>ML663008.1:30105309-30275523 GCA_007570785.1 Antilocapra americana | reverse complement strand
AGTGAGGGGGCATCCCAAGGCAAGGCCCCTCCTGGTATTTTTCTTGGGAAGTTCCCTTTATGCTCTGAACATTAGCTCATCTCAGTAGGTCAGTCCCAGTTAGAAAAAATTCATCCTGAGATAATTCCCTCAGATCTTATTTCCCTCAGAGGATCCCGCAAGGCAGATTCCCTTTCCCGAGGACAAAGGAGAAATAAGGGATGTTTAAATAGATTACTACACCTCCTACTGGGGAGTTTACCAAGAGTTCTCTCAGGGTCATGGCAAAGCCACCACCAAAAGGGCTCGTACTTGAGTCACCTTTCCACGTCCCACTCCCCCGACCACTCCACGGAGGAGGCTCTATTCCTTGAAGAAACCAGGCTGGAATGGGATTTAAGAATGCTCATAACTATGGCCAGCATAGTTAGAGACACTGATTGCTTTAGGATAATGTAGACATAGGAATTCATTTTAGTAGTTATAAGGTTAATAGGATTTTATTGTTAAAGCAGTGCTGCTAAACTATCTCTTTGTCCTCTTTTCTCTTTCCTTGTAAGAACCAAAATAGGTTAATAAACTAAAACAGTTTCAAGCTTAAGCCCCTCTCTCTAGCTTCTACATAGTTGAGAACTGTAACCTTTCTACTTAGATTGATATACTTTTCCAAAGTATGCTGGAGACATTCAAATGGTAAACATACTATTGTTAGGTCTAATTATGCAGGAATCTGACCTTTTGCAAGGAAAATGAGCTTAATGTTAAAGTTGTTAATGGTAGGCAGAAAACAAAAGATTGCATCCAATAATTGTGATGTAATGGGGATGTCTTTTGGCTATAATACTGTAAACTAACAAGAATAAAGTGAGAGACTGCTCCATCACCACACATCGACTCAGCTCAGTTCTTCCCCCAACGCCACTCATCCCTCAAGACCCCCAGACCCACTGGGGCTGGACCCTGGCATGAGAGTTTTCCAAATTTAATGTCAGGCTAAGCTGACTTCAGAACCAAGAATGTTGGCATAAGCAAAAAGAAACTCTTAAAGATAAAAGATTATATTTATCAGGGCTTGAGACATTAAAAAATAGTCTTGATTAACCTAAATGCCTATATACCTAATATGCTTTAAAATATAGCCATCCCTTGATATCCATCGGGGATTGGTTCCAGGACTTTTCCAGATACCAAAATCGGTGGATGCTCAAGATTCTTGTATAAAATGATATATTATTTGCATATAACTGCACTCATCCCAAAAACTTTATTTATTTATTTATTTTTATTGTAACAAATTCAATAAAACTTTACAATATTGTGTTGGTTTTGCCACACATTGACATGAATCCATCATGGGTGAACATGTGTTCCCCTTCCAGAACCCCCATCCCACCTCCCTCTCGATTCCATCCTTTTGGATCATCCCGGTGCACCAGCTCTGAGCACCCTGTATCATGCATCGAATCTGGGCTGGTGATTGATTTCACATATGATAATTTACATGCTTCAGTGTTGTTCTCCAATATCATCCCCCCCTTGCCTTCTCTCACAGAGTCCAAAAGACTGTTCTATACACCTGTGCCTCTTTTGCTGTCTCACATACAGGGTTATTATTACCATCTTTCTAAATTCCATATATATGCATTAGTATACTGCATTGTTGTTTTTCCTTCTGGCTCACTTTACTCTGTATATTAGGCTCTAGTTTCATCCACCTCATTAGAACTGATTCTAATGTATTCTTTTTAATGGCTGAGTAATATTCCTTTGTGTATATGTACCACACATTCCTTATCCATTTGTCTACTGATGGACATCTAAGTTGCTTCCATGTCTTGGCTATTAAACAGTGCTGTGATGAACATTGGGGTACATATGTCTGTTTCAAATCTGGTTTCTTTGGTGTGTATGCCCAGCAGTGGGATTGCTGGGTCATATGGGAGGTCTATTTCCAGTTTTTTAAGGAATCTCCACACTGTTCTCCATAGTGGCTGTACTAGTTTACATTCCTACCAACAGTGTAATAGGGTTCCTTTTCTCCACATCCTCTCCAGCATTTATTGCTTGTAAACTTTTGGATGGCAGCCATTCTGACTGGTGTGAAGCGGTACCTCATTGTGGTTTTGATTTGTATTTATCTGATAATGAGTGATGTTAAGCATCTTTTCATGTGCACTCAAAATTGATTAAAGATCTAAACGTAAGACCAGAGACTATAAAACTCCTAGAGGAAAACACAGGCAAAACACTCTCCGACATAAACCAAAGCAGGATCCTCTATGACCCATGCCCCAGAATATTGGAAATAAAAGCAAAAATAAACAAACAGGACCTAATTAAAATTAAAAGCTTCTGCACAACAAAGGAAACTATAAGCAAGGTGAAAAGACAGCCTTCAGAATGCGAGAAAATAATAGCAAACAAAGCAATGGACAAACAATTAATCTCAAACATATACACGCAACTCCTGCAGATCAATTCCAGAAAACTAAATGACCAAATCAAAAAGTGGGCCAAAGAATTAAACAGACATTTCTCCAAAGAAGACATACAAATGGCTAACAAATACATTATCCCATAAACTTTAAATTACTTTGAGGTTACTTATAAAACTGAATATACTGCAAATGCTATGTAAATAGTTGTCAGTACATGGGAAATTCAAGCTTTTGGTTTTTTTTTTTTTTTTTTTTGATCTTAGAAAGACCCTGCATGAGAATGAAACCACACAGCTGAGAGCAGCACTGAGAGATGGTGGGAAAGAGGCATCACCCAGGTATATGATCCAGTAAATTCTTTTTCTTTTATGCTTAAACAATTTACATTATTTGCAACCTATACAAATTGGTACACATTATTTTCTAGGGTATGTGACCCAGAAGTAACTAGTAGGTTACAATTTTGTCATTTTCATTAGAAGCTGCACTTGAAACCAGGCTTCTAAAGAAAATCATGCATAAAAATTGACAAATGACTGTCTCTAGATATCGCAATAAATTGTCATTATCAACATTACAATCCAATACTTATATTTGAAGCAAAAACGAGATTATTTCTCAGTAATACTGAGAAAACAAGTTGTAAGATTTGGATAATAAAGACATGATCAGACCCCAGAGCTGGAGTTGGTTTGAATGAAGAGAGAATTATTTTTATATTTGGAGTTTAATTCGTGTTCACATAAATTAATCTTTATTTTCTTTGATCTTATTTTCTCTTCAGCTTTTAAAAACTTTGAATATAATACCATTTTCACTGATTGCATTTCTCTTGCATGTTAACAAACACTTGGGCAAATTATACCAAACTTGGCATTACTTCTTTTTCTTTCTCCATATTCCTTTGGATTTTAATGTGAAAACCACACTCTGTTTATCTGCATATCAGTTCAGTTCAGTTCAGTTCATCATGTAGTCGTGTTCAACTCCTTGAGACCACATGCTGCAGCACATCAGGTTTCCCTATCCTTCACCACCTCCCGGAGCTGGTTAAAACTCATGTCCATCGAGTCAGTGATGCCATCCTACAATATCATCCTCTGTTGTCCAGTTCTCCTCCTGCCTTCAATTGTTCTCAGCCTCATGGTCTTTTCAAATAGCCACTTCTTCATATCAGCTGGCCAAAGTATTGGAGCTTCAGCGTCAGTTCTTCCCAAGAATATTCAGGACTGATTTCCATTGGGATTGACTGGATTGATCTTCTTGCCGTCCAAGGGAGGCTCAACAGTCTGGTCCAACATCACAGTTCAAAAGCATCAGTTTTTCGGTGTTCAGCTTTCTTTATAGTCCAGCTCTCACATTCATACATGACTAATGGAAAAACCATTCCTTTGACTGTATGGACCTTTGTTGGTAAAGTAATGTCTCTGCTTTTTAATATGTTGTCTAGGTTGGTGAGTTTTCTTCCAAGGAGCAAGTATATTTTATTTTCATGGCTGCAGTCACCATCTGCAGTGATTTTGGAGACCAAGAAAATTACTCACTGTTTCCATTGTTTCCCCATTTATTTGGCATGATGTCATGGGACTGGATGCCATAATCTTCATTTTTTAAATGTTTAGTCTTAAGCCAGCTTTTTCACTCTCCTTTTTCATTTTCATCAACAGGCTCTTCAGTTCTTCTTTGCTTTCTGCCATTATGGTGGGGTTATGAGTATCTGAGGTTATTGATATTTCTCCTGGCAATCTTGACTCCAGCTTGTGCTTCATCCAGGCTGGCATTTCGCATGATGTACTCTGCATATAAGTTAAATAATCAGAGTGACAATATACAGCCTTGATGTACTCCTTTCATAATTTGGAACCAGCTTGTTTTTCATGTCCGGTTCTAACTGTTGCTTCTTGACTTGAATACACATTCCTCAGGAGGCAGGTCAGGTGGTCTGGTATTCCCATCTCTTAAAGAATTTTTCACAGTTCTTTTTGGTCCACACAGTCAAAGGCTTTGGCATAGAAGTAGATGTTTTTCTGGAACTGTCTTGCTTTTTCAATGATGCAATGGATGTTGGCAATTTGATCTCTGGTTCCTCTGCCTTTTCTAAAAAACAAACACAGAGATAAAAAGGAGAAAATTAGACATAGTTAAGAGAATTGATTGTGTACTAAAATTTAGTGGTATGAGCCAAAAGATATACAGGAAAAAAAAAAAAAAAAGCCCTGCTTTTCAACCTTCATTATACATAAGAATCTCTGTGCTTTTAAAAATATATGAATACCTGAGTCCCAAGCCTTGGGATATAATTGTGATATATGTTGGGATTGTTTGGATATAATTAGTATGTGGCCAAAATATTTTTATTTGTTCAAAGCTGTTCAGATGCTTTGAACTCCTTAGCTGAAAAACACTGGATGAATGTTTTATGGGATCAAATTGCCAGGGTTTAAATCCTGGGTGTTTTTTACTTTCTGTGTAAGCTTGGACAAATTGCTCATCTAATTCAAAATTTCACTTTCATGATATATAATTTATGCCACTGCTTGGGGTAATGTTATTTATTTTTGAAATATTTCCTTCAAATATTTAAACAGGCAATTTTTCACTGCCCTATCCATATGTATGTTTCCCATGCTCTGAGTACCACTGACACCCTCAGGGAAAGCTAGAACTAGAGATACTGGTTATCTGATGAGTTATTCAAGACAAATTCTGCTAAGTATCTACCAATGATTACTGTATCTCAGTGAGTGTTTTGCAATAAATGTCATTTAGTATACTAAGATCTTAATTTCTGCTGCTCATTTCATATTTCATAGAACTCAAATGGGTAACATGAAAAGAATTCACTCCTCATGATTGCAGTGACCTAACTGTACCATCACGTCATTTAAAGCTAACTTAGTTAGTAATGAAATGCTTAGGATCAGATCATCTCTGTCTTTCTCTTTCTTTGTCACTTTTCTTTTAGAAATGTGGGGTGATAAAAAATTCAAAATCATGTGCTGAAACAAGGGTAAGAAATATTTTAAATAAGTAACATCTCTGGGTTTAAATATATCTTTGATATGTGAAACTGTTTCACTAACTTGAATATGCAAATAAATCCTAGAAATCTCTATTTTTCATTAATTCAGTACAAACAAGCTAACAAAAATCATTGGGGGCTCAATAATTTAATAGTAGGAGGGAATTTATTCCTTGCTTGAATAGGTAAGAATAATATGAAGTATGTTAATGATCTATTAAAATGTATTCTTTCTAAAGTAGTTGAAAATATTTCTCCCCTTTCCAATATACTTCATTATGATATTTTTGCTAATTGTGGAGTTATAAGACTTAACCTAGTAAAAGCAAATAACCTTAATTTCTGGATGCCTCAAGTTGAATCACAACTTCAACACAGATAGACAAGCTATTTAAGACTGAGGCCACAGTTTCCTCAACTGTAAAATAGAGGCATTTACGTCTTTATAACATAAAACTATTATGAAAAATAAGTGAGATAATCCATGTGAATTGTACTGTACATGTGGAGGATGGACTCTAAGATAGACCCTATATTCCCTACAAAAGCCATTCATGACCTTCTATGGTACTTGACCCTTAAATGTGGGTGGAATCTATGACATGCTTCTGGATAACTGTATAGCAAAGATGATAAGTGGGTAATTATGTGTATATGATTTCATTATGTAAGATTGTAATATTGTCTTGAGAGGATGCTCTCATTTACTAGTTTTGAAGAAGCAAGCAGCTATATTGGAAAGGCCCACATAGCAAAGAACTTAAGGTGACCTCTAGTGAATAGCCAGCAAGAAACTGAGGCCCTCAATTTGTCAGCATATGGGAACTGAATGATGCCAACAAATACATGAGCTTGGAATCAGATCCTTCCTGAGTTAATCCTCAGATGAGACTGCATCGCTGACTGACACCATGATTACAGCTCTTGGGGTCCTTGAAGCAAAAAACCTGAATAAACCATATCCAAACTCTGGCACCTCCAAGAAACTGAGATAATATGTATGTGTTGTTTTGATCTGCTACAGATAATTAATAGAGCATATTTATTGTTTTTGTTATTCAGTCACTAAGTGCTGTCCAATTCTTTACAACCTATGGACCGCAGCACTCCAGGATTCTCTGTTCTTCAGAATCTCCAGGAGTTTGCTAAAATTTCCATTGAATCAGTGATGCTGTCTAACCATCTCATCCTCTGCTGCCCTCTTCATAGCCTTCAATCTCTCCCAGCATTTAGGTTTCTTCCAGTGAGTCAACTCTTTGCATCAGGTGACCAAATTATTTGAGCTTTGGCTTCAGCATCACTCCTTTCAATGAATAGTTAGGGTTGAATATATGACATATTAAATACTTGATCTTAGGCAAAAAGCTGATGAGCAAAAAAAATTAAAATCATGGTATCTGGCACCATTTGCTATTTAGTCATTCAGTCATGTCCGACTCTTTGCCAGCCCATGGACTGTAGCATGCCTGGCTTCCCTGACTTTCACCATCTGCAGGAGCTTACTCAAGTTCATGTCCATTGAGTCAGTGATGCCCTCCAAACATCTCATTCTCTCTCATCCCCTTCTCCTGCTTTCAATCTTTCCCAGCGTTAGGGTCTTTACTAATGATTTGGTTCTCCACATCAAAAGTATTGAATTAGGCTTCAACATCCATCCTTCCAATTAATATTCAGGGTTGATTTCCTTTAGGATTGACTGGTTTGACTGGGATTGACTGGTCCCTTACAGTCCAAGGGACTCTCAACCATCAGCTCCAACACCACAGTTCAAAAGCATCAATTCTTTGGTGCTCAGCTTTCTTAATGGCCCAACTCTCACATCCATTCATGACTACTAGAAAAACCTTAACTTAACTATATGGACCTTTGTTGGCAAGTTAATGACTCTGCTTTTTAATATGCTGTCTGGGTTGGGCATAGCTTTTCTTCCAAGGAGCAAGCACCTTTTACTTTCATGGCTGCAGTCACCAACTGCAGTCATTTTGGAGACCAAGAAAAGGAAAGTCTCACTGCTTCCATTGTTTCCCCATCTATTTGCCATGAAGCAATGGGGCTGGATGCCATGATCTTCAATTCTGAATGTGAAGTTTTAAGCCAACTCTTTCACTTGCCTCTTTCACTTTCATCAAGAAGCTCTTTAGTTCTTTGCTTCCTGCCATAAGTGTGTTGCCATCTGCATATCTGAGGCTATTGATATTTCTCCCGGCAATCTTGATTCCAGCTAGTGCTTCATCCAGTCCAGCATTTTGCATGAGGTACTCTGCATAGAAGTTAAAAAAGCAGGATGACAATATATAGCCTTGACATACTCCTTTTACACTTTGGAACCAGTCTGTTCCATGTCTGGTTCTAATTGTTGCTTCTTGTCCTGCATACAGATTTCTCAGGAGGCAGGTCAGGTGGTCTGGTACTCCCATCTCCTTAAGAATATTCCACAGTTTGTTGTGATCTACAGTCAAACGTTTTAGCATAGTAAATTAAGCAGAAGTAGATGTTTTTATGAAATTCTCTTGCTTCTTCTATGTTGCAATGGATGCTGGCAATTTGATCTCTGGTTCCTCTGCCTTTTCTAAACCCAGCTTGAACATCGGGAAGTTCTCAGTTCATGTACTGTTGAAGCCTGGATTGGAGAATTTTGAGCATTACTTCACTAGTATGTGAGATGAGTGCAATTGTGCAATAGTTGGAACATCCTTTGGCATTGCCTTTCTTGGGATTGGGATGAAAATTGACTTGTTCAAGTCCTGTGGCCTCTGCTCAATTTTCCAAATTTGCTTGATTATGGAGAGCAGCACTTTCACAGCACCAACCTTAGAATTTTAAATAGCTCACCTGGAATTCCACCACCTCCACTAGCTTTGTTAATAGTGATGCTTCCTAAAACCCACTTGATTTCATACTATGGATGTCTGGTTCTAGGTGAGTGATCACACCATAGTGGTCGTCTGGGTTATTAAGATCTCTTTTGTATAGTTCTTCTGTGTATTCTTGTCACCTCTTCTTAATATCTTGTGCTTCTGTTAGGTCCCTACTGTTTCTGTCCTTTATTGTGCCCATCGTTGCATGAAATATTCCTTTGGTATCTCTAATTTTCTTGAAGAGATCTCTAGTCTTTCCCATTCTATTTTTTTCCTCTTTCTTTGTATTGATTATTTAGGAAGGCTTTCTTATCTCTTCTTGCTATTCTTTGAACTCTGCATTCAGATAGGCGTATCTTCTTTTTTTCCTTTGCCTTCTCATCGATCTGTAAGGCTTTTTCAGCAACCATTTTGCCTTTTTGCCTTTCTTTTTCTTGGGGATGGTTTGATCACCACTTCCCGTACAGTGTCATGTCCATCCATAGTTCTTCAGGAAATCTGTCTATAAGATCATTAGATCTTGAACCTATTTGTCATTTCAGCTGTATAACCATTAAGAAATCTGATTTAGGTCATACCCGAATGGTCTAGTGGTTTCCCTACTTTCTTCAATTTAGGTCTGAATTTTGCAGTAAAGAGTTCATGATCTGAGTCACAGTCAGCTCCCAGACTTGATTTTGTTGACTGTATAGAGGTTCTTCATCTTGAACTGCAAAGAATATGATCAATCTGATTTTGGTATTGACCATCCGGTGATGTCCATCACCAGACACAAGTCACCTCTTGTGTTGTTGGAAGAGAACGTTTGCTATGAATGCTGTGTCCTCTTGGCAAAGCTCTGTTAGCCTTTTCTCTGTTTCATTCTGTACTCCAAGGCCTAACGTGCCTGTTACTCCACGTATCTCTTAACTTCCTACTTTTACATTCCAGGCCCCTATGATGAAAAGGGTATCTTTTTTTGTTGTTAGTTCTAGAAGTTCATATATGTCTTCATAAAACCTTTCAGCTTTGGCATTAGTGGTTGGGTACAGACTTGGATTATTGTAATATTGAATGGAAATGAACAGAGATTATTCTGTCATTTTTGTGATTGCATCCAAGTACTACATTTTGGACTCTTTGGTGACTATGAGGGCTATTCCCTTTCTTCTAAGGGATTCTTTGCCACAGTAGTAGATATAATTGTCATCTGAATTAAATTCACACAGTCCAGTCCATTTTACTTCACTAATACCTAAAATGTCCATGTTTGCTCTTGCCATATCCTATTTGACCACTTCCAATTTGCCTTGATTCATGGACCTAACATTCCAGGTTCCTATGCAATATTGTTCTTTACAGCATCGGACTTTACTTTCACACCAGACATATCCACAACTGGGAGTTGTTTCCACTTTGACTCAGCCTCTCCATTTCTTCTGGAGCTATTTCTTTACTCTTCTCCAGTAGCATGTTGGGCACTTACATATCTGTGGAGTTCATCTTTCAGTGTCGTATCTTTTTGCCTTTTCATACTGTTTTGGGGGTTCTCAAGCTAAGAATGCTGAAGTGGTTTTCCATTCCCTTCTCCAGTGGGCCACTCTTTGTCAGAACTTTCTACCATGACCCATTCATGTTTGGTAGCCCTACATGGCATGACTCACAGTTTCATTGAGTTATAAAAGGCTATGATCCATGTGATCAGTTTGGTTAGTTTTTGTGATTGTAGTTTTCATTCTATCTGGCATCTTATGGTTAAGGATAAGAGGCTTTTGAAAGCTTCCTCATGGGTGCTACTGGCTGTGGGGCAAACTAAGTCTTGCTCTGAGTCTTTAAGGGCCCTACTCATTAAATCTTTAATCCATTTCTCTGCTGATGGTGGTGCTGTGTTCCCTCCCTGTGTTCCCTTGCCCACTTACTGAGTGATGAATAGAAGGGAAATGATGGAATTAGTGACAGATTTCCTCTTCTTGGGCTCCAAATTCATTATGGATGGTGATTGCAGCCACGAAGTCAGAAGATGATTTCTTCTTGGTAGGAAAGCAAGGACAAACCTAGACAGTGTGTTGAAACGTATAGACATTACTCTGGCGACAAAGGTCTGTATAGTCAAGGCAGTGGTCTTCACAGTGGCTATGTACGGCTGTGACAGCTGGACTGTAGAAAAGGCAGATGCCAAAGAATTGATGCTTTCTGACTGTGGTACTGGAGACAACTCCTGAGAGTCCCTTGGTAGCAAGGAGACCAAACCAGTCTTAAGGGAGATCAGTCCTGAATATTTACTAGAAGGACTGATGCTGAACCTGAAGCTCCAGTATTTTGGTCATCTGAAGCAAACAGACAACTCATTGGAAAAGTCCTTGATTCTGGGGAAGATTGATGGCAGAAGGAGAAGAGGGCTTCAGAGGATAAGATAGCTGGATGGCATCACCAATGTGCAATGAACATGAAATTGGGTAAACTCCAGGAGATGGTGAGGGGCAGTGAGTCCTGGCATGCTGCAGTCCATGGGGGTCACAAAGAATCAGACATGACTGGGTGACTGAACAGCGACACCAACAACATATATTAGTGCATATGACATATGTAAATATTTAACAATTGGCCATTACAGTTACTATTGTGATTGTTATTGCAGATTACTGAAATCTGAATTAACAATATTTAATTTTTATTTTTCTGGATTAATAAAGATTACATTTTCATTTTTACCAATTTTTTTGAAAATGTGATTTCTCTATTCTGAATTTTCCATTTGTCCATGAAAAAAAAATGTCATTCATTGACACTTTTTCCTCCTAATTATCTTTCACAGCTTAAATGTGGAAAGGATATATTTGACAGGTAAGGAATTTCTTCTCTTTCAGATCTCATGTTTGGAATCCAAATGTCTTTGACTAAGGGAAAACAAGACTTAGTTCAAGCTGCCAGGTATACAGTGTACATTTAGTGAATGTTACTTTCTTCCTATACATAACAAAATAAAACTACCCCCCAAAAAAGTGTTTTGGGGTAAGAAAATTTAAGTAAGAGAAGGGGAGTTTTGAAGGCAGTTTTTCCTTTTTAACAATTAATTTTTAATTGAAGTATGTGTGTGTGCTTAGTTGCTTAGTTGTGTGACCCCAAGAACTGTAGCCCACCTGGCTCCTCTGTCCATGGCGATTCTCCAGGCAAGAATACTGGAGTGGGTTGCCATGCCTAACATCCATTAAAAAAACACCAATGGTAAGGTTCAGGTCAATGATTGTCACAAAGTACACACACTCCTATGACTACTACCCATGTCTCCACATATAACATTTACTAGAATTCCAAAAGTCTCCTTTGTGCTCCCAAACTTGGCCTTGATTCCAACTAGTAATAATTGCACCCTTAAAAAATTATCTTCTACATCATGACTCACTTTTTTCCCCTTCTTATTTCATCAGAGACTGGGGAGAGTGTATTAAAATCTCCATCGTGAATTTTGATATGCACTTTCCCTTAGTTCTGTCAAATTTTGCCTTATAATTGAGGTCAAGTTATTAGATACGTACAAATGAGAAGTGTTACAGATACATGATAGGTTGGACCATTTATTATGAAATATTTCCATATTTTTAATAATGCTTCTTATCATTAGAATTTATATTTTCTCATTGGAACTTAATAATCATAGGCTGTAATTATAGAGAAAATTTAGGAGGTTATTATTAATTTTTACTTAAGGCATTTACATGGATTGCACTTTTAACCATATATCCTCTTATTTGGTATTTAAATGTGCTCCATCTTGAAATGAAGTAGCTTCCCTGGTGACTCAGATGATAAAGAATCTGCCTGCAATGCAGGAGACCTGGGTTCAGTTTCTCCTGGGGAAGATCCCCTGGAGAAGAGAATGACAACCCACTCCAGCATTCTTGCCGGAAGAATCCAGGAGCCTGGCAGGCTACAGTCCATGGGGTCGCAGAGTCAGATATGACTGAGTGACTAACACTATCACTTTGAAATGCAGTAACTCCACACTAAATTGATGTAGAAAAAATGAGATGTGACTAACATAAAAATAGATACCTATAGTCACTTGAAAATCTTAAATGTATCCTAAAACAGGGTTTATAGACCATGAAGTACTGCATTGCATTAGTCATCATGAACTGCATGAAATTTACATTCAAATAGACAGTAGTAACATATTCAAACTGCTTGCCTTCTGTCAGAGAAAGACTGAATACTAACAATGTAATTGAAACTAAAACCTTCCCCAGAGCCACAGAGATAGCAGCCCAAGACTTGAATTTCTGAACACTGTTCTTCCTAAAATGTCACCCTCTCCCTACCACCCACCCCTCAAACAATGCTAGGAAAAACACATTTTTTTTCTGGATAATAATGGGAGAGGCATTGCTAGTCCCTCATCTTAAGGTTTTCCATTCCATTTCCAAAGGAATAATAAATGGATGTTCTCCTTTGGGAAAACAGACTCACTGAGAGTAGCGCACCTACCTATCAAAAAGACATTTAAATTTCAGAACCAGTGTCTGTCTTTGTCATGAGACTGAACAAATCGTCTTCCCACAGCATCCCCCACTTGACTACAATGGCTGGAGTCTCGTGCTCCTTATAGATGCATGTAACTCCTGTGGCACTGCAGCAAAATGAGCATTGTGGATCCACCCTTGGGAATAAAGTGGAATTTGGTCATGCAAAGGAGCTTGAGGTAAAAGCAGAAGGGCTCGAAGAAGGAGCCATTGGTGGGCGAAGAACCTGAACTTAAGGCTAGATGTAAAGATAGGAGAAAAGAAAGTGGTCACAGGGCATGCACTCCTTCAAAGGGGCAAAAATCTTTAGGTGCTATACTTTTTGAGATTCAGGGGAAAACATAACATAGAATTTTAATCTCTTTTCCCTTATATCATAATTTTTTAAATTTATTCTAAACTTTCCAGTAATGATATTTGCCTCTCTCTGTACAGACTATGTATTGCTTTTCAAAGACCAAAAATAATATTGTGGGAAGAAGGGTAAAAAATAAAGTGATGTCACAAACAGGTTATTTTCTTGGTATTGAGGTAGACAAGCTAGTCCATTAGAGAGTCATTACAATTTAAAAATATAAATGTTTTTCATTTCAATATATTTTTATGGCTAAATTATGTCTTCCTCAAATTCTAGAATTCTGTTGATGTTCTAATCCCCAGTACCTCAAGATGTGACTGTACTTGTAAATAGGTCCTTTACAGAAGTAATTAAGGTAAATGAGGTCATGCGAGTGGACCCTAATCCAGTGTGACTGGTACTCTTACAGGAAGAGATTAGGACATAGATTCACAGAGGAAAGATCATGTAAAGACGTGGGGAGATGACTATCTACAAGACAAGGAGAAAGAAAGGTTTCAGAATAAACTATCTGTGTCAAGAACATGATTATGGAATTCTGGCTCCAGAACTGTGAGCAAATTTTCTGCTGTTTAAGCCATCTGGTCTGTAGTAATTTGCTCTTGCAGCTGTAGCTGACTAATATGCACATTATTCAGGCTTGCCACATTCCTAAGACAGAATTAATAAAATGAAAGCATTCATTTTAAAAATTATTTAATGAATAATACTGGCCAGCAAGATGGTGGGTAGAAGGATGTGAGCTCAGCTCTACCTATAAAAACAGAAGTAGCGACTACCTACTGAAAAAACATAAAAAAAAAAAAAATGCTTCAACCTACCAAAAAAGATATTCTACACATGAAAAGAAAGAAACCACAATGAGTTGGTAGGAAGGGAACAATCTCAATAAAATCAAACCTCATACTTGCCAAGTGAGTGACCCACAAACTGGAAAATAATTATACCACAGAAGTTCTCCTCCAGAAGTGAAAGTACTAAGCCCAATATTAGGTTTACCAACTTGGGGATATAGCAATGGGAGGAGGCAAAGCCAGAACCTGGCTTTGAAAGCCAGTGGGGTTTGATCACAGGAACTCCACAGAAGTGGAAGAAATTCTACTCTTGGAGGGTGCACACAAGGTCTAGTGTGCACCAGGACCCAGGGAAAGAAACAGTGACCTCCTAAGAGACTGGGCCAGACTTGCCTCCTAGTATTGAAGGAGCTCCTACTGAGGTGAGGGGGTGATTGTCGCTCACTACAGAAATAAAGACACTGGCAACAGGAGCTCTGGCAAGTACTCATTGGCATGTGCCCAGAAGGGGCACATCCTCAAGGCAGAGGCCACCATTTACCCACTCTAAGGCTTAACCCCACCCAACAGGCTGTAGACTCCAGTGTTGGGATGCCTCAGGCCAACCAACCAGTATGGTGGAAACACAGCCCCACCGTTAGCAGAAAGACTGCTTAAAGTCTTCCTGAGCATGGCCCTGCTCACCAGAGAAACAAGACCCAGCTTCACATATCTGTGGGCAGAAACCAGGCCCTCCCACCAGAAACCCTGCACAAACCTCTTAGAGAGTCTCATCCACAGAGAAGAAAGAGACAGCAGAAGCAAGGAGAACTACAACACTCCAGCTGGTGGAATAGAAACCATAAATGCAGAAAATTAGACAAAATGAGACATCATAAGAATATGTACCAGGTGAAGGAACAAGATAAAACCCCAGAAGAACAAATAACTGAACTGGAGATAGGCAATCTATCAGAAAAATAATTCAGAGTAATGATAGTGAACATGATCCAAGATCTTGAAAAAGATTGGAGGCACAGATTGAGAAGGTACAACAAATGTTTAACAAAGACCTAGAAAAACAAACAGAGATGATCAATACAATAAATGAAATGAAAAATACATTAGAAGGAATCAGTAACACAATAACTGAGGCAGAAGAATGGATAAGTGACCTGGAAGACAGAATGGTGGAAATCACTGCTGTGGAACAGAATAAAGAAAATAGAATGAAAGGAAATGAAGACGATCTAAGAGACCTCTGGGACAACATTAAATACACCAACACTGCATTATAGGGGTCCTAGCAAGAGAAGAGAGAGAGAGAGAAAAGATGTGAGAAAATATTTGAAGAGATAATAGCTAAAAACTTTCCTACCATGGGGACAGAAAGAGTCACCCCAATCCAGGAAGCACAGAGAGTTCCAAACAAGATAACCTCAGAAAGGACATGCTGAGAAACATAGTAATCAAATGACAAAAATTAAAGACAAGAAAAAATATTTAAAAGCAAAAAGGAAAAAACAGCAAATAACACACAAGAGAACTCCCATAAGCTTATGAGCTGATTTCTCAGCAGAGACTCTGCAGGCCATCAAGGAGTGGCTTGATATATTTAAAGTGATGAAAGGGAAAAATCTATATCCAAGAATACTCTAACCAGCAAGACTCTCATTTAGATTCTATGAAGAAACAAAATCTTTATAGACAAGAAAAGCTAAGCAAATTCAGCACCATTGGAACAGCTTTGCAACAAATACTAAAAGAACTTCTCTAAAAGAAAAGGCCACTGCTAGAAGCAATAAAATTACAAATGAAGAAGCTCACCAGTAAAGGCAAAAATACAGGCAGAAAATCAGTTGCACACCAACATATCAAAACCAGACATTGTGAAGAGTGAACACAAATATGATACTGGAAATTCATTTGAAATTAAAAGACCAGCAACTTAATATAATCTTGTTTATATGCAGACTGCTATATCCTCATGGTAACCACAAATTAAAAATCTACAATAGATAAACACACAAAAAGAAGAAGGAATCCAAACACAACAGCAAAGCTAGTCATCAAATCAAAGAGAAGAAAACAAAAGACAAAGGAAAGAAAAAAGACAGACAAAAGCATCCAAAATAACTAAATTGGCAATAAAAACATATATATCAAGAATCAGCTTAAATGTAAATGTTTTAAATGTTCCAACCAAAAAACACAGACTGTTGAATGGATGAAAAAACAAGACTTATGTACATGCTATCTACAAGAGACCCACTTCAGATCTAGGGACACATACAGACTGAAGGTGAGGGATGGAAAAATATATTCGATGCAAATGGATATCAAAAGAAAGCTGGATTAGCAATACTTCTATAAGACAAAATAAAGACAGTTACAAGATACAAAGAAGGACACTATATAATGATAAAGGATCAAAAGTATACCATATAATGATCAAGGGATCAAAGGAAGACGATATAACAACTCTAAATATATATATATACACACACACACACACACACACATATATATATGCATCCTATATAGGAGTATCACAATGTATAAGGCAAGTGATTATGCCTTAGAAGGAGAAATTAAAAATAACACAATAAGAGTGGGGGAACTTTAACACCCCAGTTTCATCCAGTAAGAAAAGAAATAAGGAGACACAGGCCTTAAATGACACTTTAGAACAGATGGATATAACTGATTAATTTACAGAGCATTCTATTCAAAAGCAGCAGAATACACATTCTTCTTAAGTGCACATGGAACATTCTCCAGCATAGATAATATTTTGGTAAACTTAAGAAAAGTGAGCCTTAGTAAATTTAAGAAAATTGAAATCATGTTAAACATTTTTTTTTCAAACTCAACACTATGAAATTAGAAACAGATTATAAAAGAAAGCTGCAAAATGACTATTGCATGGAGGCTAAACAACATGCTACTAAATAACTAACAGATCACTAAAGAAATCAAAGAGGAAATAAAAAATACCTAGAGAGAAATGAAACCCAAAGCACAATAATTCAAAACATATGGAAAAATGGAAGGGGAGTTTATAGCAATATATCTTACCTAAATAAGCAAGAAAAAACACAAATAACTTAACCTTATGCCTAAAAAACTTGAGAAAAAATAGTAAACAAAAGCTAAAGTTAGTAGGAAAAATCATAAAGATCAGAGCAGAAATACATGAAATAGAAATGAAGGAAAAAAAAAAGAAATGAAGAAAACAACAGAAAAGATTAATGAAGCTAAAAGCTGGTTCTTTGAACAGATAAATAAAATTGACAAACCTTTAGCCAGACTCAAGGAAAAAAGGAGGGGGTTCAGATCAATAAAAATTAAAGATAAAAAAGGAGAAATTACAAGTGACACCACATAAATATGAAGGATCATAAGAGACTGGTCTAAGTAGTTATATGCCAATAAAATGGACTACCAGGAAGAAATACAACTTCTTAGAAAAGTACAATCTCTCAGGACTGAAGTCAGAAGAAGTAGAAAATGTGAATAGACCAGTCACAAGTACTGAATTTGAAACTGTGTTTAAAATTCCAACTAACAAAGGGCCAGGACAAGACGGCTATATATGTGAATTCTATCAAACATTGAGAGAAGAGTTAATACCTAATCTTTTGAAACTCTTCCAACACAAATTGTAGAAGAGGCCACTATCCCCCTAATAACAAAACAAGACAAAGATACCACCAAACAGAATATTACATACCAATATCACTGATGAACATAGTTGCAAATATCTGCAACAATCTGAATCCAATGACACATTAAATGATCATACACAATTATCAGTTCACTTCAGTTCAGTAGCTCAGTCGTGTCCGACTCTTTGCGACCCCATGAATCGCAGCACACCAGGCCTCCCTGTCCATCACCAATAATTATCAAATAGGATTTATTCCAAGTATGTAAGAATTCTTCAATATATGCAAATCAATGTCATACATCATATTAACAAACAAGAATAAAAATCATATGATTATCTTAATAGGTGCGGCAAAAGCTTTTTACAAAATTCAATACCGATTTATTACAAAAACTCTCCAGCAAGTGGGCATAGAGGAAACCTATCTTAATATAATAAAGGCTATTATAACAAACCACACAAAAACATTCTCAGTGGTGAAAAACTGAAAGCATTTCCTTTAAGATCAAGAATAAGACAAGGGTTTCCATTTTTGCCACTGTTATTCAACATAGTTTTGGAAGTCCGAGCCATAGAAATCAGGGAAGAAAAAGAAATGAAAGGAATCCAGATCAGAAAAGAAGTAATAATGTCACTGTTTGTTGTTGACATGATACTGTACATAGAAAATCCTAAAGATGCCACCAGAAGATGACTGGACCTGATCAATGAATTTGGTAAAACTGCCAGATACGAAACTAATACACAGAAATATTCTATATGCTAACAATGAAAGATCAGAAAGAGAAATTAGTGATCCCACTTATCATATTAAAAAGAGTAAAATATCTAGGAACACACCTACTTAAGGAGACAAAGAATCTATATTCTGAAGATTTTAAGACACTGATGAAAGAAATCGAAGATGACACAAACAGGTGGAAACATATTTCATTTCTTGTATTGGAAGAATCAATATTGTCAAAATGACTATACTGGTCAGTGCAGTTTGCAGATTTGATGCAATGCCTATTAAATTGCCAATGGCATATTTTCACAGAACTAGAATGAAAAATCTTCAAATTTGTTCGGAGACATAAAAGACCCCAAACAGCCAATATAATCTTGAGAAAAAGAAAAAATTAAGCTGGAGGTCTCAGGATCCTTGACTTTGGACAATACTACAAAGCTGTAGTCATCAAAACAGTATGGTATTAGCACAAAAACAGATATATAGATCAAGGAATAGGATAGAAAGCCTAGAAATAAACCAGCTCACCTATGGTCAATTAATCTATGACAAACAAGTCAAGACTGTACAACAGAAGAAAGACAGTTCCTTCAATAAATGACACTGGAGAAACTGGGCAGCTATATGTAAAAAAGTGAAATGGAACATTCTTTGACACCATATACAAAACAAACTCACAGTGAATTAAAGACCTAAATGTAAGACTAGATACTATAAAACTCTTAAAGGAAAACAAGTAGAACACTCTTTGACCAAAATCACAGCAATGTCTTTTCAAGTTGTCTCTTAGAGTAAAGGAACTTTAAAAAATGGCATCTAATTGATAGATACCATTTTTTAAAATTCCTTTACTCTAAGAGACAACTTGCAAAACCAACACAATAAAGTAAAGAAAATTAAAAAAAAAAATAGTAGGAAGCCCACAACAACACCAAGAGGATACCATTGACTTCCATGTGAGAATTATCCAGTTAACATCAAGTTGAGACTTAAGTAATAACGAGTTTTTAGGAATTTTTTCAATGTATAAACTGATGACTTATTGAACTATTTCTGTTTTCCAAGCCAGCCTTAAAGTAGTGGTACTGGTGTGCCCCTGCCATACCAAAAGATTGGTTGTCTAAGAGTTCTGCTGGTGTGTTTATTAGCTACCATTCTTTTGGATTAAAAGATCAAGATATTGTTTCTTTTCAAATCTAACTAGCAAAGAAAAGGGAAGTGTTCAATAATTATATTAGATTCCAGATTGTCTTTATCTTTTCTTGACAATCAAAATAAAGACTTGTGACTAGAAAAAAAAATGGTATCTAATTGAATTCAAAAGCTTTTGCACAGCAAAGAGATCATAGGTAGAATGAAAAACAACCCACAGAATGGGTCAAAAATGATGTGATTAATCTCCAAAATCAACAAATAATTCATGCAGCTCAATATAAAAAATGCAACCAAATAAAAAAGATGAGCTGAAAACCTAAATAGACACGTCTCAAAAAAAAAAAAAAAAATCCAGATAGCCATGAGACACATGAAAAGATGCTCAAAATTTTTTTTTTAAAATGCAAATTGAAACTACAGCTAGATATCACTTCACACCATAATCAAACGGTAGCCATAAAAAAAACCTACAAACAATAAATGCTGAAGAAAGTATGGAGAAAAAGAAACTCTCCTACACTGTTGGTGGGGATGTAAATTGGTACAACCCCTATGGAGAACAGTATGGGGGTTACTTAAAAATGTAAAAACAGCAATACTGTTTGATAGCCAAGACACGGAAACATACCAACTAGCCATTGACAGATGAACGAATAAAGAAGATGGGGTACATATATATACAATGGAATATTACTCAGCCATTAAAAATGTAATGATGCCAGTTTCAGCCACATGGACAGGTCTGGAGATTTGCATACTGAGTGAAGTAAGTCAGACAAAAAGACAAATACCATATGAAATGTTTTATATGCAGAATCTAAAAAAAGTCATACAGATGAATTCATTTACATAGCAGAACAACTCACAGAGTTAGATAATGAATTTATGGTTACCAGTGGAAAAGGGCTGGGGGAGGGATAGACTGGGAGTTTGGGATTGACATGTACACCCTACTATACTTAAAATAATCAACAAGCATAGGGAACTCTGCTCAATACTCTGTAATAACTTATAGGGAAAAGACTTTGGAAAAGAACAAATACATGTATAACTGAATCACTTTGCTATATACCTGAAACAAACATAGCGTTGTTAATCAACTATATGACAATTTAAAATAAAAATTTTAAAAATAAAGACTAATACTTACAGAGTGCTAAAGAAAAAACAAAACACACACTGAAGGTTAGCATTAGCAACATTCTCCCCAACAAGCATTTTTCTAGTTGAATTAGAAATGTGTGAAATCAGCACTGTAGGGGAAATGCTGAACTGATTTTTGACTGTGCCAACTAACAATGGATTTTCCTAGTCTTTTTGTTATGTGTTTATTTGTCCTGAGAAAAAAGTAATATCACACAAAGATGTATTCTAAACACACAATGACAGCATTATAAATTTTGATTTAAACTGGTTCCATAGAATACTCTGTAAAATAATACTGTTTTTATTGAAGCAAGCAGCATATCATAGCAGTGTCATACAACTGTGAGAAACTGGATCTCAGAATGTGCATCCAATTTATTAGTTTGATGGTTTCACATAAATTTGGGGGGGTGTCTGTTTTTAAAGTTGTTGCATTAATGAACAGGCAACTATATCAACTACATTGCCATGGGGAAATGTGCTTTGTTCTGTATAAGCATAATCAGTTCTGCTATTATGCCTATTTTTTAAATGTGACTTAATTTTAGTGTGATTTACATATGAGGAAGCAAATTGAACACACACTAGTTTTCATGTTTGCTTATACACATTATCTTTCAAAAGAAACACCAGATGAATATAGACACTGTACCTTGCTGAAGAAAGATGAGAAGAAATACATACACAGGGAAGCATGCTCTCTCTTCTTAGAAGAAGGTGAGCAACAGGTTTAAGCAGACACAATATTAATTACTATCCTCACTAAAGCATGAATCCTGTCCCAGCATCAGAGCCAATGCTCACCTTTTCACACGAGTCTCTGAATTTTTGTGACTCTGCTGAAAGGGTTGAGAAAGTTAAGTCTTCTTCCCCTAACCTTATGCCAACTCAGCTAGATCTGTGCTGAGCTTGTCTACTCACACACTTGGCTTCAACCTTTGTTAAAAAGGCCAGTGAAATTTGAGAAATTCCCTTTCTTCTGAACTTTCTTGCTCCTGTAACTAGAGGCCAGGTGTTTTCCTTCACAAACTCCACCTGGAATAACTTGATCTCATTCACCTCTATACTTTCCTACTATTTTCACAATTTAACATCCCAATCAATAATCATTCCCCATCCTATTAAACTATCATCACTTCAAACTGCAAATTTCCAATCAAGTAAAAACATTTTATGTTAAAGAAAACAAGAATGTCACATTGCCTTGTAGAAACTGCTTTAAGAGAAGGTAGAACATGAAGTCCTACAACTGAGGATTTGGAAATTTAAAAAACAATCAAAATCTGTATTTTTCATAACATTTTACAGCCAATATTCAAATGATATTGTTAAATATAAAAACTTTATGGAGAGGAAATTCATATGTAAACCCATCACATGGAAAGAACTTAGAGTGTTCCATGAGTGTGTAACTGCCGCTGCTGCTGCTAAGTCGCTTCAGTCGTGTTCCACTGTGTGACCCCGTAGACGGCAGCCCACCAGGCTCCGCCGTCCCTGGGATTCTCCAGGCAAGAACGCTGGAGTGGGCTGCCATTTCCTTCTCCAATGCAGAGCATGACACTGATAGGAGCAAATTAAATTCAGTTCAGTTCAGTTGCTCAGTCGTGTCTGACTCTTTGCGACCCCATGAATTGAAGCACGCCAGGCCTCCCTGTCCATCACTAACTCCTGGAGTCCAACCAAACCCATGGCCATCGAGTCAGTGATGCCATCCAGCCATCTCATCCTCTGTCATCCCCTTCTCCTCCTGCGCCCAATCCTTCCCAGCATTAGGGTCCTAATGTTTAATATAATCAGGCAACGGTATGCAGATAAATTCATCTCCAAAGAGGGCTCTTCTGAGACTAGACAATTAATGTCTTTGAATGAGAGTATCATATTGGGAAGTTCTCAGGTGGTAAGGAAACTGACAGGTTCACAGAAAATAAGTGACTTACCCAAGATGACAAAATAGTCCTCATGTCTTCAAATCTTCTTAGACCCTGCTGTCTTATGTAGTGGAGACTCCAGACCTTGTTTCACTGAGAAAAACTGACAAGAAACAGCATTATAGCATTGATATCCCTAAAAGAGCACCAATATGACTAGGTGTTATGTGTTGAATTGTGCCCTTTCCAAAACATATAGGTTGAAATCCTATCCTCAGGCATCTGCAACTGTGACCTTATATGGAAATGGGATTTTTGCAGTTGTAATCAAGTAAAGATGAAATCATTAGGTCAGGCCTTAATCTAATATGACTGATGTCTTTATGAGAATAGAAAACAGAGACATACAGGGAATAGTCAGCCATGTGATAATGGAGGCAGAAATTAGAGGGTTATATATATAAGCCAGGAGAAGGCAATGGCGCACCACTCCAATATTCTTGCCTGGAAAATCCCATGGATGGAGGAGCCTGGTGGGCTGCAGTCCATGGGGTCGCTGAGAGTCGGACACGACTGAGCGACTTCACTTTCACTTATCTCTTTCATGCACTGGAGAAGGAAATGACAACCCACTCCATTGTTCTTGCCTGGAGAATTCTAAGGACAGCGGAGCCTGGTGGGCTGTCAGACATGACTGATGCAACTTAGCAGCAGCAGCATATATAAGCCAAGGAATGCCAAGGATTTCCAGCAAACACAGGAACTTAGGAAGACACCATGAAGGCATCCTGTTGAGGTTTTACAGAGAGTGTGACCCTGTCAACACCTTCATTTCAGACTTTTAGCTTCCAGAACTGTGAGAAAACAAATTTTTCTTTCTTTAAGCCTCCTAGGTTGTGGTAGTTCATGATAGTAGCAGGTGTTTTTGTGTTAGAGCAGACACTGGAAACTGACTGTGGCAGAAACTGTTGGTTACCTACTTAGAATTCCTCTCGGTCCTGTTAAGGCAACCTTCATTTCAGTCCAGTCACTCAGTCGTGTCCGACTCTTTGAGACCCCATGAACCACAGCACACCAAGCCTCCCTGTCCATCACTAACTCCCGGAGTCCACCCAAACCCATGCCATTGAGTTGGACAATCATCCAATCATCTTATCCTCTGTCGTCCCCTTCTCCTCCTGCCTTCAATCTTTCCCAGCATCAGGAACTTTTCAAATGCATCAGCTCTTCCCATCAAGTGGCCAGAGTACTGGAGTTTCAGCTTCAACATCAGTCCTTCCAATGAATATTCAGGACTGATCTCCTTTAGCATGGACCGGTTGGATCTCCTTGCATTCCAAGGGACTCTCGAGAGTTTTCTCCAACACCACAGTTCAAAAGCGTCAATTCTTTGGTGCTCAGCTTCCTTTATAGTCCAACTCTCACATCCATCCATGACTCCTGGAAAACCATAGCCTTGACTAGATGGACCTTTGTTGGCAAAGTGATGTCTCTGCTTTTTAATACGCTGTCTAGGTTGATCATAACTTTCCTCCCAAGGAGTAAACGTCTTTTAATTCTATGGCTGCAATCACCATCTGCAGTGATTTTCAAGCCCAAGAATAAAGTCTGCCACAGTTTCTACTGTTTATCTATTTGCCATGAAGTGATGGGACTGGATGCCATGATCTTAGTTTTTTGAAACTTGCTCAAATATTGAATATTTATTTACTCACTGTTTACCTGGTAATATATGGTGATTCCATCGCCTTTATCAGTGACTTTTTTTGACATGGACACTTGCTGAGATCTAGTGAGTAGTCCAAAATCACTGCAGATGGTGAGCTCAGCCATGAAATTAAGACACTTGATCCTTGGAAGAAAAGCTGTGACCAATCTAGACAGCATATTAAAAAGTGAAGACATTACTTTGCCGACAAAGGTCTGTCTAGTCAAAGTTGTGGTTTTTCCAGTAGTCATGGATGGATGTAAGAGTTGGACTATAAAGAAAGCTGAACGCCAAAGAATTGATGCTTTTGAACTGTGGTGTTGGAGAAGACTCTTGCGAGTCCTTTGAACTGCAAGGAGAACAAACCAGTCAACACTAAAGGCAATTGGTCCTGAATATTCATTGGAAGGACTGATGCTTAAGCAGAAACTCCAATACTTTGGCCACCTGTTGTTGCGAAGAACTGACTCATTGGAAAAGACCCTGATGCTGGGAAAGATTGATGGCAGTAGGAGAAGGGGGCAACAGAGGATGAGATGGTTGGATGGCATCACCGATTCAATGGACAGGAGTTTGCACAAGCTCTGGGAGTTGGTGAAGGACAAGGAGGCCTGGCATGCTTCAGTCTGTGGCGTCACAAAAGTTCAGACACAACTGAGCTACTGAACTGAATGAGTTTCTGTTGTTCCATAAATTTGCTGTTGGCTTTTGGGAAAGTTTTACTCTATCTTAAGCTACACAAGAAGGTATTTACACTGTTTTTTGCTTTTAGACATTTTAATGTGAGGACAATACCTGATATCGAAACAGCTGCAGCATCCAGCTCCTGTAGTTGTTTCTGTTGTTCAGCCAGGTTACAGCTATGAAAGGAGGGCCAAAAGGATCACAGAGAATTGGATGCCTGATGAAATTAGCCATTGATTGCAAACCTGTAACTGCCTTGTTCTGGGCTTATTATACAACACAGAACATACTTTTATTATTTATTTGGATTTTCTATTGTTTGTTCCAGGAAGCATGCTAATAGATACCAATCTGAAGGCAATAGGAAGTCCTAGATTTCCACATCATAATTTTACTGTCCACAGGCACATTACCTGGGAGTCGTCCCTCAGTATGGTTCTGCAGTCCCAGAAACTAGCTCTATAATCTACTGCTGCTGCTGCTGCTGCTGCTAAGTTGCTTCAGTTGTGTCCGACTCTGTGCGACCCCATTAACGGCAGCCCACGAGGCTCCCCCATCCCTGGGATTCTCCAGGCAAGAACACCGGAGTGGGTTGCCATTTCCTTCTCCCTGTAATATACTAGTGGATGACAGTTGGATCGTATAAACCAAAACAGTGTTTCTGCATTTTGGATTACTCATTTTATGCAAAATGTGTTTAGCAAGATGTCAAAAGGTAGCCTCACAGGAAATATAAGTGATACATTTTGGTTTGTAAAAAATGAGAACGTGAAAATACTTACGTGTTTTCAACTATTTCTGTTCCTAAAACTGCCTTTGTAACGAGTAATGATTTCTGACAATCTTTGTATTCTTCCGTCAACTGAAAAAAAAAAAAAAAACACAGTCTTTAAAAGTTGAGAACTATATCTTATTTGGTGGAATTTTTGAGGAGTTCAAGCCTGAGAGACAGGAATCTCAGGTAGCTCTAAGAGAATGCTTCCCTGGATATATAGGGGGTTCTTTAACAAAGACCAGTTTGTCAGAACTTGAAAGGATTGCTATAAATTAATGAAAACTGGGACTTTGCAGTAGGCTCTGTGGTAAAGAAATCTGCCTGCCAAAGCAGGAGGTGCGGGTTCAATCTTTGGGTCAGGAAGTTCCCCTGGAGAAGGACACAGCAACTCACTCCAGTGTTCTTGCCTGGAAAACCCCATGGACAGAGGAGCCTGGTGGGCTACAGTCCACAGGGTCACAGAAGAGTTGGACATGACAAACAACGCCAACAAAAGAGCCAGATATCTCAAGTTAATGAATTTAGCACATTTCTTGTGGGAAAATGCAAGAATCTGGGCACACTGAAATCATTCCTTTGACATGCAGTTTAGCTATTTGCAGTTCAGCTACCCTGTTCTTTCCCTTCTTGAGTCCCCTCAGGGTGCACCCTCGTGGGTGGCTGAGGTGGCTGGGGGTTTGGCAGCCGCAGCCTGCTGGTCTCCATCTTGAGTCCTCTCAAGCTCACCTTAAGGAAAGAGTAGAGGCTGATATCTTGACAGCAGCAGCATCCTTTGTTTGCTGATGTGGCAAGCAACAGTTTTCTTCACGCTTCAAAGTCTCTTCTGATTCCACACATGCTTCAAAACTAGAAGTTTTAAGAATAACAGGTTTGGGGAAGATCAAATTCAATTGACCTCACTACTCATCTGATACTTGAATTCTTGCAATATTCTTACCACAAAACCTCAGTGTCTTCTTATTATCCTGCTAATGTTAACTCACTTCAATTTAGGTGCTTATATTCTATTTTCAGAGTCTTGATGTATAAAACATTCTTTTCCAAGTTAAAATACTTCTTTTTGTGTATTTTATAAATGACCTTCATTCTGTTCTCTGGCACCAGAGAGAAGATGAATTCCTCTTCCATGTAAAAGCCCTAATTGAGGCAGGAGATAGATGGGGTCCAGGTCAGACATTTACAACTGGCTTTCTGTTTACATTTTATGGGGCAGGAGAAAGGGGGCTTCAGGCTTGACAAACAACTAGCATCCTGTTTGTTTTTCCTGAGAAAAGAGATAGGTGGGTTTCATATTAAACATTTTAAAAATCAGTCTCCTGTTTACTCTCCCAAATAGAAGTAGCAACAGAGACAGGGTAAATAGCCAAGCTTCGTGTTTTGTGGACACCTTAACATAACCATCATGGTAAGAACAAAGAGAGGCAAAACCGTGTTTGAGTAAAGGACCAGAGATCAACATTTCCCCCTTCCCTGGGGGCAAGGAAGACACTATGCATGCTCAGAAAAACTCCCTGGGGGTCGAAAGTCAGGGGACAATGTGGGGCCATAACGAGTCTTGCTTCTCGCAGATGCCTTTGCGTCAAGATCCGTCTTGGCAGAGAGGTGTGTGCATACCTAGACGGAGTTCCTGAGACAAACTCCAGGGAAAGAAAAGCAAGATGATTGTCCAGAAGGAAGACGAAGACCCTGAAAACTGCCCCCTCTAAAGGATCTAAACATCCCAAAGGCTGGACTCTCTCTTTGAGTTAAACCATACATTTTCCGTATGTATTTTTACTTTTCCAATAAGCTTTGTACTTTTGTCTTTATCTTCTGCCTTTTTGTCTGAATTCTTTCTTGACAAGGCAGGCAAGAAATGGGGATCCAGGCCCCAGCCTCTGGCCTCTGTGGTCTACAGGTTAGGATTTGTAGCTCTGGCTGCTGCCACAATCCAAGTTTTATTCCTGGTCAGAGAACTAAGGTTCGGCTTGAGGCTACTACTTGCTGCTGCTTATTGGGAGCTGCCATGTATTGTTATGTGCAACTGAAATCATTATTGCTTGAAGACAGCAACCTAACAAGTCACCTTCTTTCTCCCTGGTCCTCCCAGTTCTCACCCACAGATAAAACTTTCCATTCCTTCCAATTGCTCTCCACATGGAGGGTAACTATGTAAAACCTGCAGTTGTTAGAACAACAGATGTTAATGGAATTTCTCTGAGCTAATGAGATTTGTGGTGAACAATATGACTATTGTTATTGACCAAGATTCTTGGACTCTTTATAGAAATTGACAAGAGGCTAGAAGAGTAATTTCAGCAAGATATTTTTCTTGGGACTCCTGCTGCAGCACAAGTGAATGAAAACAAGTAACAAGTTCCCTTGCTCACTCACTGAGGAGGGTGAGCTGGTTCTTTAAAGGAGGTGAGGGTGGGGATGGATTGGTGGGTCAGGCTGGACGTGTAGCTTAGGTAGTCTACCCGCCCCCTTAGTGGGGCTATGCACAGGGATTGTACTCAGTGCCCTACTTTTGCTTCCCGAACTCATAAGTGACATTGGTGTTTGCTCTTCTTGTATTTAATTATTCATAATTGCCTCAACAGTATATGCATGCAGTTATTTTTAGCCTGTAATTTCTCTGTATTCTGTTGATCCAGAAGACATTTATCTAGGTGCAAGCACTTCAGTAAAGGGTCCAAGTTCCCAGATTGTTGAAATATTATTCATAGAATATGAAACTATTAGGTGCCATTTCCAGGACTCCAAAGAGCTCTGATAATACAGTCTTTCATGTCTCGAAGCAGAAAGGAATTCAACTAGAGGCAAAGTGATAGATAAACAGTGATTTATTAGGACACTTGTAAAATTCACAAGCAGGCAGGCAAGCATTGTGCTGCCAGAGTACTCAGTGGGTTACATTATTATAATCAAAGAAAGAGAGGGGAGGGGGAGATCTTCCTTCTCTTTCTTGAGTAGAAGTCACATTTCCATCATCAGTTCCTCACCCAGGTAGGGCAGGGAACACAACCCTGACAATTAGCAGATAGGCTGCCCAAAGCCATACCAAGCCCATAGACACCCTCAAAACACTACTGACCATTGCATGCCCTTCAGAAAGATAAGATCCAGTTCCATATACCAACGAGGAAACTTCCACAAGGAACTGGTTCAACCCCACCCATGGGAGACAGACTCCACATAAGAGGAACTGTGACCTTGCAGCCTGAAGAGAGGAAACCCCCAAACACAGCACATTAAATAAAATGAAAAGAAAGAGAAACATACAGCAGTTGAAGGAACATGGTAAAAATCCACAAGACTAGACAAATGAAGAGGAAATAGGACCTGAAGAAGAATTCAAAGTAATAATAGTAAAGATGATTCAAAATCTTGGAAATAAAATGGACCACAGATAAATAGAATGGAGGCATGGATCAAGAAGAAATGCTTAATCAGGATTCAATGGGCAAATAAAGAATAGATGATCAGCAATGAACAGCATAGTAATTGGAATTACAAATATACTAGAGAGAACTGGTAACAAGATGACTGAGGTAGAAAAATGGATAAGTGAGATGGAAGATAGAATGATGGAAATAACTGAAGCATAGCAGAATACAGAAAAAAGAATGAAAAGAAATGAGGACAGTCTCAGAGACCTCTGGGATAACATTAAGTGCACCAACATTTGAATTATAGAGATCCCAGAAGAAGAGAAAAAGAAAAAGTATGAGAAAATATTTGAGATTATAGTCAAAAACTTCCCCAACATGGGAAAGGAAAGAGCCATCCAAATCCAGGAAACTCAAAGACTTCCATACACAGTAGACACAAAAAGAAACATGCCAAGACACATATTAATCAAATTAAACACAAAGAAAAGTTATTGAAAGAAGAAAAGGGAAAGCAATAAATACAAAGGGATTCCCGAAAGGCTAATAGCTGATCTCTCAACAGAAATTCTGCAGGCCAGAAGGGAGTGGCAGGACATACTTAAAGTGATGAAAGGAAAAGAAAAACACCTACAACCAAGTTTACTCTACCCAGAAAGCTTCTCATTTAGATTCAACAGAGAAATCAAAAGCTTTACAGATAAGCAAAGTTAGGAGAATTCAGCACCACTAAACCAGCTTTTCAACAAATGCTAAAGGCATTTCTCTAGACAAGAAACACAGGAGAAAGAAAAGGCCTACAAAAACAAACTGAAAACAAGTAAATGGCAAAAACATCACATGTATCAATAATTACCTTAAATGTAAATTAATTAAATGCTCCAACCAAATGACACAGATTGTCTGAATGGATACAGCCAATATGCTGACTACAAGAGACCCACTTCAGACCTAGCAACACATATAGAGTGAAAGTGAGGGAATGGGAAAAAATATTCCTTACAAATAGAAATTAAAAGAAAGTGGGAGTAGCAATACTCATATCAGATAAAATGACTTTAAAATAAAGACTGTTATAAGAGACAAGGAAAGATATTACATAATGATCAAGGGATCGATCCAAGAAGAAGATATAACAGTTATAAATATATAGGCACCCGACATAGGAGCACCTAAATACCTAAGGCTAATGCCAACAACTATTAATGAGGAAATCAACAGTAACACAATAACAGTGGGGACTTTAACACCCTACTCTCACCAATGGACAGATAATCCAGACAGAAAATTTATAAGGAAATACAAACTTTAAACAGTACCCTGGACCATAAAGACCTAATTGATATCTATAGGGTATTTCACTCAAAAACAGCAGATTTCACTTTTTTCTCAAGTGAGCATGGAACATCCCCCAGGATAGATCATATCTTCGGTCACAAATCAAGCCTTGGTAAATTAAAAAAATGAAATTATTTCAAACATCTTTTCTGACCACAGCACTATAAGATTAGATATCAACCACAGGGGGAAAAAACCTACAAAACACAAACATATGGAAGCTAAACAATACTCTTCTAAATAATCAAGATGTCATTGAAGGACTCAGAGGAAATCAAATCATACCTAGAAACAAATGACAATGAAAATAGGACAACTCAACACTTAACGGATTCAATAAGAGCAGTGCTAAGAAGGAAGTTTATAGCAATACAAGCCTACTTCAGGGAACAAGAGAAACATCAAATAAACAACTTAACCTTATACCTAAAGCAACTAGTAAGAGAAGCTGGTGAGAAGTTGCTATACAACACAGGGAGACCAGCCTGGCTGGGCTGATGACCTATGGGATGGGGGGGAAGGGTGGGAGGTTCAAGAAGGAGGAGATATATGTATAATTATGGCTGATTTGTGTTGTCATATGACATATACCAGCACAGCATTGTAAAGAAATTTTCCTCAATTAAAAAATAAATTAAAAATAATAAACGTCTATATAGCTAGTAGAATTTCAAAGCTCATGAAGCTAAAATGGACAGATATTAAAGAGAAAAATAAGTAAATTTGTGCTAATGATTATAGTTTTTAATAGCCTTATCAAAATTGGTATAACTATGCGAAAAAATTAGCAAGCATATAGATCTGAACTCTGTCAATAGCACTGACCTAATAAATGTGTTTCTTTACATGTATTGAGTATAGTAGATATAAAAGCTATCACAGGATGTAAAAACATTTCCTACTTATTTTGCCCCAATACACTGAACCAGGGAAAAGTAAATTTCCTTCAGCCTAACTCTTAGAATCTGACACAGAACTTCTGACCCTTTGTATGTAATTTCCGTTGTTTCCATTTTACTGGGACACCATCTTTCTGCTAACAGGTACCATCGCTAGTAATGCAGATATTTTCTTTCTGGTTTCCTGAAATTTTCTCTACCCTTTTCCTTCTGTAGATTCTGAATATTGGAGGTAGATCCTTAGGAAGTTGATAAGTATAAGACTGAACCCACAGTGGTGACAATTACCTGACATATGTCAGTTTTGTACTCAGTTATCTGGCAGTATATAGCAATACTTCAGACAATATGCTTTGGCACATGTAAACTTAGCTTTATTAAATTGAAGGAGAGGGAGAAACAAGATTTCTTCATAAAGACGTGGCATCTGAGGGTTTGTTTACCAGGGGTATTTATTCAAACATTATTAATCGTTAGGGATTCCCATTTATAGAGATAAGGTTTGCCACCCCCTTTGAAATCGGTTCTGTATGGAGTGTGGTCCTTCCTCATGCATGAGAGGTGAGTGTTCTCTTTATCTGACTATAGCAATGGAGACCTTCCACCGTCTCATTCAACTTCTCACTTGGATTGATTCCATTTAGCATATTAACACTGAATTTTTAGAGGAAACAAGACATACAAAGTGGAAAAGAGTGAAGACCATGTTTTCATTCAAGATGACCACAGTGAAAAACCAAACTACAATAAATTCCCTCAAGTGTCAGTTCTGGAAGTAACCTTTAAGAGAGTCATTGTTTACATTTCCTTTGACTGCAGTTTAAAATTAAAGAAGAATTTTTCTATCACAACTGAACTTCTAAAAATCTGTGCTATCTTAAATACCTTCCATGCCTGGAGAGTCAGCAGAAAAACATCTAGCTTTTAAAATCTACTGAACATTTACTTCATGCTGCTGTTATTTTTCAGTCTTGAAGTCATGTCTGACTCTTTGCAACTCTGTGAACTGAAGCACGCCACGCTTCCCTTTATTCATGAGCATCAATTAATTTGAATTGAGAAGTGGTTAGGTGCATACCATAGTACTGAATACTTGACAAGGGTAATTCATCAATAGAACTATCTTTCTTTCTCCCAAGGCACTTAGATTCCAGGATGAACAGTACTTGGGAGATGAACAAACGACATGCATGCATAAAAAGTTTTAGCCTTTGTTTCACACTCAGAAAAGGCCACAAAACCCATAACACTCCTCCCATGTATCTAGCATTTTCATTTGGATAAATGGAAAATAATATGACCACGGCCATATTGTGCTATTTGGGGACTGTTTGGTCAAATACCCTTGCTTGTTACCTTCCTCCAAGTAAGCCCCTGTTGAAACATTCCCAAGATTGTTGGTGTCAGGAGCAGAGTTTGCTGTTACCTTCCCTTCCTCATCTCCCTAGGTCAGTGTTGCACTTGACCCCTCACCACCTATAGTTCAACCACAAAAAATACTTTATACCCCCATGTGCCTTGCAGTTTCCTGTCATTCTGAATCTACTTGGTCTGCTTCTTTTGCTGGGACCACTTTTCCTCTAGCTTTGCTTCCCAACAATCAGAGACTCATAATGCAATACTGAGCACTGTTGAAGTCTTTTTTATGCTCCCTCCCGGGCTAGATGTGCTCCGTGTGCTGGTCAGTGTTTCAAGTATACATGCTTCCTATTGTATTGGTAATATGCATTTCTACATTCGTATTTGCATTTGTTTTAAATCCTGTCCCCCTTGTTAGAATGTTAGCATATCATATGTCAGAAATATATTAGGTGTTAATACATTTTACATGAATTAATGTGTGAATTCAATAACCATTTTAAAATTGAGGAAAATAGAGATAAAAGAATTAATAGTTTTGCCAACAAAAAAGCATATTAAAAATGTAACTTGTTTTACAAAATATTTATTGAACACTTCCTATGTATGTTCAAAGAGCTTAATATTTTAATTAAAGAAATTACATAATCAGTTTTCTAATTTTCAAAGGTAATTATATTTTCCTTCCTAATGATCTCCCAGACACTGTAGTAGTTATAAGGATAAAGAAGTGACTAGGGTATGACCTATTACAGCATGATGATGATAGTACAGTAGTAGGTACAGACCTCAAAGCAGATAATTAAAATAAAATGTGATAAATTCTTTAGGAAAGGTGTCCATCATTTAATTTATTCTGTATAACAATCAACCCCCAAATTTAGTGGTTTAAACAATAACTATTTACTAGCTTATAATTCTGTGAATTGCTCAGTCGGTTCTAGCTGAACACTTCAGAAGTTAGGAGGCTGACCATAAGTCAGTGTTCTAAGGAGAGCCTCACTCAGATGTCAAGTGGTTGGCTGGGGCAGGTGGGGCGATGGGTCAAGTTTCACTCACTGGACAAGTTGGCCCAACTTCTATACATGGAGAAGGTAAAAAGCCAAGATCAGGAAAAGGACCATCTCCAAAGCACAGGCACTCTGAAGCCTCACTGAGGTCAAGTTTACTAAGGTCTCAGTCACTAAAGTCACATGACAAGCCCCAAGGGAGACTGGGAGGCCTGGATGGGTGGAACAAGAATTTCAGCAGCCATTTGGCAAGCAACCTCTTCTCAGTGATTCTTAGCTCTACCCTCTGAGCTTTCAGGAAAGCCCTTCTATCTGAATATCCTCCTTTTTCCATAAGAATTGAATGGCCCAAGTTGATACTTGAGCAGCTTTCTAAGTTTTCTTCCAGTAGACATTTGGAAACTCAGAGACATCTTTTCCTCATAGTCAAAATTAGCAGCCCTTTGGCTGGTATCAGTTCAGTTCAGTTGCTCAGGCGTGTCCGATTCTTTGCTACACCATGAACCGCAGCACGCCAGACCTCCCTGCCCATCACCACCTCCCGGGGCCGACCCAAACCCATGTCCATCGACTCGGTGATGCCATCCAACCATCTCATCCTTTGTTTTTCCCTTCTCCTCCTGCCCTCAATCTTTCCCAGCATCAGGGTCTTTTCCAATGAATCAGCTCTTTGCAGCAGGTGGCCAAAGTATTGGAGTTTCAGCTTCAACATCAGTCCTTCCAATGAACACCTAGGACTGATCTCCTTTAGGGTGGACTGGTTGGATCTCCTTGCAGCCAAGGGACTCTCAAGAGTCTTCTCCAACACCACAGTACAAAAGTATCAATTCTTCAGCACTTAGCTTTCTTTATAGTCCAACTCTCACATCCATACATGACCACTGGAAAAACCATAGCCTTGACTAGACGAACCTTTGTTGACAAAGTAATGTCTCTGCTTTTTAAGATGCCATCTAGGTTGGTCAAAACTTTCCTTCCAAGGAGTAAGCATCTTTTAATTCCATGGTTGCAATCACCATCTGCAGTGATTTTGGTGCCCAGAAAAATAAAGTCAGCCACTGTTTCCACTGTTTGCTGTTATAATTTTCTTCAAAAACTGTGTGCTTTCTACTCCTCTGTTGACAGAAGTTATACCACAACTCTTTTTAAGACAGATTCTGTCCAAAGACAGACTTTTGGGAAGCTTTTTAAGCTGCTTAGAGTCCTAGACGCCCTTTTGTCTAGCTGAGAGAGACCACTAGATTATCACCTTACATTTTTCTTAAGTCTAACAAAGGGTGTTAGAGCCATACCTTTGCTTTGATGTTGATGTAGAAGCTGTGCTTTATTGGAAATGTCCTGAATTTTAAAAACACCCTCAGGTTTTAATTTATTTTGAGACTCTTTTATTCACTAGAGAGATTGTAAATGAGAAACAGGTATCCAGCACACCCTGGTTTCTCTATACACTATATAAATTCTTCTTGAAGACTTATCAGTTCTTTTTTTATATCTTCTCTTTCCCTGTAACTCATCATAGACAACTAAGAAAAGTCAATGATATTTTAAACAGTTATCTTGAAAATTATCTTGCCAAGGTCTACATCTTCTAAATTACTGCAGGCAATAGTTTTACAAATTTTTTTTGGTAGTATATCATAATTGGTGCCACAGTCTTCCATCCTCCACTAACAGTTTGCTTGCCAATTTCTCAGACTTCTCAAAATGTCTTCAGGTTTCTGCCCACTGATTTGTTCCAAAACTACTGTCATATTTTGTTTTGCTGTTGTGGAAACACTCCAAGTGACACTTAGATCACTTTCTCTATCAGTAAGTTAACTTTTGCTGCAAAAAAAAAAAAAATCACCACCAAGCATGGTTGCTTAAAATATTTTCTTTAGTCCACTATTTTGTGGGTCCCTCAGTGATTCTTTGGTCTGGACTGGCAATTTATGAAACACTGAAAATAAGATGATCCCTACTAAGTTCTCTGAAGCATTGCATTTAACTAGCAAAGTGACTATTACCAAGGTTGGCCTTTCACATGTTGGCACTTAACTGAGACATGATTTCCATACACAGAAGCAGAGTTCCAAGAGCAAGGGGGCGAGCTCCAATGTGCCAGCATTACCAACATATGCTTTCTTCAAATTTTCTTCAAATTAATGTTCCATTGGTCTAAGTGACATGAGCAAGCCCAGAGTCAGTGAGGGAAGACACTAGTGAGGAATAGTAAATTATGATAGCTATTTTTGGCAAAACCTACTATTAACTATGAGAAGACTACAAATAAAAAGAAAGGAGAAATTGGCTAGGTATTAGAGTAAGATCAAGTCCAAAACACATCAGTGTTCAGAACACAGATCTTGAAATTTAAAAATTTGATTTGAGAGGGGCAGAGAGTCAGCATAGTTTGAAAGTCAGCACAGTTTTAAAAACATTGAATTTAACTGGCCAAATGAAGATTTATGTGCAATGTGTACCAGATGGAGACACACGGGTTTGACAGCAGCTCTCTCCCGAGGCTATCTTGAGTCTTGCTCACCCCAGATTCTATCACGCATCTTGGGCACAGCAATTCTCATTCTGATAGGTCACATCCTTCTGAAATATTTTATTGGTCAGTCATCCTTAAGAGAAATACTAAACACCTCTGATCAGCATTTTCTTCATTCAAGACTATATGGATGCAGGATGTCTCCCTTTTCTTTTTCAATGGAGCTCTTCTAAAGAGATTGGTAGCCATGTACTTTCAAGTTTTTTATTATCTTTAAATGTTTAGCCTTGATATCAAAGGTGCCTAAATCCTTGATTCATGGAAGGATTCATGGGGAATCCCTCCATGCTGCCAAGGAACTTTCTATCTAGACATTTATAAACACCAACACTACCTTACCTATACTCAGCCAATAAAAATAAGGTTTGAGGCTGTTCATACAAGTATTCATTGAGTACTCAATACATGTGAGGTAAAAAACTGTGGTCAATAATGAGGTTGGTGACACAATGTGGAAGGAATGACTTAGGAGAGCACAGGAAAGCAGTCTTGTTGAGAAGATAAATAGACTTGTGAATGAAATAATTGTCAAATATTTAAACACAAGAGCCTCACATGCCTAGACAATATAATTATTTCCAAAATCCTAGGGGAAACAGTGATTTTTCAGTGTGTCAGTTTGATCACATCAATTTTCAAAGAAAGAAAAATCAATATAAATTAAAATGCCACTATTTCATTATAGCCAGTTCAAGAGAAAAAATGGAGTGACGCAATACCCAGGAGTATGCAAGAAACTACTAAAAAAGGTTGAAAATTTAAAGAAAAAGAAAATATGTTCACCATCACACAACATCTTTTACAGACCTTGAAATATAGTAAGAGGTAATTAATGACTTCTAAATTAATTGTCCAGTCCAGGGATTGGAGATCATTTGACTTCCTGACACAACACTTTTCTCAACTAAACTGCATTCTGAAGTCCTCTACCTGACTTAACCCTCAGTCTACAAGCAAAAGATAAATTAGGAAACAAGTGCTATGCCATAGCTATACTCTGCAACATCCAGGGACATAGAGGTCACTCTGGTTACTGTAGTTTTGTAGACAGTGTGAGCTGAGAAGCAGTAGGCCCAGATTGGTCTGGCTTTCTCAAGAAATAATTTATGAAGTCAACTTAATAATAAAGTCTAACCATGTATGATAGCTGTCAGTCTAGTATATCAAGTGATTTAGTGTCAGGGCTACTTTGTGTCTCTGTCAAAAATTAGATTTCTTCTTGAGAATAAACTACGGAGTTCAAGGCCTTAGAAAAAATAAGCTAAAAACAGTATCTTGTATCTTCTTTATGTGTATTTTTGGGGTATATTTCAGAATACTTGCATGTAATAATTATTTTTCATTTGAGTCGACTACCTTGCTTCTGGTAGGTAAGAAGCAAGTTTAGCTGCCTTGAACAACTACACTGTTTCAGGTTCTGGATGTGCAAAGATGGATAACCCATCTTCAAATAGTTTATGTTCTAAGAGGCAGAGACATGAACCTAAAGCAATAATTATAGCACAAACAATCATTTCTAGAATAAGTAATAAACTGATTAGGAAATAATTGAGTTGAGGAGGAAATCACTAACTCTATTTACATTGGGAAATTGGGGAAGTTTCATGTATGAGATGAGATTTGAGATGGTATTTAAAATTATGCATGTGTTTTTTTGCTATAATCAGCAATGAAACCGTTATAGGCAAATAATTTTAAGAAAAAAAAATTAAAGACTAAAAGGTAAAAAGGAGATGATAGAGAATATGATTGAAGTCAATATAAACTTTAAGTCTCATTGACATAACATTTTTTTATCTTTATTGTTTTTCTACATTATAGAAATAAAATTTAACACCATCAAAAATCTTATTGGGATGATCATTTCAATAAATATTTTAAAATATATAATCAGTATCATTGATATCTCAGCATATGAGTATTATCCTTTGATCACCCTCCTTCTTAAATATTATCATCTTAATACTCAAGTATTATGGTAGAACTGAAAAACCAAAGAGTTACTTTGTCCTGCTGTCTCCTTGCAAACTTTAGTTTTTGGTAATTGTTATTTCTAATTACAGGACACTTTTATAATAGCACATGTGATATTTTCTTCTATTCACTAAGATTTTATTTATTTAAACTTATGGCTCTATTAAATGCATTTGAACATATCTTATCTGAGATACAACTGGGTTAGGGAAACAAAAGAAAAAAAATGCATCTGTATAAAATTAAATGCTTCCAAAAAATTAGCAAGTACAGAAACTAAGTACAAAATGTTGTTCTTTGAAATTCGCATTTTGCACATTGAAACATCCCGAGTTTAAATTTTCACTGAAAATGGCATATTACTTAGTGTGTATTAAATAGATTAAAATGTAAATCTTAGCTGACAAACCCTTAATGGTGCTATGATCAACATAGTTAATGACAGTGGTTCTTTAAACAGATGTGGTTTTTTTTGGTTTGGAAACTGAAAGTATTAGAAGTTAACTAGGAACTCTTCATTTCAGAATCTTCAATATGAAGCATAATTCTTAGACATAAGAATTAACTGTTGAATTAAAGCATAAAAGAATAAATAAATAAACAATAATTTCTGGTTTAGCCCTTATAACATCTGGAATGCAGAGGCTTTCACTAGAGATAAGTATGTCAGTGGTAAACAGTGAGGAGATGAGAGGACAATGATGAGTTCTAATGTGAGTTTCTTTCCAGAAATACACACACACACACACACACACACACACACACACATATATGTATGTAATTTTTAATCTACTTTCACCAGGATCACACATTTAATTACTCCTTTTCATTTTCTTGAGATTTACTTTTCTATTACTTTAACAATGAAAATTGTTCTAAATAATAATCATTTCTAGAATCTCACATAAGGTCATTTGTTCCTAAATTGAAAGGTTCCAAATGAGAGAAAAAAGACATTCAGGTGATGTGCAAATGTAAATTATATAGGCACTGTCTGCACTTGACACAATAAATACACTTTAAAAATCCCCAACAATAGAATCATTAATTCAACAAGTATTTGCGGTGTGAGTTAGAGAATACAAAGATGAACAATGTGGTTCCAGTCTTTCTAGAAAATTGGAAATGTCAAAGAAACATTTCATCCAAAGATAGGCACAATAGAGGATGGAAACATTAAAGACCTAACAGAAGCAGAAGAGATCAAGAAGAGATGGAAAGAATACACAGAGGAACAGTACAAAAAAGACTTTAATGACCCAGACAACTGGGTCTACGATGATACTGTCTTTCATTCAAAGCCAAGATATTCTGGGGTGTGAAGTCAAGTGGGCCTAGAAAGTACTGCTGCTGCCAGTAAAGCTGCTGGAGGTGATGGAATTCCAGCTGAGCTATTTAAAATCCTACAAGATGATGCTATTAAAATACTGCACTCAATATGGCAGCAAATTTGGGAAACCCAGTAGAGGGCACAGAACTGGAAAAGGTCTATCCTCGACCCAATTCCCAAGAAGGGCAGTACTAAAGAATGTTCAAATCACCAGGCAATTTAACTCATCTCCAATGCTAGTAAGAATATGCTCAAAATCCTCCAAACTAGGCTTCAGCATTATGTGAACAACTTCCAGATGTTCAAGCTGGATTTAGAAAAGGCAGAGGAACCAGAGATCAAATTGCCAACATTTGCTGGATCATAGAGAAAGCAGGGAAATTCCAGAAAAACATCTACCTCTGTTCCAGTGACTATGCTAAAGCCTTTGACTGTGTGGATCATAACAAACTGTGGAAAACCCTTGAGATGGGAATACCAGGTCATCTTACCTATCTCTTGAGAAACCTGTATGCAAGTCAAGAAGCAACAGTTAGTACCCGGTATGGAGCAACAAACTGCTTCAGGATTGAGGAAGGAGTATGAGAAAACTTTATTGTCACCTTGTTTATTTAACTTATGCACAGAGCACATCATGTGAAATGCTGGGCTGGATGAGTTACAAGCTAGAATCAAGATTGTCAGGAGAAATATCAACAACCTCAGATATGTAGATAATACCACTCTAATGGCAGAAAGTGAAGAGGAACTAAAGATGAGAATGAAGAAGGAGAGTGAAAAAGCCAGCTTAAAACTCAATATTAAAAAAACACTAAGATCATGGCATCCGGCCACATCATTTCATGGCAAATAGAAGAGGAAAAGGTGGAAGCAATGACAGATTTCCTCTTCTTGAGCTCTAAAATCACTGCAGATGGTGACTGCAGCCATGAAATTAGATGAATGTTTCTTGGCAGGAAAGCTATGACAAACCTAGACAGTGTGTTAAAAAGCAAAGACATCACATTGCAGGCAAAGGTCCATATAGTTAAGGGTGTGATCTTTGTAGTAGTCAGGTACAGATGTGAGAGCTGGACAAGAAAGAAGGCAGAGTGCCAAAGAATTGATGCTTTCGAGCCATGGTGCCTGAGAAGACTCTTGAGAGTCCTTTGGAAAGCAAGGAGATCAAACTAGTCAATCTTAAAGGAAATCAACCCTGAATACTCTTTGTAAGGACTTTGCTGAAGCTGAAGTTCCCATACTTTGGACACCTGATGTGAGCAGTTGACTCGTTGGAAAAGACCCTGATACTGGGAAAGACTGAAGGCAGAAAGAGACGAGGGTGACAAAGGATGAGATGGTTGGATGGCATCACCAATTCAATGGACATGAACTTGGGCTACCTCTGGGAGATGGTGAGGTATGGAGAAACTTGGTGTGCTGCAGTCCGTGGGGTCCCGAAGATTCATACATGACTTGGTGACTGAATAACAACAACAACCTTTCTAAAAGCTCAGGTTCAGGTTCTAGTTTGAAATTAGACTTGAAAATAAATTATAAAAAAAAGTGATCAATATTTCGGCAAAGGAAATCACAACGCATAAATGACAACATTAAGAAGAAAAAGCATCTGAGCACGTCAGAATACCTTGGGTGTTTAAAGCAAATGAAAATATCAGACCCTACCTCAGGAAATTACATCACACTTTTTTGGCATAGGCGTTTTGAAAGTGCCTTAAAAAGAACACTTTCAATACCAAGCCCCAAAGCTCTAATTCAAAATAAGGTTGAAAACATCAGGCCATGACAACTTAGTTTCCTTTGATGTTAAAGGTACACTTCCTTGATCTGCCTGATTAGGTTCCTGTCCTCTTTCCTCTTGATGTTTTGAAAGTTGCACTTCAGTTTAAGATAATAGCTTTTTCCTCGAGAATAACATTATTCTTTGGCAAATCTATATGCGTGAGACTCCAATTCTTTAAGAAGTTGTTCATCAGTGAAGCATGGTTTAAATAATAAACTCAAGTCTGTGATTTCACAAGTTCAACAGAATTTCCCATTTTACTTTTTAATTGAAATATACAGTCTTAGTGTATCTCCCCAAAGGCTGAAATGCCCACTTTGAGAATTCCTTGAGATTATCCTGTGGCTTTGAGTAGTATTACATACAACTTCATTTCTCACGTTCAGTTTAGTTCAGTACAGTCGCTCAGTCATGCCTGACTCTTTGCAACCCCATGGACTGCAGCATGCCAGGCCTCCCTGTCCATCACCAACTCCTGGAGTTTACTCAAACTCATGTACATTAAGTCAGTGATGCCATCTAACCATCTCATCCTCTGTTGTCCTGTTCTCCCACCTTCAATCTTTCCCAACATCAGGGTCTTTTCAAATGAGTCAGTTCTTTGCATCAGGTGGCCAAAGTATTGGAGTCAACATCAGTCCTTCCAATAAGCACCCAGAACTGATCTTCCAATGAACACCCAGGACTGATCTCCTTTAGGATGGACTGGTTGGATCTCCTTGCAATACAAGGGACTCTCAAGAGTCTTCTCCAACACCAGTTCAAAAGCATCAATTCTTCAGCGCTCAGCTTTCTTTATAGTCCAACTCTCACATCCATACATGACCACTGGAAAAACCATAGCCTTGACTAGATGGACCTTGTTGGCAAAGTAATGTCTCTGCTTTTTAATATGCTGTCTAGGTTGGTCATAACTTTCCTTCTAGGGGGTAAGCGTCTTTTAATTTTATGGCTGTAATCACTGTCTGCAGTGATTTTGGAGCCCAGAAAAATAAAGTCAGCGCCTGTTTCCCCATCTATTTGCCACAAAGTGATGGGACCGGATGTCATGATCTTAGTTTTCTGAATGTTGAGCTTTAAGCCAACTTTTTCACTTTCTTCTTTCACTTTCATCAAGAGGCTCTAAAGTTCTTCTTCACTTTCTGCCATAAGAGTAATGTCATCTGCATATCTGAGGTTATTGATATTTCTCCCAGCAATCTTGATTCCAGTTTGTGTTTCATCCAGCCCAGCATTTCTCAAGACATAATCTGCATATAAGTTAAATAAGGAGTGTTAGATTCACCTTTATTCCTTGCTTCACCAGCTTCCGAACTTTTCATGAATTAGGAAATATGCTAAAATGTGTATATTTTTGGTTGAGGTTGAGGGTTTAGGTTGAGGGTTATAAAGCGGGGTACTATCAAAGGATATGGAACAACTTGCTAACCAGTCTTTTAATTTATCTTTGCTCATTTGCCAGGGGGAAAAATTACCACAGATTGGGTACTTGTACAATGGACATTTATTTCCTCACAGTTCAGGAGTTGTGTTGGCACAGCTGGTTTCCTCAGAGGCTGTTCTTGGCTTAGAGATTGCTATCTTTTCCCTGTCCTGATGATCATTCCTCTGTCTCTATGTCTTGATCTCCTCTTTTTAAACATTAGTCACTGACTTAGGGCCCATCCCAGTGACACCATTTAACCTAAATCACCTCTTTAAAGGTTGGAGAAGACTTTTGAACTGGAAGGAGATCAAACCAATCAATACTAAAGGAAGTCAGTCCTGAATATGCATTGCAAGGACCAATGCTGAAGCTGAACCTCCAATACCTCGGCAACCTGATGTGAAGAACTGGCTCATTGGAAAAGACCTTGATTCTGGGAAAGATTGAAGGCAGGAAGAGAAGGGGATGACAGAAGATAATATGGCTGGATGGCACCACCGACTCGATGGACTTGAGTTTGGGCAATCTCTTGGAGTTGGTAATGGACGGGGAAGCCTGGTGTGCTGCAGTCCATAGGATCACAAAGAGTCAGACACGACCAAGCGACAGAACTGAACTGAGCTATTTAAAGAGTTTACCTCCAAATACACAGTCACAATCTGACATACTAAGGGTTAAAATTTCAACATATAAGTTGGCGACAGGGATATAATCCAATCCATTAGTCTCACCTCAATTCTTCTTTCCTATATGTGCCCAAATTTTCTTCTGCCTTCACTTCTGACCCATCTCTTTTCCATAAGCAACTCACTGGTAAGTATAATACAGCACCCTTTCCTCAGCCTGCTTCATCCACCATCCTTCCCTACTTTCTCTAAATTCATTTTGAGACAAAAGTGCTAAAAAGAAATTTTAATGTCTTTCATTTTTTGCCTTCCAATATCAAGAACAATGAAGTGAAAAAGTAGTAAGGAAGAAGGCAAGAAAACAAGAGATCCATTTGCCCTCTGAAGAAGCTACCATTAAGTTTGGGATTGGAGCCGAAGTGCTGTCTAAGTAACACATATGTGTCCATGCTTACTTACTGTAGAGTATTTTGTAAATGAAAAGAATCTTATAGTCAGATGTTAACAAAAATGAAAAGAGTTTTTCCTTTGCTCATTTTCATACTGCTTTAAAACTACACATTTATTTCATTTTGGGTGTAAAAATACAACTGAAACAAAATTGTTAACATTCATTTCCCCTAATGAGTGACTGTGCTTGTAAACTAAACATTCTACTTAGATAATTAGCAAAGTAAACTATTAGGATTTAATTGAATTTTGAGGTTGCTTCCAGCTCCTGAGGTTTGGATTGCTCAAATATCTATGATTTAACATTTGGCATTCAGGTAACCAAGGTGATATGAACACATACTTTTTATTAGCAGTGTGGATTTTTTTTTTCAGGTGAGCAAAAGGTATCCATGGGAACATATTATATGTTGCAGTAGAGAAAAAAAGTTATGACTCTGTCATAGCAAAATAAATATTGGTTATTTCTCCCCTTAGATAATCAACTTAATGATGACACTCTTTAATATTGCTTCTTTCTTATGAAGAAATCAAGGGTATCTCTAGTCACATACATTATCTTTATTCAAACAGTATGTCTATTCAGGTTCTTCAGTAGGTAGTTTAAACATTCATGTTTTCCAATATGATAGATACTTTCATTACCCCTGGATAAATTATTTGGAGTAAAATTAAGGAAAATTTAAGTTCTAGGTAGTAAGAAGTCTCATGAGAGCAACCTGAAACTTCTACCCCAGATCTCATTTGCATTTATCATGCAATAGTTGAGATATTTTTAATTTTTATTGAGGTCAATGTGCAGTGAGACGTCACGGTCATTAAATGGATCCTGCTTCTTATTTGCCTGTTCATGTTTGCTAAGCTGCAGGTTCTTTACCACTGGTGCCACCTGGGAAGCCCTCTTATTTGCCTAAAATGTCTCTTTTTGTGTCAGTATGTTTTTTTTTTTTAAATTTTCTTTACTTTATTGTGTTGGTTTTGCCATACAATGACATGAAACCGCCATGGGTTTACATATGCTCCCCGTCCAGAACCCCCCTCCCTCCTCCCTCCCAATTCCCTCCCCTTGGGACATCTCGGTGCACCAGCCCCGAGCATCAATCCTGGGCTGGCGATTGATTTCACATATGGTAATTAACATGTTTCAATGCCATTCTCCCATATCATCCCACCCTTGCCCTCTTCCACAGAGTCCACGAGTCTCTTCTATACATCTGCGTGGGCCAAAGAACTTAACAGACATTTCTCCAAAGAAGACATAAAAATGGCTAACAAACACATGAAAAGATGCTCAACATCACTCATTATAGAGAAATGCAAAGCAAAACCACAATGACGTACCATTTTACACCAGTCAGAATGGCTGCAATCCAAAAATCTACAAGCAATAAATGCTGGAGAGGATGTGGAGAAAAGGGAACCCTCTTACACTGTTGGTGGGAATGCAAACTAGTACAGCCATTATGGAAAACAGTGTGGAGATTCCTTAAAAACCTGCAAATAGACCTGCCATATGACCCAGCAATCCCACTTCTGGGCATACACACCGAGGAAACCAGAATTGAAAGAGACACGTGTACCCCAATGTTCATCGCCGCATTGTTTACAATAGCCAGGACATGGAAGCAACCTAGATGCCCATCAACTGACGAATGGATAAGAAAGCTGTGGTACATATACACAATGGAATATTACTCAGCATTAAAAAAAAAAAAAGTCATTTGAATCAGTTCTACTCAGATGGATGGTACTGGAGCCTATTATCCAGAGTGAAGTAAGCCAGAAGGAAAAACAACAATACAGTATACTAACGCATATATATGGAATTTAGAAAGATGGTAACGAGAACCCTGCATGCGAGACAGCAAAAGGAATGCAGTATGGTTTTGAATTACATTACTTTGAAAGTAAACATGTATGAAAGAAGAAGAAAGAAATTTAATAGGTGAGGTTTGTTAAATGAAAAGAAAAAAAAAAATCAGAGCAGATGCCAAATGACTTGTGGAAGTGGAAGTACTGACAGTTTGGGAGTGTCTCTATCTTTGATCCTGGCCCCAGGCAGGAAGCTGATCTAATTCATAAATGTTCCCATCTCTTAAGTTAGCAATCAGACAGGTGAAACTTGGAAGCACCTGTGGGAAAGAGCCAGGATGCCCCCTGACCTTTCCATTGCCTTTAATAAGAACTGGTCTTGCTCTTCCACGCCCACCTTCTCTGAATGCCTGAGAGACAATGCTCTTACCTTTTATGATCTAAAGCCTATGTGTTCTACAAAAATACAAAAGTTGGGGAGAGAGTCTAGAAACTGAATGTTTGTATGTCCCCACAGATTATCTTAAATGTTAACATCCAATCACCTCTTTCAGAGGTGATTAGGTCAGCAGGGTGGAGCCTGCCTAAGTGGGATTAGTATTCTTGTAAAAGAGACCCCAGGGCACTCCCTCATTCTGCCAGACAAGGACGCACCAAGGAGACAGCTGTCTAGGATGTAGGAAATAAGTTCTCACTGGATATCCAGACACTGAACCTGTCAGCACCTGGAGCTTAGATTTCCCAGACTCCAGAACTGTGATTTCTGTTGTTTGTAAGCCACTCAGTCTACGGTATTTTTGTTATAGCAACCCCTAATGGACTGAGGCAAAATGAAAAACGGAAAAACTACATGGTTTTGAATACTTACTAAACTTTCACAAGAAATGTCTCAAAATTCTGTGAGCTAATCAGTGTTGCTATTCTCATAATAAGGATGAAGACATGGAGGCTCATGGGGCATAAATAACTTTCCTAGGGCCATTTGATTAATAAGCTATAAAAACATTTGAGCTCACATCTGTATGACTCCAAAGCACATACTCATCTCATCCACCTTCTCCCTGCAGCTTCAGCGAGTAACATATACAAAGACATAAAGTCACAAAAAAAGCAAAAGTTTAGAAAATACAGCATGCTAAGGACACAGGTTATAATCTCAAATTAGCAACCCTCACAAAGGGAATTTCTGAACCCTTGAACTATGACTAAAGGAAAATTGACTACTCTTGAATTACACTGTCACAATGTATGTGTGTTATGCACATATGTTGTATACTTTATTTTCATGAAAAATCAGAAATTTAACCAGATTGATTTGAGACTAAGGTACCAAATAGGCATTGCGGTTTATTTTCAGAGAGTTTGATTTTCAAAGAAACTAATTTATATTCTGCTTGAGCAAATAAAATTCAATATATCTTAAAAGTATCACATACAGAAAGGTCATTTCAAGGAAAAGAGCCTTATCTTCCTGACTTCCACCTTCATAAACAATGAACAAAACACATTCTTTGAAAAGACAGACTTTTGCAACTAGACGAAATGAAAATTAGTTTATTGATAGAAAAACATGGGGATAAAAGCTGAATTTTTTCTTTTGAAATAATCATAGTCAATAACAACAATTTAATAAATGCATGAGCTTATATGCACATGTTTTGCCTATTACATGCTTTTTTTCTTAAATCAAGTTATGCTCACAATGAAAACAGAGAAAGTTCAGTTCAGTTCAGTCACTCAGTCATGTCCAACTCTTTGCGACCCCATGAGTCACAGCACTCCAGACCTCCCTGTTCACCACCAACTCCCGGAGTCCACCCAAACCCATGGCCATTGAGTCAATGATGCCATCCTCTGTTGTCCCCTTCTCCTCCTGCCCTCAATCCTTCCCAGCATCAAGGTCTTTTCCAATGAGTCCGCTCTTCCCATCAGGTGGCCAAAGTTTTGGAGTTTCAGCTTTAACATCAGTTCAAGGGACTCTCAAGAGTCTTCAACAACACCTCAGTTCAACAGCATCAATTATTTGTCACTCAGCTTTCTTTATTGTCCAACTCTCGCATTCATACATGACCAGCGGAAAAACCATAGCCTTAACTAGATGGACCTTTGTTGACAAAGTGCTATCTCTGCTTTTTAATATGCTGTCTAGGTTGGTCATAACTTTCCTTCCAAGTGTTAAGTCCAAACTCTGGGTCCCAAGCCCCTGAAGAGACCAGGTCCACACAGCAATGCAAAAGCATAAAGGGGTTTATTGCTAGCCGGGCTAGGGCGCAAGTCTCATCCAAAAAGTGGAATCTGACAAGAGCCCCGCGCTCCAGATCACAGTTGCTTTTATACAGGCAGTTCTTTGTTACAGCATTGGTGTAGCTGGCAGTCAATGTTTGGTCAGTTTAAACTGTGCATCTGCCCTGGATGGTCTATCACTTGGCGCGCGCGGGGCTTTCCTGGCTTGTGGGGGGAGGTATGAGGTGAGGGTGGGGGAGGTCGCTGGAACTAGGGCAGGCTGTATATCAGAGCAGCCTGTCACGGAGTAAGGTACCGGGAGGTGTGAGGATGGGGGAGGTCTCCGCAGCTAGGGCCTGCTGTATCTCCCAGCAGCCTGTCATGGAAGCTGTTTTGTTTACACACCACATTCCCGCCTGTCTCTAGTCCCAAAAGAGGCCCAATCATGGGCCTTTAATGAGCTTTATGTCATTGTTTGGCCAAGATGGATGTTAGCGAGGATTCTGGGAAGTGGACCGACATACAGTGTCTCTTTTAGACTTTCTCCAAATTTTTCCAGTCAGTGGTGGCTCATCAGTTCTGTATTTCTTATCAGGATCTCCTGTCATAAAACAACTCATGCAAATGGTTACCATGATGTCTGGCCAGGATGGGTGGTTGTAATCAGTGTTTGTTTGTTTGTTTTTCACTAGCTTTCAGCAGACATTGTTTTGAAAATGGTAGCATCCAAGCCTTGACTCAGAAAACTCAAGTGTTCAGCAACACAACGTCCAATCTGAAATTACACCCGTAGTATCACCCAGTTATTTTTCAGGATGTCTGAACCATAGCTACTCCATTTGACTTTTAATTGTAAAATTTTTCGTAATGGCCAAAGCAGATGTCACCATTAATGATGTCAGTGTTTTTTAGATATGAGAAGATGCAAGAATTGGAACTCGTAAAATCTTCTCCTGAAAAGATCTAACTATCTGAAGGCCTGTTTTGCCAGTTTTTCCCACAGCACAGAGTGCCTCATTCCTGATTTTCACCCTGAACTCCTCTCAGGGGCGTTGAAAGTCAGCAGTTGCAGTGGCCATGATTTAATCGTTGTAGATGTAGATGACAAGTGTCAGTCTTTCGTTGGCAGAGCCCCTTTTTGCTCAAAAACTTGACCATGATTTTGAGGGGGGGCATTTCATGACCATTTTATTGTTTATTCATGAACATTCTCAGGTTTGGCAAAGATTCCGTTGACAGGCCACTCAATCTGCTGCTACTGGACTAGGCCATAAAACAATATCCAAAATTCTCTGGACTGCCTGTCTTACTAGCCTCTTGGTCCAGGAAAATATTTCCTCTTGTTGTTTTTTCTCATATCTATAGTTACACTGTTACCATCATCTATCTCATATGGGACTATATATTACTTTATTAGAAGCCTCAGACACACACTTGGCAGTGCAAGAAAGGGCAATCTTGCAAAACAGGTGAAATACAAACAACATAGCCAGCAGTACCAGCAAAGTCACAAGTAAGACTTAGGTCACGAGCTTCCGTTAAATGCAGCCCAGTATACATCAGGTCTTTTGACCCACTCTGCAAAATCTTTATCTTCTAGGGAAACTGTATATTGGCACCACTGTCTATAAGGCACACAGTCTAGCCCTCTAGTGCTACTAGACTAATCATCTTTAGTATGATTTAATTATTTTTAACACAGAGGAGACTTTAAACCCAAATTACCATAACCTGGTGTTATCTATACAAATCTATCCCATAATCGTGGGAGATTTTTCCTCTTTTGCTGAAACTTTTCTTGTTGTTCTGACTGAGCTTGAGTAATAGAAAAAAGCTGAAATTTATGGCCAGAGTCAGAGCAGGCATTATTAATTGGCCTGGAGAGGGGATCCCATCCAGTAATATCACAGTGGCCTGAATATGACTATAATATTTTTTTAAGTAAATTTTCTCGGGGCCAACCAGTCAGACTCTTGTATCAGAGAAACCTACTAAGGTAACCCAGAACTAGACACAGGCAACTGGCCACAAACCCAACAATTGGATTGATTTCTAAAACTAGTATAGGATCAGGCCTATAACAGAAAAGCATTTGATTTATATGCAAAGGTCTAAGAAGTCAAGAAAACATTATAAAGGATCATACAAATCAGGTCCAGCATCTTAGGCAAGCTGTCTGTCTCTGATGTCGTCATCTTCTCATCCTGGTGTAGTGTAGTTTCTCCTGATAAAAGTCTTTTTATCCAGGTTGGAGACAGTCCCTTAAATTATGTCTTTTTCCAGTCCTGGTTGCAGATCATGAGGCATCTGATCTTCATCCAAAGATAGATTACTGGGATAAGCTTCAGAAACAAACCTAGGGTGTTTTTTAAGAATTTAATCAAATTTCACATTAATATCACATAACAGCAAAGAACTTTCCAAGAACTGAGTCCCACTACCTCCATTGGTAGACCTCCATTAACAAAATGGGATTTAACATTTATTGAAATTTCATTTTGTCTCTAAAATTATCTTCACTTTCATCAAATATAACCAGATCAAGGCTAGTTTGTTTGCAAAACAGGTCTGTTCTCACTAACCTTGGTCTGATGATTCATATACTCACAATTGATCACAAACTTCTTATTTTGTTGAAACATCCATAGAGTCTCAGACTGAGCCCCTGAAATAAAACAAGGCTGGGAAACTCACACCAAAGGCCTATCACAGACTTTGCCCAACACATCTGGGTGAATTCTTCCCTTAAAGGTCTCAAAATTCCTGGGATTTTTGTGCCTGTTAGTGAGATAACCTTCTTAGCTCATTTGATAAGCTTACTGGAAACCTAAGAATTTCAAATTTCTGAAGAAGTTAGATAGAGAGAAAATATAATTGCATTGTTTATAACATATAGTTTTACCAAATTATTTTTATAATTAGTTTGAGAGGAAGGTTTTCCCTACTTCTGGAAAACACAAGATTTTAACCTGTAATTTTTCAGCTAGAAACCATAAAAGTTCATTCAGCCCTTTTGTTAACTTTTGTGAAGTAATCCCATTTTTCATTAGAGTACCAGGACATATCAGAATGTTAAGAACTCCATATAATTTATAGAATATCTGTATTAGTAATTTTATCATATATTATAACGTGAGTGGATTTATTACTCATTTGATAATATTTTTATGTAATTAAACCCACCAAATAAACACAATTAGTTTAATATCTCTCTTTGGGATGTTTCAGGGGCCCTCTGAAGCACCCCAAAGTTAGCCAGAGGTCAAAGAAACCTCAAAAGAATTCAATTTAGGAAGTAATTTCAATAAATATCAAAAGGGTTTATAACAGTCAGATAGGATCATATAAGCCACTGTGAAACAACAGTTATTTACTAAGCCAAAATTAACAAAAGATTTCAAAGGTAAACATAGAACAGATCACTTCACAGATAAAGAAACTTAAAATCTATTATCAAAGGTGGTTCAACATCTCAAGAAAACTCGTATTTATGCACAAAACTCTTCCCTTGGGGTCCAATTTTATAAAACATTTGTGTCACTTTTTGTACCTATTTCTTTGTTCTCCCATCCTGAAACAGCCACATGTAAGTCAGACCTACTTCTTTTTCCCTTCATAAAATGTAATTTCACTCCATATACCTTCTTTACTGAAAACACGCATCTTACTTTCCTTTAGTAACCAAGAACTAACTTTTATGTTAGCATTTTATAGATTGGCAAGCATAAATACCAGTGATAATTTCTAAAACCCTTGCTTTTTTAGAACATTTTAGGATGGCACCAAACATTATTCACTTACAGTCCTAAATCTCTTTAGTTACTCTGTAAAAGGAAATGACCTTAACTACTTAATAGACTTCCAACACTTAGCACACTTAGCATAACCCTTAAAAATTCAAGTTAAAGTCAATCTAGAGAGACTATTTTAGACAGATATTCTTAAAGAATAATCATATAAAAACTCATATCTCATTTACATTTTTAGAAGTTTTTTTTCCTCTCTCTTTTTTTAACTGGAGGTAATTACAGATATAATAATTAACTTATACTAAACCTAGGTACAATGAAAATGTTTTACCTGATGTTAATTTTTTTAAGACATGTCTATATTAGATAGATCAACAAACATCAATATCAGGTATCTGATACTGAATATTTTCCAGTTCACATGAACCTGGAATTTATTGTTTAATTTAGAATTATCTGACTTGCAAGTGCTTACCTTTCCTCAAGACAATTAAACAGAGCTCGTCCGCAAATCAACCCCAAAAATCATTATGCAGAGACAAAGACATACCAAAACACATTTAGACAGACACAATGCAAGATCTAGCTTCATTTTTTAAGTTTAGAGGTCAATAAAGTCTCTTTGTTTCTTACCGGTCGGGCACTCTGGCCAGCTGTCTGCATTAGGAGGAGACCAGGGACAAAAGGGTCCCAGTTGCGGCCGCTGGGTCCAGTCCATTGGCAGGCAAGCCAGCCCCTGAGTACCCCAAGTGTTCTGGACATCAGTTTCAGCGAAGAAGAGGGGGACCCCTTCCAGGGCCCGAAGCTGGGTTTTTGTCTAACACTTGGAAATGAATTGTCCAAGGAGACACATGTACTGACAAAGCAAGAGACTCCACTGGGAGGGGCACCCAGGAGAACTGCTCAGCTGCGTGGCTCACAGTACAGGCACACGGACAGACAGAGAGACAGAACAAACAGTCCTCAGGGAGTCTGGAGGCGAAATTGGAACAAAAACCAGATACACAAGATGCTGACAATGCCAGCTCACACAAAGACACAGCAGACAGACGAACACCAGACGTCGGCCGAAAACACACCAGAGGGGCTCTCTCCAGCCCCTCTGTCCCTTTCCCTCCCTAGAGTTATCCTATGGAAAGGCATCCACTGCCCACCAGATTCAAAATTTGGAGAGCAGCTCTCCTTCCCGCAGAGCCACTTTTTACCCTCCAGCGCACTTACAAAGCCAGCTGCCTTCCAGCAACGGATGCTGGGCCTCGGTCTTATGCTGGCTAGAGTGACCCCGTTGCCCTGGACCTGACCTGACACCGGTGTTTAACTGCTTACCCCTTCTGCCAGTAGGATGTTGTTCTCCTCAGTTGATGGGATCCTGGATGAGCCCCCAAATGTTAAGTCCAAACTCCGGGTCCCAAGCCCCTGAAGAGACCAAGTCCACACAGCAATGCAAAAGCATAAAGGGGTTTATTGCTAGCCGGGCTAGGGCACAAGTCTCATCCATGCAGTGGAATCCAACAAGAGCCCCGCGCTCCAGATCACAGTTGCTTTTATACAGGCAGTTCTTTGTTACAGCATTGATATAGCTGGCAGTTAATGTTTGGTCAGTTTAAACTGTGCATCTGCCCTGGATGGTCTATTTCTTGGCGCGCGCGGGACTTTCCTGGCTTGTGGGGGGAGGTATGAGGTGAGGGTGGGGGAGGTCACTGGAACTAGGGCAGGCTGTATATCAGAGCAGCCTGTCACGGAGTAAGGTACCGGGAGGTGTGAGGATGGGGGAGGTCTCCGCAGCTAGGGCCTGCTGTATCTCCCAGCAGCCTGTCATGGAAGCTGTTTTGTTTACACACCACACCAAGGAGTAAGCATCGTTTAATTTCATGACTGCAATCACCATCTGCAGTGATTTTGGAGCCCAGAAAAATAAAGTCAGCCACTGTTTCCACTGTTTCCCCATCTATTTCCCATGAAGTGATGGGACTGGATGCCATCATCTTAGTTTTCTGAATGTTGAGTTTTAAACCAACTTTTTTTTCACTCTACTCTTTCATTTTCATCAAGAGGCCCTTTAGTTCTTCTTCACTTTCTGTCATAAAGGTGGTGAAATTGAAGAAAGTGGGGGAAACCACTAGACCATTTATGTATGACCTTAATCAAATCCCTTATACAGTGGAAGTGGGAAATAGATTTAAGGGACTAGATCTGATAGATTGGCTGATGAAATATGTATGGAGGTTCATGACATTTTACAGGAGACAAGGATCAAGACCATCCCCAAGATAAAGGAAGGAGAAAAAGCAACATGGGTGTCTGAGGAGACCTTACAAACAGCTGTGAAAAGAAGAGAAGAGAAAAGCAAAGGAGAAAAGGAAAGATATTCCTATTTGAATGCAGAATTCCAAAGAGTAGCAAGGAGACATAAGAAAGCCTTCCTTAGCAATCAGTGCAAAGAAATAGAGGAAAACAATAGAATGGGAAAGACTAGAGATCTCTTCAAGAAAATTACAGATACCAAGGGAACATTTCATACAAACATGGGCTCAAAAAGGACAGAAATGGTAGAGACCTAACAGAAGCAGAAGAGATTAAGAAGAGGTGGCAAGAATATACAGAAGCTGTACAAAAAAAGATCTTCACGACCCAGGGAATCATGATGGTGTGATCACTCACCTAGAGCAAGACATCCTGGAATGTGAAGTCAAGCTGGCCTTTGGAAGCATCACTACAAACAAAGCTAGTAGAGGTGATGAAATTCCAGTTGAGCTATTTCAAATCCTGAAAGATATTGCTGTGAAAGTGCTACACTCAATATGTCAGCAAATTTGGAAAACTCAGCAGTGGCCACAGGACTGGAAAAGGTCAGTTTTCATTTCAGTCCCAAAGAAAGGCAATGCCAAAGAATGCTCAAACTACGGCACAATTGCACTCATCTCACATGCTAGTAAAGTAATACTCAAAATTTTCCAAGCCAGGCTTCAGCAATACATGAACCGTGAACTTCCAGACGTTCAAGCTGGTTTTAGGAAAGGAAGAGGAACCAGAGATCAAATTGCCGACATCCACTGCATCATCGAAAAAGCCAGAGAGTTCCAGAAAAACATCTACTTCTGCTTTATTGACCATGCCCAACCTTTAACTGTGTGGATCAAAATAAACTGAAAAATTCTGAAAGAGATGGGAATACCAGACCACCTGACCTGCTTCCTGAGAAATCTGTATGCAGGTCGGGAAGCGACAGTTAGAACTGGACATGAAACAACAGACTGATTCCAAATAGGAAAAGGAGTATGCCAAGGCTGTATATTGTCACTCTGCTTATTTAACTCAGATGCAGAGTACATCATGAGAAATACTGGGCTGGATGAAGCACAAGCTGGCATCAAGATTGCCGGGAGAAATATCAGTAACCTCAGATATACAGATTACACCACCCTTATTGCAGAAAGTGAAGAAGAACAAAAGGACCTCTTGATGAAAGTGAAGGAGAACACAGAGAAAAGCACATCTAAAAATCCTTAATTGTATTTATTTTATATGCTTGCATAATGTAGGGTCACATAGAATTACAGACACATCTGTCTTAAACAGCAGTTTTGAAAATGTAATTTATTCCTTATGACTGGGCTTTGGGGATGGAATTAAAAGCAGCAAGTTCATTTTAAAGAGAGCACTCATAATTTGTCTTTGCAGTACACTCTTTCTGATTAAAAATCATAAAAATGTTAATGTATTTAAAAATCAGGCTTGTCCTGCAGTCCCAATGTTGTTGTTCAGTCTCAAAGTCATGTCTGACTCTTTGTGATCCCAAAGACTGCAGCAGGCAAGGCTTCCCTGTCCTTCCTCATGTCATTGAGTTGGTGATGCCACCCAACCATCTCATCCTCTGTCACCCTCTTCTCCTACACTCAATCTTTTCCACCACCAGGGTCTTTTTCAGTGAGTTGGCTCTTCCCATCAGGTGGCCAAAGCTTCAGCTTCAACTTCAGCAACAGTCCTTCCAATGAATATTTAGGGTTGATTTCCTTTAGGAGTGACTGGTTTGTTCTCTTTCCAGTCCAATAGGCTCTTAAGAGTCTTCTCCAGCAACGCAATTTGAAAGCATCAATTCTTCACTGTTCAGACTTCTTTATGGTCCAACTCTCACATCCATACATGACTACTGGGAAAAACCTTAACTTTGATTGTACATACCTTTGTCAGCAAAGTGATGTCTTTGCTTTTTGATACGTTGTCTAGTTTTGTCATAGCTTTTCTTCCAAGAGTGAGTGTCTCAATTTCATGGTTGTGGTAACTGTCTGCAGTGATTTTGGAGCCCAAGAAAATAAAGTCTGTCACTGTTTTCATTTTCCCCCCATCTATTTTCCATGAAGTGACAGGACCAGATGCCATGATCTTAGTTTTTTGAATGTTGAGTTTTAAATCAGTTTTCATCTTGCAGATTAAGAAACCTCAAAGGAAACAGGTGCTCAGCCTGGAGGAAGCATAGTTTTACTTCCACAAGCAACCTGAGAATTTCTGTGTGGTGCTTGTACTATTTTATGTCTCTAAAACTTGGCTAAAACCCAGTTGTAGTCCATCAGAGGCCTTCACCCTCCAATCAATAAAACTAAACACAGCAAGCGACCACTTTGATCAACAGGCACCATTTACCAGAGTAATTGTACCCATAAGCAGTTAAGGAAGATGCATGTTGAAGGCACTTAGAGAAGTTTTGTTGACTCTCAGAGACAAATCAATGATGCAGGAAAAAAAAAAACATGGAAGAGATTAAGATGCATATAGTTCATGGCATAACATTAACACTCAAGAGATCTCTTGAGTTAAAATGTCTCAAGTAGAGTTAAGCAACCATGTTTTATACATCACTCTCAGAAACAAAGTGTCAACAATTTGAAAATAACACTGGGGCCTGATTTTAACAAGGGAACACACTGATGAGGCTGTCTCTAATACATGTCCTAACTACCAATGGCATGATCCTTACAGAGTTATAAAAGTAGGAAATAACAAGGAGGTAAAATCTAGTCAAAACTACGGTTTTTCCAGTAGTCATGTATGGATATGAGAGTTAGATCATAAAGAAAGCTGAGCGCTGAAGAATTGATGCTTTTGAACTGTTGTGTTGGAGAAGTCTCTTGAAAGTCCCTTGTACAGCAATGAGATCAAACCAGTCAATCCAAAATGAAATCAGTCCTGAATATTCATTGGAAGTACTGAAACTCCAATACTTTGGTCACCTGATGCAAAGAGCTGACTCATTGGGAAAGACCCTGATGCTGGAAAGACTGAATACAGGAAGAGAAGGGTATGAAGAGGATGAGATGGTTGGGTAGCATCACCAACTCGATGGACATGAGTTTGAGCAAGCTCTGGGAGTTGGCAACAGACAGGGAAATCTGGCATGCTGCAATCCAGCATTGGTCACAAAGAGTTGGACATGACTGAGCGACTGAGCTGAACTGGAAGTCCTGAAGCCCCTTTGACCATCCTCAAATGGATTTTATGCAAGTGTTCCAACCAATGAGCTATAATTTTCTTCCAGTTTTATTTACTTTTTCTTAGAATGACTCAAGTGCTTTCCTGGCCATAGAGCTATGGTCCTAATAGTAATAATAATAATAATAATAAATAAATAAATAATTCGACTTTATTTTCTTAGGGATCATAGAGATCAGGAATTCAGTTCTCTCTCCATTGACATAGGTGCATATTTCACTGGCATTGCTTTTAGATAACTCTGTAAATGTTCACAGTCTTTTTCATACAAAAGCATCAAAAATTTAGAGTACCAATGGAATTCTAAAATGATTATAAACAAAGCTCTCAGAACTCCTTGAAATTTCAAGGCCTAAAATATTACAATTTAGACTTGACCAGAACAAGACCGGCAGCTTTCAGGATCCACAAGTCATCTCCTCCCAAGTTAATAACAAGCTTTTCCATATGTTTGGGACTTTCATTTCAGATATCTGATTCCACCTATTGCAGACAGATTTGATTCAGTAATACAGGAGGCTTAGATTTAGCTTTATTGATCAGAGGTTCAAACTCCATTATTAGAACAGTCAACTAAAGAGCCCCAGGATGATCTGAAGCCTGAAAAGCTGATCTTCAGGGAAAGACATCAGAGAATTCTGCCCTTGATCCATGATTGACTGAACATTACGATGTACTGTTAACAACTGACATGACAGCAAAACTCCAAGATACTTGTAGATTTACGTTTCTTGATTAAGAAGACATATACCATTTCCTCTACAGCACTGGCTACCAGTCTGTCAGGAGTCCTTAAACTGAGAGCTATTGGGGTAAAGAGTATCTTCTCAAGATTCTGATCACGTTGACTAAAGAAGACACAGACTTTTTTCTGTCCAAAGCAACAGAACATGATTTTCGGATTCTTTAGTGTACTTTTTCTTTGGTCACTTCTTCTTGTTTATTATTATTACAGTTTTACACCCTCTGCTAAGTGAATACAGGTTTTTCAACATACTCTTCTTTATTTGTGGCTTCTATTTTCCAGTATTCATGTACGGATTTGAGAGTTATACCATAAAGAAGGCTGAGCACCTAGGAATTGATGCTTTCAAATTATGATGCTGGAAAAGACTTGAGAGTCCCTTGCACAGCTAGGAAATCAAATCAGTCAATCCTAGAGGAAATCAAACCTGAATATTCATTAAAAGGACTGGTGCTGAAGCTGAAGCTTCAATACTTTGGCCACCTGATGTGAAGAACCAGCTCACTGGAAAAGACTCTAATGCTGGGAAAGATGGAGGGCAGCAGGAGAAGAGGGCAATAGAGGATGAAATGGTTGGATGGCATCACCAGCTCAATGGACATGAGTTTAAGCAAACTCCAGGAGATAGTTAAGGACAAGGAAGCCTGGTGTGCTATAATCCAGAGGGTCCCAAAGAGTTGCAAAAAACTAAGCAAATGAGTAATAATAAAACTCCATTATTTACATTCTGCTATTTTTTTACTCCCTAAGGAAAAACAAACTCTCTTGCTCATTTGTCTCTTAGCTACTGTGGCAGTTAATTTTATGTATCATTTGATTGGCTCAAGGGGTGCCCAGATATCTGGTGAAATTTTATTTCTGGATTTGGTCTATAAGGGTGTTTCTGCATGAGATTTCATTTGAGTTGGTGAGCTCGGTGAAGTAAATTACACCCACCCACCCCCCACCCACCCCGCGATGTGCGTGGGCATCATCCAATCTGCTAAGGGCCTGAATGAAACAAAAATGTGGAGGAAGAAGACATCGGCACCTTTTTCCTGCCTCATTGCTGGTGAGCCAGGACATCTCACCCCATCCTCTCCTGCCCTTAGGCTGGAGTTTACTCCATTGGCTTCCTTGGTTCTCAGGCCTTCAGGCTCACATTGAGCTACCACTACTGACTTCCTGGGTCTGCAGCTCGTGAATCGTGGGCTTCCTCAGCCTCCAGAACTACATGTCCCAATTCCTCATAACAGATCTCTTTTCATATCTTATTGGTTCTTTTTTTTTTGGAGAACCCCGACTAATACAGTTACAATTCTGTATTAATTTGTTGCTGGACTTGTCTTCCTCCATGTGATTCTGCAGACAGAAAAATGTAATAGTAATTTCTTTTAACATTTCAGAAGGTAGACTTCATCTTATCAGCTCCTCCTTATTCTTAAATTTCAATCATATAATGCATCCAAAACTTCCACCTTATAGAAAGTGGACCTTGCCTCAGCAAAGTGACTTTCTCAGGTCATTCCAACCCCGTGGACAAAACCTGCTACAGCAGGGATGGGAGCTATTACTGGAGCTATGATAACTATAATCAGTCTGTTCTCTCCAGAGAATCTGTGGCCAAAACTCTGTTTATTGTAAAGGGACAATGACTGGCTCACTATTGTTGAAATGAACAATATGCGCATTCCCAGTGGTGTCTCTGCCCCTTCCTGGTACTTCTTATGAGAATACCTTCTGCTCTGGAAGCCCCACAAACTAGTTTAAATTTATTACCAAGTTGATGAAATAACATTTATGTTTTAAAACAAGTCAAGAAAAAAGTCAAACATAAATTCTCTCTGTGTGTTAGTTTGGGCCGGCTCCCTCCCGAATGTGCAGTGTGCATCTGCTTTACATGGTAACCAGAGATCTTCAGAGGCGGGAGTGCCTACTCAGCTTTTCTTTCTTCTGATCAAATGTAATTTCTTAAAAGAGTAATATTCTTCCCCAGCTCCGTAGGGTGTCATGTTCAGTTTCTCTTTGCTTTGAATGTGTTTACTTGGACTATGTATCCTTAGCGAACTGTTATGTAAAGTATCATATTTGATGTTTGATCTTTTGTATCAAAATGTATCTGTTTATGCCTTCAGCTTCTAATGGGTTTACCAGTTCTCAGAGCTTTCTGAGAAACTGACTCCTGGGTTTTAATCATCAGTTTGGCTTGAATAATATTTCCTTTTTCTTCTTCTTAATTTGATAATTAATTGAATTTTTATCAATGCAGTATTGTCATAGATAATCACATAGCCACTGATTTCTTCTTTGCTACCCAAGGGAAAACTGACGATGTAAAGAAACACTTCTAACATAAATATTGCACCTAAGTAAAGACTGTAGGTAAGTGAGCACATTACTCACCCCAAACTCTAAAACAAGTCAGGATGACTTAATAGGTCACTATCACCTTTACCCTCACCCCATATTATTTGCTTCTGAAACATCTTTCAATTTTGGGCCAAAAAAGGTGAGATCAAGGAATACAGTGGTGAAATGGGGGCCCAGAAAGCAATTTGCTTAACCTACATACACTTAAGGACAGCAATTTTGAACGTGGAATTTTTCAGTATTTTCTTAGTTTTCCTAAGATTTTGAATATCTTTTCTCTAATCTGAAACAATCCAGAGGAAGTGATTTTGAGAAGCATTTACTCACCCTTGACTTTTACTTGCAACAACTCCCTTAAAAGGTAATATAGTATCTCATTTTATGTCAGGCAAGGAACTGAAATAAATCTTGGAGTATTTATGAACAGGGTGTGAATTGGCACTAAGTGAAACCACTAAGCCACCTCCATGTCCAAGCTTTTTTCCTTACCTTCCAACCATACTTTGTAGTCTCCAGATATGATTATGTGCATGTGAGGTTGTTCTAACATCTCTGAGCTACTGTAAGAACAACTCCATAAATAATATTCCTTCCAGGAATTATCATGGGTTTTTATTTTTGTTTGAGAATTACTAGATTGCCCTCAACATGTCCAAACATTCAAATCTTTAAAGCCCTCAATTTATAATGTTATCTTCTCTAGCAAACCAGTTTTTAATTTAAAAAAAATAGTGCCCTTAGATAGAGAAAATAATATGAATCTATTTATTTCACCTTTATTATTTAATATTTATTATAGTCTTTCAAAACAGGTATTTATTGATTCATAAATTACTTTTTTGTTATGACTCAGTGGTATTATTTATTCTAAAGGTGTTGATCTAACAACTCAAACCTGGGTGAGAGGAAATGCTAACAGTGCGCGACTCTGATGTTTGTGTTCACACTCACTGAGAGTCTCTATGGGGCAATGAGAAGAGGTGGGCTCTGAGGTCCAGACACGTGGTTTCAGCTTCTGGGAGGATCAGTTTCTGTGACCTTGGACAATTTAACTGCACCTTATTTAAAAAGAAAAATGGAATATACTCTGATATAACTCAAGAGGAGATATCTTACTCTCATTAATAAAACTGATAAGGGGAAATTATAGTCCAGGATGCTTTATAGACAGATTTGGGCATAAAATATCCTTTCTAAGAGGGCAGTGTGCAAATGAGTTTTCAATGCCTCCTGATGGTGAGAGTTGGGGGTGAGGAACGTGGGAGAATACTTTAGGAAAAAAGCTTGTCTACCTTCCCCCACCCAGGGAATCTAAAACAGGAAGTGAGGAGATTTGATCTGAGGACAGATTGAAACGTCAATAGCCATCAGATGTTTAATACTGGAAAATGAGATATGAGTGACGTAAATCTCTGGTGTTTATGCAAGATTATCTCTCAGAGATGAGAAAACTAACAGAGCTAGCTTAAAGGGCAGTTTTGAGAACAGCATTGAAACTATTTCCTCACAGTACAAAGCTGAGTCTAGATACCTGAATAAATATTCTATTTGTGAAGCACATGGCAGAAAGTATGAACGCACGGTGTGCTAGTCCCTTCCCTCTAATTAGCTCTGGGTCCTTCACAAGACTCAGTCCCTCTGAGGGCCCTCTCTTACAACACACATGGAGTCCCCGCTATTAGGGGTTCAAACGCTGCCTTGCTCACACACTTTCTGGTTCCTTGGGACCCTTTCTTTCTCTGCATCCATTCATTGTTAATGTGAAATCTCAAAACTAGGGAAATAATGCTCAGAAAGAATATGAAAAAAAAGAGAGCTGAGTTTTAAATTGGCCATATTCTGGACCTCATAGTTTAGGTCAAACAGATTTTAACACTGTTCAGGTATTACAGGTTTCCCAAGGAGCAAAGAAAAAAAAAAAAAAAAAAAAAGAACCCTTCTCTCTGGCAGTTATATCAAACTGAGGCTTTAATTCCTATGGATTTTTCATTACATGTGATTCTATAAACTCACAAATCTATAAATGTTAACATGATTAACAGTTTTGAACTATTTCAACAACCTCTTGTTAATTTTAACTAAGTGAAGAGAAATAGCAGGCTATTGAAGAGAATCAATAAAAACACATCTTTAAAAAATCTTTTAAAATGCAGTCTTACTATTAATCAACAAAATAAGTGCATTTTATTTGAAAAGTATTTTTTCAGAGCAAGTGTTTTGTTGAGTACATCAGATTCCCAAGGAACATGCTAGTATTTATGTAAATAGTTGAAAACAGCTTTAATGTGTTTGGAAAGTTCATTGTCTCATAAAATATAAGTATTCTGCCTGATGCAATAGTTATTTTGTTTAGCAGATTTCATCCTTAATTTAGGCTAGCCTCAATTATAATTATCCCAAATTATAAATCAGTAGAATTGAGTGCAAAATTTAAAAAAAATGATTATTTCTTTGTTTCTGTTATAGTTTCCATCAACATAAAGAGATACTGGGTAAACAGAAAAGGATGGGGTAGAACCCATGAGAAAGCAGAAAGCTATAGCACAACTGAATGGAAGTCAGGACCTGGATTCCAGGCCTGAAGCTCTGAAATCAGTGCTGTTGTGGCCTAGGGTGGTAGGCAGAAGGCTTTAACCAGGCAGGCAACCAATCGCTGGGAGTCCGAAAGGACACAGCAGCATGCTTCCTCCACTCTGAAGAGCAGAGGCACAGAGGCTAATATAGAACTTGCGGTCAGGAGGTCTGGCAGCAGGGAGCAGAGAACCCAGACAGTGGGCTGGAACTCGAGCAAAAGCTTCAGTCTTTGAGTGCACCTGAAGACAGGTAGGTTCCTGAAGATTCTGGGAGGATTAGTTCTGAAAATGGCATCACAGTTAGCACACAAAGTAAGTACCAAATTAATTCCAAGTGTGTTTAGTCCTAGATCATGGCATAAGATAAATTTCTTGGGCCTAAATGAAAAATGACTCCAGCAGCTGGGGCTACATTGAACCTCCAAGTGGGTTCAAGAGAGAGGGATTTAGTGGGAGGTTTTGGTGTGTGTCTTCCTACTTAGTTAGATCCTTGAGAGGACTATTCATCATCCTGACTCACCTTTTTCCAAAGCCAAGAAGAGATTACTTATGTGTACATTCTTTAAGGGGAGTGGAGAGAATTTAATGTCACCGTGGCCCTAGAGTCCTTTGCATTCGTTTTTCTCCACTGGAACACGTCTCAATGTTAAATCTTCATTTAGATCAAGGCGTAACTGGAAACAAATCATGTGTATGTGTACTACTGGGAAGTGTGTCATCCTTAGAAAGTGTCACATTAAGCTTTTCTGAATGAAAAATCCTGTTCTTTCCATCACCAGAGTCCCCCAGATGGTGTATTTATATACAAATATGAACATACAGAAACACACTCTTTGCAATTGCACTCCCTTTCTCTCTTTATACATTAATAAGTGTGTTTAAGCAGAATCTATATACATATATATGCCATGCAAGCCTACTCTTTATATAATATGGAAAAAAAGCAACAAGCTTCTAAAATTAAACAAACAGAAAGAAGAGCTTTTACTCTGTCCAAAGCTCAGTGCAATCACTTCTTAGCCTGTTACAGGAAAAAGACCAGAACTCAATTGCAAGTTTTCTACACAATTTACTAAGGTAGAAGATAAAATGCTTCCTCCAATCAGAGAGAAAAATTGAGAAGGAAAAAAAATTTAAACTCTGACAAGAGTTGCCTGGAACCTTTAATGGATTGTAAGTATTGCCAACATTTTGGGTAGAAATAAAAGTAATTTCTACATGAAAATGGAAACAGATTCATTTCACTGGAATTCTTCCCCTTCTATGTTTTTTTGTGAAACCAAAAAAGCCACTCTTGCTTCTCCTGTTTCCCTTTTCATTTCCATCATGCTGTGTAGAAAGAACTCCAGTTATCAATTTCTCATTTGCTCAACCCTTTGCCTTTTTTTCATTTATTCTCCCTTTAGTTTTATCCAGTCATATTCCTCACTTTCCTCTCCCTCCTTTCTCTTTTTAACTGTTGATGTTCAGTAGAATACCACTTTATTATTCTTTTCCCATCTATTTCCATCCAATACTATACATAGTTGAAATATACCATGAGAATTTGTTTTACCCCCAAATATTAAATGATATCTCTTCTCTTTTCTCTCCTCTTCTCTTCTCTTCTCCCTCTCTCTCTCATCAATTAGAGACTATGCTATACTAGCTAAACTTTCTTTTGAACCATTATTTTATCCCAGAAGCAATCTAGTGCATTTAGTTCCTTTGGGTAGGCCTCTACTTCTACCGGACATTTTAGATTTCTCCTTTACCAGCTCCTCGTGGAATTTACTTTTTATTGTCTAGATATTTTTCTTAGAGTCTTTAGTTGAGGCTGAGACTCTTATGTTTCTCAGAGTAACACTTGATTATCTAATATGTTTAAGAACTGGCACACCTCCAACCTGAAGATTTCCCTTCTCTTTTAGCCTTGAACTCTGTTCCTTCTCACACTCTGTATCCTTGGAAAACCCTAAGCAAGATCTCCTTGCAGAGACTGCATTCACTCTCATCATTTCAACTCTATGAGTTATTTTCAAATCTACTACCAGTCTCTAAATTACCAACAGAATTTCTTAATTCCACATTCCCAGTTGTCTGTAAACGATTTCCACAAAAACTTCAAGTTTCATGTTTTCTAAACCAATAACTTTATTTAAAAAAAAAAAGACTCCTTTCTATGTCTTAAATGGAAACCCAGTATTGTATCAGATTAAAGCTAATAGAATAGCAGATATTTATGAAAGCCTTAAAGGCGACAAATGGGCCATTTTGTTTATGTGTACAAATACTTACAGAAAGAGTTACAGGTAACAGTTGAGTTATATTTCTGTGGCTTGGTTTGCAGTATGCCCATCTCAGCAGGCCTAAACTTGGAAAATATCATTGAGAAGCAACAGTGTCTCAGCAATATTAGAATTCCAAATATGAACTCATAGTGGGAAAATGCAGATTTATTCTAAAGTATGAACAAGGAGTGAGTTGGCATTAAAGCCCAGGTTAATGCCATTAGTGGCCTCATTGAGCTTAAATGTAGATATTATGCATTTACATTAAAATTTTTGAAAGTTAATTCTTAAATTATGTTCTGTGACTTTTAAAAACTGTGAAATTTCAGCTTTTGAAGATCCATAGCAATTTACAAATCACAGTTTAAAAGGCATTCTTTTATTTGAATGAATGAAATCATTCCTTACCAAACGATATTTTCTCATCATAATCTCTGTTTTGGTAAAATGATCACCGGGCTTCCCACATAGCTCAGCAGTAAAGAACCCACCTGCAATGCAGGAAACACAGGTTTGATCCTGGGACAGAAGAGCCTGGCATTTTTCAAAGAGGCAGACATGACTTAGTGACTAAACAAAAATAACAAAATGATCACTGCTTTTCTTCATACATAACCCCAATTCATTTTATTGCTAACTGCAATATATAGTCCACCAGGTTCCTCTGTCCATGGGATTTCCCAGGCAAGAATACTGGAGTGGGCTGCCGTTTCCTTCTCCAGGGGAACTTCCCAACCCAGAGATCCCTGCATTGCAGGTGGATTCTTTACTGCCAAGCTGCTGGGGAAGACCTCAATGCCAAATATTTCTGCTTAATTTATAAGATTATGCATTATTTAAAAATCTTTAACTTTACATCTTTACCAGACACACAAATACACATACACACATACACCCCTAACTAAAACATTTTGCCCTCTCTCCACATTTGTCAAATCCACGCCAAAATTTCTTTAGGATCTTCCTTTATACCTTTCCTAATTACACCGAATCCCTCAATTTTCTCCTGTCTCCAAGTTCTTTGGCCTTTGTGGTACACACCCCTTTTTGGCAGGTAATTTTACACTGCTGACTTATTCTGTTCATTTCAAATGCATGTCTCCTCCAACCTAGATGATACATACTTTGAGAAAAGGAACCTCTATTCTCTTCTTCTCTACTCCCTTCCACCTGGCAAATGTTCAGAGTGACTAAAATAGGCTAGGCATGTGGGAGTAATCTCTCAAAATCTTTGAACATTGTCATCTTTTAATCTTCGTATTGAATACTCTTAATGCTTTTATTTTTTTCTTTCATGTAACTTTTAAAAAATTACCTTTGTTACTTTCTTGACATCTGTGTACACATTCTGTATAACTCAGTTTGGCTATATTGAATTTAACTCAAACCCTGGGATAGGGAAGAACTTTCAGTACTAATGATTACCAAATTTCCTCATGGAGTAGATAGAATGCAACCTTTGTAATCAAAACAGAAGAATTAAACAGGACCTTTTACACACACAGATCTGTGTGAGCCCCTAGGTGGGTCCTCTACCCTATTCTCACTCTGAAAACCAGTGCCTGAAAGGATTATTAATATGCTCTGTCATAGCTCTCAAATGGATTGAAATGAAGGGGAAAATGTATGGAAGAATTTAAAATCAAAAGAACAAAGTATTTGGTTATAATAAAATTCAAAATTTTTACCATATCAGATTTAGATTTTTTTTTTCTTACTCCTTCCCTTGAATCAGTCCTGGAGGAACTACAGAAAATAGAAGGAATCAAAGATCTAAAAAATAATAGGAAAACCTGTGCGAGTTCCAGACAGACTGAAAACATCTCAGAAGGAGTAAAGAGGAATGGCGCTGCAGGCAGCATCTGCCTCTGGGTAAGAGAATCCAGGCACATCTCTGAGAGTCTGTGTTGGAGATGTATTAGGTTCCAGACAGACTGAAACATCTCAGAAGGAGTAAAGAGGAATGGCGCTGCAAGCAGCATCTGCCTCTGGGTAAGAGAATCCAGGCACATCTCTGAGAGGCTGTGTTGGAGATGTATTAGGTTTTAGTCTTCGCTCCACATTGCCATACACTGTTTATTGCCTGCCTCGTCACCACAAAAACTCCCTCAAGCCTAGACTACTTGGTCTGGAGGAAACAGATGAATATCAGACAAGATTCAAAGGTAATACAAAATCCACTGGAATGAGGAGCTGGTATAAGTGGGATGGACAGGCTACTACCCTCAGGCATTCATTATCTGCCTCCTCTCTGCTCCAGGCAGCAGGGTTCACATCACTCTGAAGGAAGTCTTGCCTGGTGGTTAAGACAGCAAAGAATCTGCCTGAATGTGGGAGACCTTGGTTCGGAATCTCCCCTGGAGAAGGGAATAGCAACCCACTCCAGTATTCTTACCTGAATAATTCCATGGACAGAGGAGCCAAGGGGTCACAAAGAGTCAGACAGGATTGAATGAGTAACACTTTTGCTTTTCAGGCTACTTCTAAGTTTGTTTTTTTTTTTTTTTTAAGGTGAATCCTTCAGGACCTAGTGGGCTACCTAGCGACTTTGTAGTGCCTGGAGCTGTGTGCACTGGAGTCCCTTCCTGCCCTCCCTTAAATTCACAGAGATGACAGGTACTTACAGGACTTGGTTTTTCCCTGATACATATTAAAAGTCAGAGTAGGAAGACATTCTAAGAGAACATGAACTTAAAAGTCAACATGACTAGACTCTTAGAAGAACAATCTTTTCAACAAAGAAAGCAAAATCAACCAAGGATATCACATGAAGCAGTTATTTAAAAAAATTTTTAAACAATCATGATAAATGCCCTTAAAATGATGACTATTAGTAAAACTTAGATGGAGGAAATAAAAAGAAGAAATATTAATTCTGAAAATAAGTTATAATAGTTTAAGATGAATAGTAGGATAAAATATCAGAGAAATGAATTAGTGCACTTGTGGACTGTCTTGAAGCACTCTTCCTGAGGGTTAGCATGAAAATGAAAAGGGAAATAACACATAAGGTAAGAGAGATGGAAAAGAAAAGCAGAACTATCATTATATGGAAAATAGGAATAAATAAAAAATAAAAATGGAATTTTTAATGGAATATAAGGATATCAGAAAGTTCTAAAACCTTCCTATGAAGAAATAAAAATCAGATCTATTTTAGACTTCCTAACAGTAGCTTCAATGACAAGATAGTTTTGAGCAATATTTTTGAAGTATTTAAGTAAGTCAACTTTGATTTATAATTTTTAATCAGCCAGATTGTTATTTAAATGTGAGACGTATCCACAGCTACCTTTCCCAGCTTTCCTTGGAGTTAAATCTTGCCTTCTCTTTATATTTGGCCAAGGGAAAATCAGCAGATGCTAGCTACTTCTAAGTCTTTACAACAAAAGTATGTGAGTCTTCTGTACCCATGTGTTGGTGAATATTGATTTCCAAGGCATTTTGGGAGCTATGTGCTAGGAGCATTTCCTCTGTCAACCTAGGTCCCTGAATGACCATGTGAAATATAACACTCTCCTTGGAGATAATCGTTCTTCATATGAGGAAGAAATTGTTTTTTATTATGTAAAATCATTGTTGTTTTGTGGATTATCTATAACTTATGTTGCCATGATACAAATAATTTTGTACAGGCAGACCTCATTTTGTTGTACTTTGCTTTATTGTGCTTTGCAGATATTGCATTTTTAACAAATTGAAAGCTTGTGGCAACCCTGCATTAAGCAAGTTTTTTGGTGCCATTTTTTCCCAACATTTTCTCATTTTGTGTCTCTGTGTAGCATATGGTAATTCTCACAATATTTCAAACTTTTCACTATTATTTTATTATTATTATATTTGTTATGGTGATCTATAATCTTTTTAATTTCTGTTACAACTTGCTGAAGGCTCAGATGCTGGTTAGCATTTTTTAGCATAGAGAGAATGGGTTGTTAAGTACATGTCTACTTAATTTTACTAGTTACTCCCACACTGCTCTTCCTAGCCACATACAAGAGTTGTCATATCCCCACATCCCACTAATACATTATCAAACTTTCTAATGTTTGCCAGTTCTATAGTCTAAATGTTCTAACATTTAAAGTCACACCATATTGTTATAATTTTATATCTCTAATTATTAATGATTTTGAGCATTCCATTCATATGAGTTTGGTCCTACATGGGATTTTATTTTTTCAGGATAGATAATATCAAATGGAACAGATTGAGGAAGTCTTTCCTTAAGAAAGAAAGGAAATTCATGAGGCCAAACTCAGAAGAAGATAATGCAAGGTGTAAATTCCCCACCTGCTTTCCTCCCGTAGAGAAGGGTGTGAATTCTGGGTACTGCTAAATGGTGTGCATGTCTGAATTCTAAGGGAAGACACACTTCTTCAGTCACTTTCCCTCCTTGCAGTTTCAGCCTGAGAATAACCTTGTCAGTAGGAAACTGGTATACACAGTCATCAGGATTCAGATGGGAACTTTTTACAGTTGTTTGGGAATGACAACTGTTCTCACTTAGAGACCTTGGACAAATCTATGGATTTGTAGAACAACATGATTGGGTCAGAGACCTAAATCAAAAATTTCTAGAGCATTGTTCTGCTGACCCATTTTCTAGGCAATGAATTGTGCTCTCTGCTTTCTGCCTAATTAAAGAGTAGCCTTTTATTTACCAGTTTAAAAATCTACGCTGAGAAGCTGTTTAGCAATCTGCTGCTGGTATCATCTATACTTAGACCTACACTGCCAAAAAAGCCCCTGTCCATCAGGTATATTGTCAGAATCAAGTCAGAAAATCAGAAATTAATTATGAATTTCAAATAGAGGGAATGTGGTACAGGAAATCTGTGACATGGATCTTAAAACCCCTGAGAGAGTGGCAACTCAGATATTAGTAATGTAGGGAAGTTGCTTGTGACTCTTAGGTTCATAGAAACAAAAGAGGATGTGATGTTTCCTGTGCATACAAGTGGGACTAAGCCACTGGGTACTGGAGGTGAGATCCCATGGCCTAGGTTGGAATTGGTTAAGGACTGCAACCCATTTCCATAAATATTCCTAGAAACAGAGAGAAAGAAAGAAACCCTTCTTTCTCTCTTCCCCACCTCTGACAGTATACTAGAGGCTTTCATTGGTTGAAGACAAGACAAAGGAAACAGGACAATGTAGTTTGCAGATTCTCAGACCCCAAATTGCAGTGAAAAGTAGAGAAGAACAGATACAGTGCCAGGAATAGTAGGTAATAATGGACAAAATGGGCATGGGGTTTTGAAGTTTCTATAAATTTGAAAGAGCAATACTAGTAAGTTTGTAAACAGTTACATTTTTGGAGAGATTATTAAATATGAGCCAATATTGGATTTTGGCTTATTACCCTCTTCCCAGTAAAACCTGAGCCTGCACTAACAGAGCTTGGTCTGCTCTTTAAGGCTTCTATTGCCTAATAATCAGAACCTGGGCTCAACTGGTGATCTCTGCTTAATAGGGACAGCCCCTGGCTATATGTGGAGACAATGGACAACCAAAACTCATTGTTTTATGAATTTCATAATAATGGCAGTTATATCATCACTTTCCTCCAATGGGGCATAGAAAGACACTTTGTGTAGTAGCCTAGGGCAAGTTGGTTCCTCCTCAACATTATCTTTCTAATCACCAAGGTATACTGTTCTCTCTTTTCAAAACGTTTATTATTTTAAAAATATTTGGGGTATATAGTTGATTTACAATGTTATATTAGTTTCAGGTATACAGCAAAGTGAATCAATTTATATATATGGAGTCCAACCAGTCCATCCTAAAGGAGATCAGTCCTGGTTGTTCATTAAAAGGACTGATGCTGAAGCTGAAACTCCAATGCTTTGGCCACCTGATGCAAAGAACTGACTCATTGGGAAAGACACTGATGCTGGGAAAGATTGAAAGCAGGAAGAGAAGGAGACGACTTATATATGGAATTGGAAAAAAATGTTTTAAAGAGCACAAATAGAAAAAATGTTTATAATTTAAAATGAGTGCAAATGAACTTAGTTACAAAGCAGAAGTAGAATCACAAATATAGAAAACAAACTTATGATCATCAGGGGATGTGAAGAGGGGAGGGGTAAATTGGGACATTGGGAGTACTCTTCTATTTTAATCCAAACATTAAATTTATCCAGAGGGATGAGGCCATGGCATAGAATCCAGCTCTAGCTACAAGAGCACTTAAGCTGAATTTCTGTTCTAACCTCTCTACAGATACTGCTTAGATCAAAGGGACATATAAACTGTCATCTGCCAAATCCAATAAGCCTATCCCAGCTCTGAATTAACTTGTCCATTTATTAACATTCAGCACAATGGATCACTACTACCTCAAACACTTTCTTTTCTTGTTTCTTTCCTGTCTTCACCTTCCTGGTGCTCTACCAACCTGACTGCTCCTCTCCAATTTCCTGTGCTAGTTTGTCTGGTTTATATTTACCATTTGTCTGGGGTTTGTCTTAGGTTTCTTGTTTTGTTTTTTGTTTGTGTGTGTGTGTGTGTGTGTGTTTGTTTCAGTTCCCTTTAATGCCATAAGACATAATTTGTGGAATCTCGATTCACCAGTCAGAGATCAGTCCTGAGACTTTGGAGATGGAGTGATGAGTCAAGCATCCTAGACTGCCGGAAAACTCCCCAAGGATTATCAGTTATTGAGAAGTCCTATGAAAGCCTCCACCTGTATACAAGACCCAGCATCTCCCAACTGCCAGTAGTATCCAGTGCAGGATGCCTCACTCAAACAACAAGCAAGACAAACACAATCATCAGGAGGCAGTATTCCCAAAAATATCACCTCAAAATATTTTGAGGTGACACCACAAAATATCACCTCGCACAGCCCTGCCCATGGGAGGAAAAAAGAAAAAACCTCACCTCCTCCCACAGAAACACAAACTCACTTCACTACCAACATGGAACCTATACCAACCATTAGACCAGATTTACCCACCAAGGGCAGAAAATGAAATGAAAGGAAGAAGTAATACAACTCTAATATCTGGGAAAAGGAGACCTGAAACACAGTAAGTTAGAAAATAATGCAAAGAGAGAAAAACTGTATGAAACTGTATAAACAAACACACAAGACCAAACAAATGAAGACAAAATAGACAAACTACCTGAAAAAGAATTCAGAGATCCAGAGTATTGATAGTAAAGATGATGCAAAACCTCAAAAATAGAATGGAGAAAATGCAAGAATCAATTTACAGATTTAACAAAGAACTAGAAGTAACAAGAATAAGAAAATAGAGATGATCTATACAACTAATGAAATTAAAAATATTCTGGAAGGAATTAATGACAGAATGAGGCAGAGGTACGGATAAGTGAGCTTGAAGATTGTTGCTGCTGTTGTTGTTGTTTCATCATTCATGTCCAACTCTGTATGACCTCATGGACTGCATGCAGCACACCAGGCTTCTGTGTCCTTCACCACCTCCCAGAGCTTGCTAAAACTCATGTCCATCGAGTTGGTGATGCTATCCAACCGTCTCATCCTCTTCGTCCCCTTCTCTTCCTGCCTTCAATCTTTCCCAGCGTCAGGGTCTTTTCTAATTAATCAACTTATTGCATCAGGTGGCCAAAGTATTGGAGTTTCAGCTTCAGCATCAGTCCTTCTAATGAGTATTCAGGATTGATTTCCTTAGGATTGACTGATTTGATCTCCTTAACATCCAAGGGACTCTCAGGAGTCTTCTCTAATACCACAGCTCTAAAGCATCAATTTTTCAGCATTCAGCTTTCCTTATGGTCCAACTCTCATATCCATAAATAACTATTGGAAAAAACATAGCTTTGACTATATGGACGTTTGTCAGCAAAGTAATGTGTCTGTTTTTTAATATGCTGTCTAGGTTTGTCATAGCTTTTTTCCAAGGACCTGGAAGATAGAATGGTGGGAATAACTACTGAAGAGCATAATAAAGGAAAAAGAAAGAAAAGAATTGAGGATGACCCCAGAGACCTCTGAGACAATATTAAATGTATCAACATTCAAATTTATAGGGATTCCAGAAGAAGAAGAGAAAAAAAGAAAGTGTCTCAGAATTTTTGAAGAGATTATAGTAAAAACTTTCCCCAACATGGGAAAGGAAATTGTCAATCAAGTCCAAGATGTTCAGAGAGTCCCATACAGGATGAACCCAAGGAGAAACACACCAAGACACATAGTAATCAAACTAACAAAGATTAAACACAGAGAAAGACTATTACAAGCAGCAAGGAGAAAGCAACAAATAATATACAAAGGAAACTCCGTATGGGATTAACAACTAATCTTTCACCAGAAACTCTGCAGGCCAGAAGGGAATGGCAGATATAGTTAAAGTACTAAAAAAAAAAAAAAAAAAAGCCTACAACCAAGATTACTCTACTTGTCAAGGATCTCATTCAAAATTGATGGAGAAATCAAAAGCTTTACAGATAAGCAAAAGTTAACAGAATCTAGCACCACCAAACCAGCTTTAAAACAAATGTTAAAGGAACTTCTATAGGCAAGAAACACAAGAGAAGGAAATTACCTACAAAAGCAAACCCAAACGATTAAGAAAATGCTAATAGGACAATACATATCAACAATTACTTTAAATGTAAATAGATTAAATGCTCAAACAAAAAGAGGTAGGCTGGCTAAATGGATACAAAAACAAGTCTCTTGCTGGCTACAAGAGGCCCACTTTAGACTTAAATACACACACAGGCTGAAAGTGAATGGATGGAAAAATATGTCCCATGTAAACGGATATCAAAAGAAAGCCTGCATAGCAATTCTCATATTAGACAAAATAGACCTTAAAATAAAGAATATGACAAGAGATTAAGAAAGACACTACATTATGATCAAGGGATCAATTCAAGAAGAAGACCTAACAATTGTAAATATTTATGCACCCAACATAGGAACACTTCAATACATAAGGTAAACAATAGAAGACATAAAAGGGGAAATTGACAGTAACACAATAAGAGTAGGGGACGTTAGCATCCCACTTACACCAACAGGCAGAGAATCAAAACAGGAAGCTGATAAGGAAACACAAGCCCTAAATAGCACACTAGACCAGATGGATCTCATTGATATTTTTAGGACATTTTATCCAAATGCAGAAGAGTGCACTTTCTAAGTGCACATGGAACATTCTCAAGGATAGATCACATCTTGGGTCACATTTCAAGTCTCCATAAATTTAAGAAAATTGAAATTATATCAACCATCTTTTCTGACTGCAACACTATGAGATTATCAATTACAGGAAAAAAAAATGTACATGGAGATTAAACATTACTTTTGTAAATAACAAACAGGTTACTGAAGAAATCAAAAGGGAAATTAAAAAATTCCTAGAAAAAAATGACAACGAAAATATAACAACCCTAAACCTATGGGATGTAGCAAAAACAGTACTAAGATGGAAGTTTTTGCAATACAATCCTACCTCAAGAAACAAGAGAAACATTCAGGACTTCCCTTGTAACTCAGTAAAAAATCTGCCTGCAGTGCAGGAGACCAGGGTTTGATTCCTGGGTTGGGAAGAGCCCCTGGAGAAAAAAATGGCAATGCGCTCCATTATTCTTGCCTGGAGAATCCCATGAACAGAGGAGCCTGGTGGGCTACAGTCCATGGTGCTACAAAGAGTTGGACACAACTGAGTGACTGAAAAACAACAACAACAAACTTTACATATAAAACAACTGGAAAAAGAAAAAAAAAGTTGTACGAGGAAAGCATATATATCAGAGCAGAAATAAATGAAAAAGAAATGAAGGAAATCATAGTAAAGACTAATAAAACTAAAAGCTGGTTCTTTGAGAAGATAACACAAATTGACAAAGCATTAGCCAGACTCATCAAGATAAAAGGGAGAAGAATCAAATCAACAAAATTAGAAATGAAAAGGGAGAGGCAACACAGAAACAAAAAGGATCATAAGAGACAACTATGAGCAACTATATGCCAATAAAATGAACAACCCAGAAGAAATGGACAGATTCTTAGGAAAGCTCAGCCTCTGAAGACTCAACCAGGAAAAAAAAGAAATTATGAACAAGCCCATCACAAGTGCTGAAATAGGAGCTGTAATCAAAATCTCCCAGAAACAAAAGCCCAGGGCCAGATGGCTTCACAGTTGAATTCTATCAAACATTCAGAGAAAAGCTAGTGCCTATCCTTCTGGAACTCTTTCAAAAAATTACAAAGGAAGCAACACTTGCGAGCTTATTCTATGAGGCCACCATCATCCTGATACCAAAGCCCTACAGAGATATCACAGAAAAAGAAAATTACAGGCCAATATCACTGATGAACATAGATGCAAAAATCCTCAACAAAGTTCTAGCAAACAGAATTCAACAACATATTAAAAAGGTTATACACTATGATCAAGTCAGGTTTATTTGAAGGATGCAATGAAATATGCCATATTAACAAATTGAAAGGTAAAAACCAAATGATAATCTCAATAGATGCAGAAAAAGCTTTGGACAAAATTCAGCACCCATTTATGATAAAACTCTTCAAAAATGGGCATTGAAATAATCTACCTCAAAATAATAAAGACCATATAATAAATCCACAGCAAATATTATTCTCAATGGTGAAAAACTGAAAGCATTCCTTCCAAGTTCAGGAACAAGACAAAAGTATCCACTCTCACCACTGTGATTCAACACGATTTTGGAAGTCCTAACTACATCAATAATAGAAGAAAAAGAAATAAAAGGAATCCAGGTTGGAAAAGAAGAAGCAAAACTCTCACTCTCTGAACATAACATGATATTATACATAGAAAACTCTATAGATAACACCAGAAAATTACTAGAGCTAATCAATGAATATAGTAAAGCTGCAGGATATAAAATTAACACACAGAAATCACTTGCATTCCTATACACTAACAACAGAAAATAAGAAAGAGAAATTAAGCAATCAATGCCATTTACCATTCCAACAAATAGAACAAAATATCTAGGAATAAACGTACCTAAAGAGACAAAAGAGCAATATACAGAAAACAGCAAGACACTGATGACAGAAATCAAAGATGACATAAACAGATGAAGAGATTATATTGTGTTCCTGGAATGGAAGAATCAATATTGTGAAAATGACTATACAATCAAATTCAATCTACAGATTCAATGTAATTCTTACAAATTACCAATGACATTTTTCACAGAACTAGAATAAAAAATTTCACAATTCATATAGAAACACGAAAGACACCAAATAATCAAAGCAATCTTGAGAAAGAAAAGATGGAACTAGAAGAATCAACTTTCCTGATTTCAGACTATACTATAATACCACAGACATCAAGATGATATGGTACTGGTGCAAAAACAGAAATATTGAAAATAGAACAAAGTAGAAAGCCCAAAGATAAACCTATGCATCTATGGGCACCTTATCTTTGACAAAGGAGATAAGAAAATACAATGGGGCAAAGATTGTCTCTTCAGTAAGTGGTGCTGGGAAAACTGTAAAAGAATGAAATTAGAACACTCCCTAACAGCATACACAAAAATAAACTCAAAAAAGATTGAAGACCTAATTGTAAGACAAGAAACTATAACTCTTAGAGGAAAATGTCGACAGAATACAGTGACATAAATCACAGCAAGATTCTCTATGACCCAACTCTTAGAATAATGGACATCAAAGCAAGTGGGACATGATTAAATTTAAAAGCTTTTGCACAGCAAAGGAAACTATGCTGCTAAGTTTCATCAGTCATGTCTGACTTTGTGCGACCCCATAGATGGCAGCCCACCAGGCTTCCTCGTCCCTTGGATTCACAAGGCAAGAACACTGTAGTGGGTTGCCATTACCTTCTCCAATGCATGAAAGTGAAAAGTGAAAGGGAAGTCCCTCAGTTGTGTCCGGCTCCTAGCAACCCCATGGACTGCAGCCTACCAGGCTTCTCTGTCCATGGAATTCTCCAGGCAAGAGTACTGGAGTGGGTTGCCATTATCTTCTCTGAAAGGAAACTATAAGTGAAAAGACAACCCTCAGAATAGGAGAAAACAATAGCAAATGAAAAGATTGACAAAGGATTACTTTCCAAAACATACAAGTAGCTCATGCAACTCAATACCAGTAAAACAAAAAACCCAATCAAAAAGTGGACAGAACACCTAAACAGACATTTCTCCAAAGAAGACATGCAGATGGCTAAGAAAACCATAAGATGTACAATGTCGCTCACTGTTACTGTTACAGAAATATAAACCAAATCTCAACAAGATATTACCTCGCACTATTCAGAATGGCCACCATCAAAAAAATGTTCAAGCAGTAAATGCTGGAAAGAATGTGGAGAAAAGGGAACCCTCTTGCACTATTGGTGGAAATGTAAATTGATACAGCCACTATGGAAGACAGTATGTTGATTCCTTAAATAACTAGGAATAAAAGTACTGTATGATCCAACAACCCCACTACTGGGCATATATCTTGAGAAAGCCATAATTGAAAAAGATACATGTACCCCAGTGTTCATTGTAGCATTATTTACAATAGCTAGGACATGGAAGCAACTTAGATGTCCATTGACAGATGAATGGGTAAAGAAGTTGTGGTATGTATATATATTGGAATGTTACTTAGCCACAAAAAGAAACACATTTGAGTCACTGCTAATAAGGTGGCTGAACCTAGAGCTTACCATACAGAGTGAAGTAAGTCAGAAAGAGAAAAACCAGTATCATATACTACTGCATATGTATGGGATCTAGAAAGATGGTACTGATTAACCTATTTGCAGGGTAGAAATGGAGATGCAGACATAAAGAACAGACTAATGGACATGAGGGGCAGGGAGAAGAGGGTGGGATGAATGGAGTAGCATGGAAACATATACATTATCATATGTAAAACAGATAGACAGTGGAAATTTGCTGAATGACTCGGAACTCAAACCAGGGCTCTGTGACCACCTAGAGGGTAGGATGCAATGGGATGAGATGGGATGGGAGATGGGAGGGAGGTTCTAGAGGGAGTGGACTTACGTAAACCTATGACTGATTCATGTGATGTGTGGCAGAAATCAACATAATATTGTAAGCAATTATCCTTTAACTAAAAATAAATAAATTTTAAAAAAGAAAAAGAAGTATATAACAATGTTGCTATGTATTCAAAATTAACATCTGATTTACCTATTAAATATTATAACTCAAGATCTGGCAGAGTAGAAACATGAAAATATGGCACAAAACTGACATGCTGATATTGAATGCCCAGGGTTCATGTTTCAAAATTGTCAATATGTTATTTAGTGAATCATCCACAAAACTTTGATTATATTAGTAGAAATTTTTTAGTATGAATTTTGGTAAATTAGCTTAATTGTTAAAAATATATATATATATTGACACCTCTCCCCTACTTCCATTGGCATTTAAACTGGGCCATGGACTTCCTTCAGCCAATGAATATTAATGGACACAGCATGACTGAAGGCTTGCAGACCGCTTGATGATTTGGCTTGTTATCTTGCATTTCAGGCTTCACCAGTAAAAGAATCCCCAAGTTAGCCCAATGGCCTGAAGAGGAGTATGAGATAAAATGATATAGAGCCACTCCAACAGACCTAGCCAGACCAGGACTATACCAGAGCATTCAAACAACAGTCAATCTGCAGATGTGTTGAGGAAATGGATAGAAGAGCCATCCAGCAGAGCGTGGGTTAGACCAACTTCCCCCAACAAATCCATCGTCCCCAGCACAGCAACAACCACAAATGCTTGTCTTTGTAAAGCACTGAGATTCTGTGATTGCTACAGAGCCTGTGCTCCAGTGTTTCCCGGCCCTGTCAGACTGGGGAGGTGGGCACTCTGCTTCTTTCCCTCAGGAAACCCTGTGGGCTCCCAGGAGTGTTCCTGCTCATCGTCACAGTGAACTTAACTGCGTATGGAAAACTCTTCGGGTACCAAGCCTTGTGTTGAGAACTTTAGGAGTCTTTGTCTTTCTTGAGCCCTTTCACAGCCCAGTGAGGTCGATACCATTAAGCACCATTTAGTAGAGAAGGAAATGGCAACTCACTCCGGTATTCTTGCCTGGAGAATTCCATGGAGAGAGGAGCCTGGCAGGCTACAGTCCTTGGGGTCACAAGAGTCAGCCACGACTTAGCGACTAAACCACCACCACCACCACAAAGCAATCAATACCTAACCAACCCAGGGCAGAAACTATAGCAAAATTTGATGATGGCACAAGTAAACATTCATATGGAATATAAACATCAACATCAAATAATAATAACAGGTTACACAAGGAATAAATTACAAAAGTGAATTATTTAAATGATAGCAGATGTGAAGTATTAGGTCATATTGAAAATGTGAGAAATTCTGAATATTATTCAGTTTTTCTGATACAACACCTAAGTAAAGTGAGTGAAAGAGAGCAATTAGAGTTAGACTTACAACTTCCAAAATGCACCTGGTTCCAAATGAGAATAATTTGTGGAATTTTGTTTAATAACAGGAGCACAACAGATGCAGGACTGTATAATTTATAAATTATTTACAAATTCTCATCTAGATAAAACTACAGAAAAAAAGTTGAGGGCCCAAGAATATGACAATGCTGTTAAAATACAGTAAAAAATGAATGGAATGAAAATTTATTATAAAAAAATCTGTAAATTTAGGGTTTCCCATGTGGCTCAGTGGTAAAGCATCTTCCTACTATTGCAGGAGACACAGGTCTGATGCCCGGTTTGGGAATATCCCACACACCACAAAGCAGCGAAACCGTACACCTCGACTATCAAGCCTGTATCGAGCCTCGACTATCGAGCTCTGGTATCTCGGAGACCCAACCACTGAGCCGTGTGATGCAACAACTGAAGCCCACCTACCCCAGAGCCTGTGCTGCACAACAAGAGAAATCACAATAAAAAGCCTGCTCATCACAATTAGAGAGTAGCCCCCTCTTGCTGCAAATACTGGGAAAGTCTGCTCAGCAACAAACATCTAGCACAGCCAAAAATAAATATATAAATAAATAAAATTATAAAAGTTTCTGTAAATTTTATATTTCTTGAGTGCATTCTTTAAGCATTTCTGTAAACACAGTAGAAAAATATTTTTGTTTCTAGCTTTATTGAGATATAATTGACAAAAACTGCACATTGCAGGACTGGACATTTTGATACATTTATGTATCAGTGAAGGTTCATTGATCATAACAAATGTTTCATTTTGATAGGGGATGTTGATTGATAATGGGGGATGTGTGAGGGCAGAGGCTATTTAGGAAATCTCTGCACCTGCCTCTTAATATTTCTGGAAACATAAAACTGCTCTTTTTTTTTTAAATAAAGGTATCCTTCCTTTTTTACCAGTTAACTTTAAACCACTTAGCTTTTCTGAAAGACCTAAATTAGCACCGTTCTAAGTTTACCTAAACACATCCAAAGAGCATTTACCTTCATGAAAAAAGAAAAGGTGAAAACGGTGCTCATCACATGTTTTACATGACCTGAGCAATTATAGAGGCAGTGCACAATGTAAGCAGTGAGAACACCACCAGGCTCCTTCCTCGGGAACTACACTCAGCATCTCAGCATCAAGCTTTGAACTGGGACTGTGAGCATCTGCACTTTTGATTTATTTTGTGCATGCACTAGAAGAGTACTTGCTAAGTATTAAGTAAGTACTAAGGTACTTACTACTTTGATTTCCATCTTTTCAGCTTGTAAAAGTTTTCATAGGAATTCTCTATTTTTGAATAGCAGGTGAAATGTGCATATATAAAGTTTTAAAATTAAAAATAAATAAGCAAGGAAGATTATCATGGAAGGGCCTGACCTAGTGAGGTGAAGTATTTATAAAAGGATTTAAAGGCATCAGTGGAAGAAGTAAGGCAGAGAGAATTGGGAGCAACTATAGTCTTCTTGGCTTTGAAAAAATAAACGACCACATGGCAGGGAATGCAGGTGGCCTCCAGTTGCTAAGGACATCAGTTTCCTAACTGAAAGAAATTGAACTCTGCTAACAGCTAGAGAAATTAGAAGAGAATTTTTAATTCTGGAGGAAAAAGGAGCTCCAGCTAACATCTTAATTTCCTCTGGAATGGGGTACGGGGGAGAATCCTAGGTAGAGGACACAGATAACTTATGCCCAAGTTACTAAAACTCAAAACTTGTGATAAAATAAAGATATGTTACTTTAAGCTAATAAAAAAGAAAAAATATTTTCCTCATCTTTATTGAGGTAAAACTGACAAATAAATTTTATAGAGGTAAGCTGTACATTCAGTTCAGTTCTGTTCAGTTGTTCAGTCGTGTCCCATTCTTTGCAATCCCATGGACTGCAGCACACCAGGCCTCTCTGTCGATCACCAACTCCAGGAGTTTATTCTAAATCACATCCATTGAGTTGGTGATGCCATCCAACCATCTAGTCTTCTGTTGTTCCCTTCTCTTCCCACCCTCAATCTTTCCCAGAATCAAGGTCTCTTCAAATGAGTCAGTTGTTCGCATCAGGTGGCCAAAGTAGTGGAGTTTCAGCTTCACCATCAGTCCTTCCAATGAATATTCAGGACTGAGTTCCTTTAGGATGGAGTGGTTGGATCTCCTTACAGTCCAAGGGATTCTCAGGAGTGTTCTCCAACACCACAGTTCAAAAGCATCAATTCTTGGGCACTCAGCTTTCTTTATAGTCCAACTTTCACATCCATACACGAGCACTGGAAAAACCATAGCCTTGACTAGATGGACCTTTGTTGCAAAGTAATGTTTCTGCTTTTCGATATTCTATCTAGGTTGGTCATAACATTTCTTCCAAAGAGCAAGTGTCTTTTAATTTCATGGCTGCAGTCACCATCTGCAGTGATTTTGGACTCCAAAAAATAAAGCCTCTCACTTTTTCCACTGTTTCCCATCTATTTGCCATGAAGTGATGGGACCAGATGCCAGGTTCTCAGTTTCTTGAATGTTGAGCTTTAAGCCACCTTTTTTTTTTTCACTTTCCTCAAGAGGCTCTTTAGTTCTTCTTCATTTTCTATCATAAGGGTGGTGTCATCTGCATATCTGAGGGTATTGATATTTCTCCCAGCAATCTTGATTCCAGCTTGTGCTTCATCCAGCCCAGCATTTCTCATGATGTACTCTGCATATAAGTTAAATAATCAGGGGGACAATATACAGCCTTGATGTACTCCTTTCCTGATTTGGAACCAGTTTGTTGTTTCATGTCCAGTTCTAATCACTGCTTTCTGACCTGCATACAGATTTCTCAAGGGGCAGATCAGGTGGTCTGGAATTTCCATCTCTTGAAGAATTTTCCACAGTTTATTGATATCCACATAGTTAATAAAGCAGAAGTAGATGTTTTTCTGGAACTCGCTTACTTTCTCGATGATCCAGTGGGTGTTGGCAATTTGATCTCTGGTTCTTCTGCCTTTTCTAAAACCAGTTTGAACATCTGTTCATAGTTCACATATTGCTGAAGCCTGGCTTGGAGAATTTTAAGCGTTATTTTACTGGCATGTGAGATGAGTGCAATAGTGCGATAGTTCGAGCCTTCTTTGGCATTTCCTTTCTTAGGGACTGGAATGAGAACTGACCTTTTCCAGTCCTGTGGCCACTGCAGAGTTTTCCATATTTGCTGGCATATTGAGTGCAGCACTTTCACAGCGTCATCTTTTAGGATTTGAAATAGCTCAACTGGAATTCCATCACCCACACTAGCTTTGCTCGTAGTGATGATTCCTAAGGCCAACTTGACTTCATATTCTAGAATGTCTGGCTCTAGATGAGTGATCACACCATCATGATTATCTGGGTCATGAAGATCTTTTTTACACTTCTTCTGTGTATTCTTACCACCTCTTCACAATACCTTCTGCTTCTGTTAGGTCCATACCTTTTCTGTTCTTTATTGAGCCCATCTTTGCATGAAATGTTCCCTTGGTATCTCTCAATTTTCTTGAAGAGATCTCTAGCCTTTCCCATTCTATTGTTTTCCTCTATTTCTTTGCACTGATCACTGAGAAAGGCTTTCTCATCTCTCCTTGCTATTCTTTGTAACTCTGCATTCAAATTGGTGTATCTTTCCTTTTCTCCTTTGCCTTTCACTTCTCTTCTTTTCACAGCTATTTGTAAGACCTTCTCAGACAACAATTTTGCCCTTTTTCATTTCTTTTTGTTGGGGATGATCTTGCTCCCTGTCCCTGTACAGTGTCACAAATGTCCATCAATAGTTCATCAGGCACTCTGTCTATAAGATGTAGTCCCTTAAATCTATTTCCCATTTCCTCTGTATAATCATTAGGGATTTGATTTAGTTCGTACCTGAATGGTCTAGTGGTTGTCCCTACTTTCTTCAATTTAAGTCTGAATTTGGCAATAAGGTGTTCATGATCTGAGCTCCCAATCTTGTTTTTGCTGACAGTATAGACCTTCTCCATCTTTGACTGCAAAAATATAATCAATTTAGTTTCAGTGTTGACCATCTGGTGATATCCATGTGCAGAGTCTTCTCTTGTGTTGTTGGAAGAGGGTGTTTGCTAGGACCACTGTGTTCTCTTAGCAAAGCTCTATTAGCCTTTGCTCTGCTTCATTCTGTACTCCAAGGCCAAATTTGCCTGTTACTCCAGGTGTTTCTTGAATTCCTACTTTTGCATTCCACTCCCCTATAATGAAAAGGACATCTTTTGAGGGATGTTAGTTCTAGAAGATTTTGTAGGTCTTCATAGAACCGTTCAACTTCTTCAGCATTACCTGTCGGGGCAGAGACTTGGATTACCATGATATTGAATGGTTTGTCTTGGAAATGAACAGAGATCATTCTGTCATTTTTGAGAGTGCATCCAAGTACTGCACTGTGGACTCCTGTTGACAGTGATGGCTACTCCATTTTGCTAAGCGATTCTTGCCCACAGTAATAGATATAATGGTCATCTGAGTTAAATTCACCCATTCCAATCCATTTTAGTTCACTGATTCCTAAAATGTCGACATTCACTCTTGCCACCTTCTGCTTGACCTCTTCCAATTTACCTTGTTTTATAAACCTAACATTCTAGGTTCCTATGCAATATTGCTCTTTACAGCCTCGGACCTTGCTTCCATCACCAATCACATCCACAATTGGGTGATGTTTTTGCTTTTCCTCTGTCTCTTCATTCTTCTGGAGTTATTTCTCCACTGGTCTCCGGTAGCATATTGGGCATCTACCAACAGGACACTGAAAGATGAACTCCCCAGATCAGAAGGTGTACATAGAGTTAGCAAAAACAAAGCCTGGGACTAACTGTGGCTCAGATCATGAGCTTTTTGCAAATTCATGCTTGAAATTAAGAAACTAGGGAAAACCACTAGGCTGTTTAGGTATGACCTAAATCAAATCCCTTATGATTACACAGTGTTTGTGACAAATAGATTCAAGAGATTAGACCTGGTAGACAGAAATCTGAAAAACTATGGTTCATAACACTGTACAAGAAGCAATGACCATAATAATCTCAGAGAAGAAGAAATGCAAGAAAGTAAGGTTGTTGTTTGAGAAGGCTTCACAAATATCAGAGAGAAGGGAAGAGACGCTAAAGGCAAGGGAGAAAGGAAAAATTAGACCTAACTTAATGCAGTGTTCTAGAGAATAACAAGGAGAGACAAGAAGTCCTTCTTAAAAGAACAATGTCAAAAAAAAAAATAGAGGAAGACAACAAAATGAAAAATACTAGAGATCTCTTCATGAAAATTGGAGAGATCAAGGGAACATTTCATGCAAGGATGGGTACTACAAATGACAGAATTGGTAAGGACCTAATAAACACAGAAGACACTAAGAATAAGTGGCAAGAATACACAGGTGAACTATACAAAAAAGATCTTAATGATTCAGATAACCACAAAGGTTTGGTCACAAACCTAGAGCCAGACATCCCAGACTGTGAAGTTAAGTGGGTCCTAGGAAGCACTACTATAAGCAAAGCTAGTCAAGGTGATAGAATTCCAGCTGAGCTATTTAAAAATCCTAAAAGATGATGCTATTAAAGTGCTGCACTCGATATGCCAGCACATTTGGAAAACTCAGAAATGGCCACAACTGCATTCACTTCACATGCTAACAAGGTAATGCTCAAAATCCTTCAAGCTAGGCTTCAGCAGTACATGAACCAAGAACTTCCAGATGAATCAGTTGAGTTTTGAAGAGGCAAAGGAACCAGAGATGAAATGGCCAACATTCCAGAAAAGCATCTACTTTTGCTTAACTTACTATGTTAAAGCCTTTGACTGTGTAGATCACAACAAATTGGAAAACTCTTTTTATTTATTTATTTATTGTCACCTGTTTATTTAACTTATGCATAGAGTGCATCATTTGTTTTTTGTTTTTTGGGTTTTTTTGCATATTTTTTTTTCTCTCTCTCTTTTATTTATTTATTTATTTTTATTTACATTATCGTGTTGGTTTTGCCATACATTGACATGAGTCTGCCATGGGTATACATGTGTCCCCCTTCCAGAACTCCCCTCCCACCTTCCTCCTGATTCCATCCCTCTGGGTCATCCCGGTGCACCAGCCCTGAGCACCCTGTATCATGCATCAGACCTGGGCTGGCGATTCATTTCACATGTGATAATTTACATGTTTCAATGCCATTCTCCCATATCATCCCACCCTTGTCCTCTCCTATAGAGTCCAAAAGACTGTTCTATACATCTGAGTCTCTTTTGCTGTCTCGCATAAAGAGATGGGGATACCAGACAACTTACCTGCCTCCTGAGAAACCGGTATGCAGGTCAAGAAACAACATTTAGAACCGTACTTGAAACAACAGACTGGTTCAAAATTGGAAAAGGAGTAAGTTGCTGTTTAGTCACTCAGTCATTTCTGACTCTGCCACCCCATGGACTGCAGCATCCTGGGCTTCCCTTTCCTTCACTATCTCCCAGAGTTTCCTCAGACTCATGAACTTTGAGTCAGTGTTGCCATCCAACCATTTCATCCTCTGTCATCCCTTTTTCCTCATGCCTTCAATCTTTCCCAACATCAGTGTCTTTTCCAATGAGTCAGCTCTTTGCATAAGATGGCCAAAGTAATGGAGCTTCAACTTCAACATCAATCCTTCCAATGAATTATCAGGGTTGGTTTCCTGTAAGATAGACTGGTCTGACACTCTTGGTGTTTAAGGGATGCTCAAGAGTCTTCACCAACACCACAGTTAAAAAGCATCAATTCTTCAGTGCTCAAGCTTCTTTTTACTCCAATTCTTATATCCATACATGACTACTGGGAAAACCATAGTTTTGACTATAATGACATTTTTCAGCAAAGTGATTTCTCTGCTTTTAATACACTGTCTAGGTTTGTCATAGTTTTTCTTCCAAGGAGCAAACATCTTTTAATTTCATGGCTGCAATCGCCATTCACCATTTGCATTGATTTTGGAGACCAAGAAAATAAAGTCTGTTACTGTTTCCATTTTTTCCCCATCTATTTGCCATGACATGGTGGGACCAGATGCCATGAACTTAGTTTTTCGAATGTTGAATTTTTCGAATGTTGAGTTTCAAGCCAGTTTTTTCACTCTCCTCTTTCACTTTCATCAAGAGGCTCTTTAGTTCCTCTTCACTTTCTGCTATTATTATCATCTGCATATCTGAGGTTGTTGATATTTCTCCTGGCAATCTTGAGTCCAGCTTGAGCTCCATCCAGTCCAGCATTCTGTATGATACACTCTGCATATAAGTTAAATAAGCAGAGTGATAATATACAGCATTGACATACTCCTTTCCCAATTTTGAGCCAGTACTTTGTTCTATGTCTGTTTCTAACTGTTGCTTCTTCACATGCATATAGTTTTCTCAGGAGGCAAGTAAGATGATCTGATACTCCCACCTCCTTAAGAATTTTCCACATTTTGGGAAAGGCATACCATAGGTCTGTATATTGTCACCTTGCTTATTTAAGTTAAACACAGAACACATCACACAAAATTCCAGGCTGCATGAATCACAAACTGGAATCAAGATTTCAGGGAGAAATATCAACAATCTCTAATGTGCGTATGATACTACATTTTGGCATAAAGTGAAAAGGAACTAAAGAACTTCTTGATGAAAGTGAAACAGGAGAGTGAAAAAGCTGGCTTGAAACTCAACATTCAAAAAACTAAGATCATGGCATCTGGTTCTATCACTTCTAGGGAAATAGGGGGGGAATGGAAACAGCAACAGACTTTATTTTCTTTGGGCTCCAGAATCCCTGCAGATGGTGATTTCAGCCATGAAATTAAAAGACACTTGCTCCTTGGAAGGAAGGCTGTGACAAACCTAGACAGCATATTAAATAGCAGAGACATCACTTTGCTGAAAAAGGTCCATCTAGTCAAAGCTTTGGTTTCTCCAGTAATCATGTATGCATGTGAGAGTTGGACTATAAAGATGGGTGAGTGTTGGAGAATTGTTGCTTTTGAATTGTGGTGCTGGACAAGACATTTGAGGGTTTTTTGGACACCTGGGAGGTAAAGCCAGTCATTCCCACAGGAGATCAACCCTGAATATTTGTTGGAAGGACTGATGCTGAAGCTCTAATACACTGGCCACCTGATGCCAAGTGCTGACATCAGACCTTGATGCTCAGAAAGATTGAGGACAAGAGGAGAAGGGGGCAACAGGGTGTGAAATCGTTGGATGGCATCATTAACTCAATGGACATGAGTTTGAGCAAACTCTGGGAGGTTGTGAAGGACAGAGAAGCCTGGAGTGTTGCAGTCCATGGAGCTGCAGAGAGTTGGACACGACTCAGCAGCTGACCCACAACAACAATAAATATTTGCATATATTTTGATGTATGTGTAAATTGTGAAATAATTACCATACTCAAGTACAGAAGTATATCCACACATAGTATTTTCTTGTGTGTTTGTGGTGAGAACACTTAAAATCCACCCTCTTAACAAAGTGAAAGCTGCTCGGTCGTATCTGACTCTTTGCGACCCCATGGACTGTACAGTCCAGAGAATAAACAAATTTGTATATAATACAGTATTGTTAACTACGGGGTTGGGGGGAGGTGGTCCCAGGTGGCTCAGCAGTTAAGAATCTGCCTGTTCAGTGTAGGAGACATAGGTTTGATGCTTGAGTTAGGAAGATGCCCGAGAGGTAGAAATGGCAACCCATTCTAGCATTCTTGCCTGGAAAATCCCATGGGCAGAGGAGCCTGTGAGCTAGAGTCCTTAGGGTCACAAAGAGTGGACATGACTGAGTTACTGAGCATGTTGTTAACTGTAGTCCCATTTCTCTATATTAGATCTCCAGAACTTTTTCATTTTACATGACTGAAACTTTTTGCCCTTTGACCAACTTCTCCCTCAGTCCCTAGCAACCACCATTATATTCTCTGCTTCTATGAGTTCGATTATTTTAGATTCCACATATAAGTAAGATCATGGATTATTTGTTCTTGTGTGTGTGGCTTATTTCTGTTAACATAATATTCTCCAAGCCCATCCATAATGTTCTAAAAGATAGGATTTCATTCCTTTTAATAATATTCCATATATATATGTATATGTATATATGTGTGTCTGTGTGTTTTACAGATTCTCTTTGTGACACTAATTGTCTTGCTGTTCACACTGTTTGCACTGTTCACTGAAGCCAGGGTAGACAAGGCTCGAGCCGAGGCTGAAAGAAGACGCTGGTAGCCATAGGAAGTGCAGACGCTTCTCTTCTCTCCTGGCTGATGCGGCAGCTGTAGCAGCAGGCCATAACATAACCCTAACGGAGCCAGAACACCCAACCCCCCATAGCACTACCATGATGCCCCTCCAGTGCAGCCCCAGGGAGGCAGCAGCCAGGGCTTTCAAGGGGAAGCTCATACGGGCATACCGCACAGAGTAGTCTGTGGCCGAGACAGTACTCCCCCAAGTGCAGGTGGAGTGCCGGGGGTGGCCTCAGCTATTACATAATCATGATTTACAAACTGTGGGGCAAGGGAGAGGGGTCTAGGGCCAGAGAGCCTGCCCGTGCCATCTTGGCTAATTTGCTCTGTCCTTACAGTGTGTATGTGTACATCTCTCACATTTTCTTCATCCACTTCATCTGTCAATGGAAAGTTTCTTTATTTTGGCTATTGTGAACAACGTTGCTGCAATAAACATGGAAGTGAACATATTGCTTTTGAATACAGATTTCATTTCCCTGGACATATACTCAGAAGCAGGATTTGCTAGTTCATGGCATTTCTATCTTTATTTTTTGAGAAAGCTCCATTCTATCTTCCATAGTGACAGTACCAATGTACATTCCCATCAGCATTATTGGAGGAGGAAATGGCAACCCACTCCAGTGTTCTTACCTGGAGAATCCCAGGGACGGCGGAGCCTGGCGGGCTGCCGTCTCTGCCGTCTCACAGAGTCGGGCACGACTGAAGTGACTTAGCAGCAACATGGTTCGGTGGTTCCTTTTTCTCTGCATCCTCAGCAAAACATGTCACAATTTATCTTTTTGACAACAGCCGTTCTAAACGGTGTGAAGTGATTATGGTTTTGATTTCATTCCCCTCGTGATTAGTGATGTTGAGCACATTTCCGGTAGCTGCTAGCTATTCATATCTTTTCTTTAGAGAAATGTCTATTCAGGTCCATAGTCCATAATTCAATTTACTTACTTGTTTTTATTTGTTAGTTGTTTGAGTAGTACGAGTTTCTCATATGTTTTGGATATTATTCCCTTATCAGGTATGCAATTTGCAAATACTTTTTCCCATTCCATAGATTGTTTTTTTTTTTCACTTTCCTGTTTTCTTTGCAGTGTAGAAGCTTTTTACCTCGATTCAGTACTTTTCTACTTTTGCTTTTGTTGACTACTTTTATGTGGGCTTCCCTGGTGGCTCAAATGGTAAAGAATCTGCCTACAGTGAAAGAGATCCGAGTTTGACCCTGAATAAGGAAGATGCTCTGGAGAAGAAAATGGCAACTGACTCCAGTATTCTTGCCAGAATTCCCTGGACAAAGGAGTTTGGTGAGCTACATTCCATGGGGTCACAGAGTCAGACATGACTGAGTGACTAACCCCTTCACTTTCACTTTGACTTTATATCCAAAAAAATAAAAACAATATACAATCTTTAACTTGTTGAGGGAAGTTTTTTCTATACCTATTTAACCAATATTTTATCATAAACAAATGCTGGCTTTTGTCAAATATGTTTTCTGCATTTATTGAGAAGGTCATTTTTATTTTCTTTCATTCTTTTAATGTAGTGTATCCATTGATTTTAGCTTCTTGATTCTGTGTGTTAAACCATCCTTACATTCCAAGGATGTACCCTGCTTGGTCATGGTGTCTGATCTTTTTTAATGTGCTGTTTAATTCAGTTTGCTAATATAGAGTATCCTTGAATCTGTATTCATCATTTATATTATTTGTAGCTTTATTTTCTTCTGATGTCTTTGTCTCACTTAGATAGCAAGGTGATGCTGGCCTCATAAAATGAGTTTGAAAATGTTACCACTTCTTAAACTTTTTGAAGAGTTCAAAAGCTGATATTAACTATTATTCAAGTGATTGGTACAATTCACACATGAAGTCATCTAGGCTTGGGCTTTTCTTTGTTGGGGGAGATGTGGATTACTGATTCAGTTTCTTTATTTGTTCAAGTTTTCTATTTCTTCAGTATTTCTGTTTCTTGCTTTCAGTAGGTTGTATATTTCTAGGAATCTGTCTATTTCTTCTAAATATCCATCTTGTTGGTATATCACTGTTTATAATAGTCCCCTTTGATCCTTTTTATATCTGATGCACCCATTGTAATGTCTCTTCTTTTGTTTTTTACTTATTTGAGTCTTTTTCTCTTTTTCTTAGTTGAGCTAAGGAAATATTGTTTATCTTTTCTAAAACCAACTTTAATGTTTATTGTTTTTTCTATTGATTTTTCTTCTCTATTTCTGCTCTAATCTTTACCATTTCTTTTTGCTAACTTTATTCTTCTAATTTCTTGATGTATAAATTGTTTGAGTTTTTCTTTATATTGTTTGAGTTTTTCTTCATTTTTAATGTATCCATTTATCACTCCACTCCCTTCCTAGTACTGGTTTTGCTGCACCCCATAAGTGTTGGTATGTTGTGCTTTTGTTTTCATTTGTCTAAAAATACTTTTTAAATTTCCTTTTGATTTCCTTTTTGATCCAATGATTATTCAAGATTATGTTGTTTGATTTCCACATAGTAGTGAATTTTCCTTTCTTTTTATTGTTATTGATTTTTAGTTCCATTCCATTGAATTTGAAAAAGATAACTGAAATATTGATCTTCTTAAATTTGTTAATACTTGTTTCATGATCTAACATGTGACCTATCTTGGAGAACATTCCCTGCATGCTTGAGAAGAATGTATATTCTTCTACTGTTGGGTGGAAAGTTACCTGTGTTTCTATTAGGACTATCAGGTCTATAATTTTGTTTGAGTGAGTTGTTTCTTTATTGGTTTTCTATCTGGGTGTTCTATCTGTTTTTGTAAGTTGGATAACAAAGTCTTCTGTTATTATTGCATTGCTGTCAATTTCTTCCTTCAGGTATATTAATATTCATTTTATACATTTAGGTGCCCTGATGTTTAACATATATGTTATACTTGTTATACCTTCCTATTGAATTGATCATTTGCAGTATATTTGTTTCTAGAAACACCTTTTGACTTAAAGGTTATTTTGTCTAAAAATGCCTGCTGGAGTTCTCTGTGGTAAAGGTTGCTGTGATTTTCCTGTTCTTCTTTTCCACCAGGCAGTGGAAGAAAGGACTAGTTAGGGAATCCCTCTTGACACTGAGCTCTGCTAGCCTGGGTTATTAGGTGACACATGTAAACTGCTTTACACATTTTTCTAAGTGATCATTCTCAGATTCTGTGCTCCATGTTTCTGAAACTTTCAAATTGTATTCCAAAAATCTCCCAGAGCTGTTTTCATCAATGAATAGCCCCCAAGTAATCTTTTTTTGTGAGGGTACTAGGGCTGGAACTTCCTAGTCCATCATCTTGCTGATGTCAGTCTCCCAACTTTCAGCAAAGATACCTCTGCATGATTGATATTTCTTAACTGTTATCCAGTGATATTTTAGAATTGGTTTAAAAGGCATTTACCCAACATTTGAAACCATTGTAGGATGTATGTTGGAAAAATCAAAATGGTGTCCTTTAAAAAAGAAAGAATATTCACTTCAATTACATATCCCAAGATCAGCTTATCTTTAAACCAAAACTGATTTTTCAAATACATTTATTTTTTTATATTGGATAAACTTATACATTTCTAAAGATGTGCTTATAGTCTGAAAAAACACTGTGGTCTTTCATTGTTTAGATGACATAGCTATATAATAGAATTATAATGAATGCTAAACTAGACAAATCATGTTAAAATTAATAATTCATGTTACTTAACATAATAAGGAATAATATGGTATAGTATATTGATGCAATGTGGTGCATCATATATGATGATGATTATTTTATTGAGAGATTTTGAATTTCCATCTACCATGATTAAAATGAGTATGTTGTTCAAAAATGTATTTGTATTTCTAGAATTATTTGCCATTTGTAACTGTCATATAATAGGTGATTGCTACAATCCTATATAACATATAATTGTTATATAAATAATGTACTGACTTAAGATATATCTTATTTGATGAACACATGTTTTCTAAAATCTTACTCAAAAATTTAATGTGGGCTGATAGCAGCCCTTTCCAAATCAGATTTTTTCATTAAGAATTGTTTGGTTTTTAAAGACTAGAACTCACTCAACTGGTTTAAATTATATAGGGAAACTTATTTTAGGACAAAGAGATATTTTGTGAAATAAGAAAAAAAAATTGTAATAGAGCCAGTTTCCTGAAAGCGTGACACCAGGAACTAAAGAATAGTTGAATACCAAGAGGTCCAAGGACTCTGTTTTTCTGGCTTTCTTTCCAAATTACCAAAAGACCAGACTAACTTATTCAGTTTGGGCCAGCCAGCTCTGGCTAGGAGGGGTGGGCAGGGTGGTGAGGAGGCACTTGAAAGAAATCATGAAGTCTCATTCAATGGTAACATAAGCAAATGTCATAAATGAGCTCCACTTGCTCTACCTCTTCTCTTGGAGGCCTTTCTTCCCACCCTGCATTATAAGGTTGACACCACCCTGCACAAAACAGAAAGCCTTTTAAGCTGTTATGCTTGACTTCTCATCTAATCGCTGAGTTCTTTTAACTTATGCAAACTCTGTCATTATTTCTGGTTGTCACAGGAATTAGCATGAGTGGGGACATAAATAGGGTTCAACTCATGCTAGAAAGCCAAAATTCCTAATCTTTGAACACTATAAATGAAAAGAGGCCTTTTGATTGAAAATTAGTTTTGATCTCTTAAATCCTGAATGCACCTTCAATGCCACTGAAAGGGCATCTGGAACACCCAGAGGTACATGGACTACACCTTAATAACTGTTGGTATACATTATTCAGTTTTTCCTGTGAGTTTATTTTAAGAATAAAGGAATTTCTAACGGAATCAAAGAGCTGGAGTTAGAAATGAAGAGAAGGTTGTCACATATGAGTGACTGGAGGAAAGAGATTCTGGAACTGAAGTATGAACTGTTGTTATTCAGTCACTAAGTCATGTCTAACAGTCCATTTGTGACGCAATGGGCTGCAGCACGACAGGCCCCCATGTCCTTCACTGTCACCCTGAGTTTTCTCAAATGCTTGTCAGTTGAGTCCATGATACTTTCTAACCATCTCATCCTCTGCTGCCCCCTTCTCCTTTTTCCTTCAATCTTTCCCAGCTTTAGCATCTTTTCTAGTAAGTCAGCTCTTCGGAGCAGGTGGCCAAAGTATTGGACCTTCAGCTTCAGTATCAGTCTTTCCAATCAATGAATATTCAGGGTTGATTCCTTTAGGACTGACTGGTTTGATCTCTTTGCAGTGCAAGGGACTCTCAATAGCCTCCTCCAGCACCACAATTTGAAGGCATAAGTTCTTTAGTGGTCAGCCTTCTTTATGGTCCAGTTCTCACATCCGTACATGACTACTGCAAAACCATAGCTTTGAACAGATGGACATTTGTCAGCAAAGTGTAGTCTCTGCTTTTAAATATACTATCTAGGTTTGTCACAGCTTTCCTTCCAAGGAACAAGCATCTTAATTTCATGACTTCAGTCACCATCTGCAGTGATTTTGGAGACCAAGAAAAGAAAGCCTGTCACTGCTTCCCCTTTCTCCTCTTCTATGTGCCATAAAGTGATGGGACCAGATGCCATGATCTTAGTTATTTTTGTGAACATTGAGTTTCAAGCCAGCTTCTTCAGTCTCCTATTTCACCCTTATTAAGAGGCTCAAGAAGACAAGAGGCATAAAGAAGCATGGTATCACAAAAAATTTTATTAGTCCTCATGGAATTGTGCTTGAATCTATGTAAGAGTTTATTGACTATGCCAAAGCCTTTGACTGTGTGGATCACAATAAACTGTAGGAAATTCTGAAAGAGATGGGAATATCAGACCACCTGACCTGCCTCTTGAAAAATCTGTATGCAGGTCAGGAAGCAACAGTTAGAACTGGACATGGAACAACAGACTGGTTCAAAATAGGAAAAGGAGTATGTCAAGGCTGTATATTGTCACCCTGCTTATTTAACTTCTATGCAGAGTACATCATGAGAAACGCTGAGCTGAAGAAAGCACAAGCTGAAATCAAGATTGCCGGGAGAAATATCAATAACCTCAGATATGCAGATGGCACCACCCTTATGGCAGAAAGTGAAGAAGAATTAAAGAGCCTCTTGATGAAAGTGAAAAAGGGAAGTGAAAAAGTTGGCTTAAAGCTCAACATTTAGAAAACTAAGATCATGTCATCTGGTCCCATCACTTCATGGGAAATAGATGTGGAAACAGTGGAAACAGTGGCAGACTTTATTTTGGGGGACTCCAAAGCACTGCAGATGGTGATTGCAGCCAGGAAATTAAAAAACACTTATCCCTTAGAAGAAAAGCTATGGCCAGCCTAAACAGCATATTAAAAAGCAGAGACATTACTTTGCTGACAAAGGTCCGTCTAGTCAAGGCTATGGTTTTTCCAGTGGTCATGTATGGACATGAGAGTTGAACTATAAAGAAAGCTGAGTGCCGAAGAATTAATGCTTTTGAACTGTGGTGTTGGAGAAGACTCTTGGAAGTCCCTTGGACTGCAAGGAGATCCAACAAGTCCATCCTAAAGGAGATCAGTCCTGGGTGTTCATTGGAAGGACTGATGTTGAACCTGAAACTCCAATACTTTGGCCACCTGATGCAAAGAGTTGACTCATTGGGAAAGACCCTGATGCTGGGAAGGATTGCAGGCAGGAGAAGAAGGGGATGACAGAAGATGAGGTGGCTGAATGGCATCACCGACTCTATGGACATGGGTTTGGGTGGGCTCCAGGAGTTGGTGTTGGACAGGAAGGCCTGGCCTGCTGCAGCTCATGGGGTCACAAAGAGTCAGATACAACTGAGCGACTGAACTGAACTGAACTGATCTATGCAAGAAAGCCTGGACACAGAGTCTGAAATAGCTGTTTACACAGGGATTCTACAAGATTTGGGAACCTTGTTGTTCTTAGACAAGGTGTCATGATTCTGTACACTAAGAACCCCAATATACACAGCGCCATTTGGAGCATCATAAAGTAAAACTCTTAATACAGATAGTAGCATTCTCAGGGCAGGTACTATCAGATGTGGCAGTTGTGAGATGCCCTCATGGGGTGTGAAAGGAAATGGGCATCTGGAAAGGGTCAAAGCAGAATCTGGTGTACCACACATTTATGGTCTCATATGTAACAATGCCAGAGAGGCTCAGCAGAAATCTTATGAGAGATTTTAAAGTGATGATAAAAACACTGTATTACCAGGTGGATTCAGAGGCCAGGGAAATACTGGTGTCATTTCATTTGCACTCATAGCTGGCAACGTTTACATAAAGGGTAAGCCTTTATTTTACTTTTATGATCATTTACTTGAATACATTTCCTCCATTTACTTTCAAGACTCCATGAAACCTTTGGTTGGATCAGTACATTTTTTAACAGTAATTAAAGCTTAATATTTACAGTGTCCTCCCAAACTTGTGTTCTTTGAAAAAGGAGACAACATTTGTGGCACTGCACTGTTCCATTTTCTAAGCTGTAGCTAATAAGTTTATAGTTCCTTCAGTTTAACAGGTAACGAAGTAGAAAATGGCCCATACTTACTTCTTGATTTATTTTTCCTGAATTGGTTCCTATAATGAATTCTGAATTGTCCTTTTCCTGGAAGAATTCACTTGGGTTTCCAAGGTATTTTCAAACCCAGCTTATTGGGACTTCAGCATGAGGGCCCCTATAAAAAAAAGCAGAGACATTACTTTGCTGACAAAGGTCCATCTAGTCAAGGCTATGGTTTTTCCAGTGGTCATGTATGGACGTGAGAGTTGAACTATAAAGAAAGCTGAGTGCCAAAGAATTGATGCTTTTGAACTGTGGTGTTCAAAAAACACCACATATAAAACACCACATACTATAAAGCCAAGTATTAAAGAAATACTCAGCTAATGACTAATGCACATTAATGGGAGACCTCTTTTCCTACTTGAGAGAAAAACAATTATCTCTAGGCCTTGGTTTTAGTCATCTTCATTGCTATAGCAATCCAAATTGTTTCTACTCAAAAACAATTTCCAAAGGCAAGAGAGAAAATGTGTTGCCAAGGAGACCACTGACATTCAGAGGAAGAGGGGTTGATGGTAACTCTGACCATGCAGCTATGATTTCTCCTGCCTCCAGCTCTCAATCTTCAAGAACTCACAAAAGCTTCTCTATGAAACTGCAGTAACACAAAAATATAGGTAAATTCATCCTGGCCTTCAGATCATATTTCATGCCACTTCATCTCAAACCAGTAACTGTGGCATACATCTTGAATAACTTCTTTGGTGGCAGACGTAGAATGAACAAATAGAGAGTTGTTTTATAATTTTACTTCATCAGCATAATGTAGTGACAATGTGGAAGCAATATGTGGAATTACCTAAGAACCTGAAGAGACATATACTTGGTGTCACTATATCCTGAACAATCATGGGGGAGTTCCATATTCAGCAAACCTCTGTTAAACAGAGCTCAAAATTATAAGTTGATATCATCTCCTTTTAAAAAATAATAGTACTTAAAGTGAAGTGGAAACAGTGAAAGAGTTAATCATTTAATTGTGTCTGACTATTTGTGACCCCATGGAATATATAGCCTGCCAGGCTTCTCTTTCCATGGAACTATCCAGGCAACAATACTGGAGTGGTTTGTCATTCTCTTCTCTAGGGGATCTCCTTGATCCAGGGATCAAACCCAAGTCTCCTGCATTGCAGGCAGATTTTTACCATGTGAGCCACCAGGGCAACCCTTGTTTTTTGTTTTTTTAATATTCTTTTTTTTTTACACATATATACATTCTTTTTATTTATTTATTTGTTATTTTATTTATTTTCTTTACATTATCATGTTGGTTTTGTCATACATTGACATGAATCTGCCATGGGTATACATGTGTTCCCCTTCCAGAAACCCCCTCCCACCTCCCTCCCAATTCCATCTCTCTGGGTCATCCTGGTGCACCAGCCCTGAGCACCCTGTATTAAGCATCAACACACAGAAACCCCTTGCATTCCTATACACTAACAATGAGAAAACAGAAAGAGAAATTAAGGAAACAATTCCATTCACCATCGAAACAAAAAGAATAAAATACTTAGGAGTATACCTACCTAAAGAAACAAAAGACCTATATATAAAAAATTATAAAACACTGATGAAAGAAATCAAAGAGGACACAAACAGATGGAGAAATATACCATGTTCATGGATTGGAAGAATCAATATAGTGAAAATGAGTATACTACTCAGAGCAATCTATAGATTCAATGCAATTTCTATCAAGCTACCAGAGGTCTTTTTCAGAGAACTAGAGCAAATAGTTTCACAATTTGTATGGAAATACAAAAAACCTCGAATAGCCAAAGCAATCTTGAGAAAGAAGAATGGAACTGGATGAATCAACCTGCCTGACTTTAGGCTGTACTACAAAGCCACAGTCATCAAGACAGTATGGTACTGGCACAAAGACAGAAATATAGATCAATGGAACAAAATAGAAAGCCCAGAGATAAATCCACACCCCTATGGACACCTTATCTTTGACAAAGGAGGCAAGAATATACAATGGAGAAAAGACAATCTCTTTAACAAGTGGTGCTGGGAAAACTGGACAGCCACTTGTAAAGGAATGAAACTAGAACACTTTCTAACACCACACACAAAAATAAACTCAAAATGGATCAAAGATCTAAACATAAGACCAGAAACTATAAAACTCCTAGAGGAAAACATAGGCAAAACACTCTCCAACATAAACTAAAGCAGTATCTTCTATGACTCACCTCCCAGGGCAACCCTTAAACACTACATAATTAACTTGTTATTTCCATATAAGGAAACCTAAAATTCTTAAAGGCAGTTGAAAACAGCTGATGGTCTACACACTAGCAATGTCAAATTACATTGCAAAGAGGAATAATTTGCCCAGGGTCTGCTCATCAGGTGAGAAATGTGAGGAAGAGGTAAAAAAAAATGGCCTCTCAGGGATAGAGAAGTTCAGGCGGAATGTTTACCTGAGATGGCCAAAAGTAGCAAATCTAAACATCACAGTCTTGAAGAGAAACTAAAGATCATAGTCAAATAAGCTGTTTCAAGTTTTCAGACCAAAAGGCAGTTTGGAAGTGATCTTATTCACTAAGCAGGGTTGCCATGGCCTCTTTCATACTACATCTACAAGCCCTTTATTTTACAGTGTTTATCAAACTTTTAGCCCTTTAGATTATCTTCAGTTTTGTGTTCTATATTGAATATTTTTAGCCTAGAAAATGTTAATTTACCATATAAGACCCACGTCCAAAATCATTTACTCATTCTTAAGTAAAATTAGTTGATCCAGCCCTGGTGCTTCTTCAACACTTAATATGTACTTTTATAACATGTGTTAGCATGTTCCTCCATAACGTATGTTAGCATGTACATCCATGACATATACTAGCATGTACTTCCACAGCATGTGTTAACAAGCACATGCACATGTGTTAATATGCATCTCTATCCCATGTGCCACCCTAACATATGCTAACATGTGCCTCCATTGCTGTGTGAGCTCCATAATGTGCTTTAAAGTGTCTCTATGAAACGTGTTAACATGTACCTCCATAACACATGCCACCATGCGCCTCTATAGTGTGTGTTAGCACACATCTCCATTATATGCTAATGTGTACTCCTGCAGTGTGTAAGCATGAACCTCTAGGCGTGTGTGCGTGCTAAGTTGCTTAAGTTGTGTCCGAGTCTCTGTGACTTTACGAACTATAGCCTGCCAGACTCCTCAGTCCATGGAATTCTTCAGGCAGGAATACTGGAGTGGGTTGCTATGACCTGATCCAGGGGACTACCCGGCCCAGAGATTGAACCCACTGTCTCTTAACATCTCTTGCATTGCAGGCGGGTTCTTTACCACTAATGCCACCTGGGAAGCATTAACATGTACCTCTTTAACATAGTTTCATATGTACTGCTATGTGTTAGTCCTTTTGGGCTGCTAGAACAAAAATACCATAGACTGGGTAGTTTATAAACACCAGAAACTTATTCCTCATAGTGATTCTGGGAAGTCCAAGATCAAGGTCCTAGTAGATTTGGTGTCTGGCTAGGACTCACTTCTTGGATTTTAGATGTTCATCTTTTTGGCTATGTGGAAGAGGTTAGGACACTCTTTGGAGTTTCTTTTATAAGGGCTCAACTCATCCTCCATTGGGCTTCCCTGATGGCTCAGAGGGTAAAGAATCCAATCCACCTTCAATGCAGGAGACTGAGGCTTGATCCTTGGGTCAGGAAGATCTCCTGGAGAAGTGAATGGCAACCCACTCCAGTATTCTTGCCTGGAGAATTCCATGGACAGAGGAGCCTGGCAGTCCTTTGGGTTACAAGACTCAGACATGAATGAGGGACTAATACTCATACCTCTACTATCATGTGCCCACCACCTCCCAGAGAATTAGATTTCAACATATGAATTGGGAGGGGGACACATATGTTCAGCCTATAACTCTGCATGACATGTATTAACATGTACCACTATAATATGTGTTAATATAGCCATATGCTGCTGCTGCTGCTAAGTCACTCCAGTCATGTCCGACTCTGTGTGACCCTACAGATGGCGGCCCACCAGGCTCCTCTGTCCCTGGGATTTTCCAGGCAAGAACACTGGAGTGGGTTGCCATTTCCTTCCAACATAGCCATATAATATGTATTACTATGTATTTTTTAATATAGATAGGTTTACATGATTTAGTTCTTATAGGCTGTCTGACTGTTTCACTTTAACTTCTTTATGTCATTAAGAGAAAAGCTCCTATTTACTTTTAGAGATCAAGTCATACTATTAACTAACGCATGTCTCTTTTATGCATTAGTTGATCATCTAATATGTTTACAGACAAGATATGCAAGGGTTCGTAAAGCTTACATTGTGAAGGACAGAGGTCTAATATATAATAGACGAAAACACTAGTGGTGGTAAGTCCTGGTGTTGATAACTCCACAATCAAGCCTGCTGGGAGAAATATCAATAACCTCCTATATGCAGATGACACCACCCTTATGGCAGAAAGTGAAGAAAACCTAAAGAGCCTCTTGATGAAAGTGAAAGAGGAGAGTAAAAAAGTTGGCTTAAAACTCAACATTCAAAAAATGAAGATCATGGCATCTGGTCCCATCAATTCATGGTGAATAGAGAGGGAAACAGTGACAGACTTCCTTTTCTGGGCTCCAAAATCACACGCACATGGTGACTGCAGCCATGAAATTAAGACACTTGCTCCTTGGAAGAAAATCTATGACCAACCTAGACAGCATATTAAAAATCAGGGACATTACTTTTCCAACAAAGGTCCATCTAGTCAAAGCTATAGTTTTTCCAGTAGTCATGTATGGATGTGAGAGTTGGACCATAAAGAAAGCTGAGCACCAAAGAATTGATGCTTTTAAACTGTGGTGTTGGAGAAGACTCTTGAGAGTCCCTTGGACTGCAAGGAGATCCAACCAGTCCATCCTAAAGGAGATCAGTCCTGAATATTCACTGAAAGGACTGATGCTAAGGCTGAAACTCCAATACTTTGGCCACCTGATGCGAAGAACTGACTCATTGGAAAAGACTCTGATGCTGGGAAAGAGTGAAGGCAGGAGGAGAAGGAGAAGACAGAGGATGAGATCACTGACTGGATGGACAGGAGTTTGAGTAAGCTCCAGGAGTTGGTGATGAACAGGGAGGCCTGGCGTGCTGCGGTCCATGTGGTCGCAAAGAGTCAGACACAACTGAGCAACAGATCTGAACTGAACTGAAATCCTACAAAGGAAGCATGCAAACACTGACAAAACAATTACTGTGAAAAGTAACTTAGATGGGGCAGTCAGAGAAGGCCTGAGGAGGGGACATTTGAAGGTTGAGAATAGGCTAGTTATTTCCTTCATCTAAACTGCTCTGTAGCAGCCACCACTGGCACAGTTCCTAGAACATGATGGGTGTTCAGATATAAATCAAAGAAAACTTAGAACATCAGCCTCATTTAAAATATATATGTGTAATAAATGAATCAATGCATAAATGAGTTGTAAAATCTGTATTTGGTGAAAACTCCCTTAAACTTAAAGTAATTACATGCAAATTGATCTAAATTGAACTTAATTAAGCTTGCTATACTTTATTCAGTCAAATTTGTTTTAAATTAGGTAATTAACATTCTAATCATTTCATAACACTTTTACAGAATGCTGATTACAGTTGATAAATGAGCATTGTATTATGAATATTCAATATTTTGCTCATAACAAATGGAATTCCACATTCTCTAAAAGAATTCACAGTTTCAAAATGTTTTCAATAATTTTTCTCTCATGGATTATTCCTATGTTTGGATATATTTTTTCTTTATCATTCAAATCACTTAAAATCTCTCCCATATAAACATTAATCATTTCTCAAATTTTAAGTCTATTATTTCTTTTTTATTTTATTTTTTTTAATTTATTTATTTTAGTTGGAGGCTAATTACTTTACAATATTGTAGTGGTTTTTGCCATACATTGATATGAATCAGCCATGGGTTTACATGTGTTCCCCATTCTGCACCCCCTTCCCACCTCCCTCCCCATCCCATCCTTCTTGGTCATCCCAGTGTGCCAGCTCTGTTGGAGAAGGCGAGAGTGGGATGATCTGAGAGAAAAGCATTGAAACATGTATATTATCTTATGTGAAATATATCACCAGTTCAGGTTCGATGCTGGAGACAAGCCTATTATTTCTTAAGGGATGTCCCTGCACTGGTAAATTCCATTTCCTTTTTATAAGTAAAAATAACAACATCTATGCTCTTCTCACAGGTCAAATATGACCTGAAAATTGAATTCCTAATTAATATGTGCTGTTTAGGGAATTACAATTGTATAAATGATCATTAACATTATACCTATGTCCAGAATTCATGATAAAAATACCAAATTTTGGTCTTGACTTGAAAATGTTATCTAGTAAGAAGAAGAAGAGGAAATAAAGACATAGGACAAACATAATTTTTACTAAAGTTTGAAATGAAGAATAATATCCTTCTCTTGTATTAATCTTTTTATTATTTTATACTGCCCTTATCTTTCTTTATGGCTTCTGTTTTAAATAATATTTCATCTGATATGAATATTGCAACCCTTGCTTTCTTGTCATGAAATGAAGAATAAAATGAGCTGCTTCTTTAGCCAACTCTTTGAAAGTCTATCGTTCCCAAAAGAATTTATTTCTTCTTCAATATAAACCACACAGAAAAATTAATCCTAGTCAAAAAAATTAATCAGTAATAGAAAATTGTCAGATTAGAGGGTAAGTTTCTTAGAGATAGCACTGTTTAACTAACAGCATATTGGTAATTATTGGTAATACCTATCTTGCTTATTCGAAAGACACAGAGTGGCTGATAGGAGAATAGAAGAACCAACATCATAATTTGACCTTAAATATTTCTAACATCATCCACCCAGGTGGACAAAGTACAGTGCTAAAAAGTGCAAAATCTAAGAGATACGGAAATACAATGTTTTGGCTTTTATATGGCTAAAGTAATAACAGACTAAGAAAAAAATGAAAACAGCAAAATCCAATTTAGTCAGTATATATATATATATATATATAAGGACTCACATATACTCTGCCTTTCTTCTAATCATTTTTTTAACTTTATGTTTGAGCATAGAATATCAAGATATTTTCAGGAGGAAGATTTATTGTTTTTAGCCAAAAGGAAGCAGAAATCTGAAAGGAATTTGAAAGGAATTTTTAGAAATTTGAGAGAAAGAGAAGAAGCTACAAGATATAACCAAGAAAAATGTCAGACAGAATTTATGCATGTACCATTATCTTTTAAAAGCAATTTCCATACTTGTGCCATAAATTCGGTTGAAAGCAGAATGAAAGCAGAATGCAGAAAGCAGAATGAAGAATCATTATTAAAATCAATCTGGACCTTGAGTAGGAAGTAAAAGAAATACATTTTCTTGAAAACTAAAACTTCAGTTTTCTTACTTAATTACTGTTCTTAATAATATCAGTTATAGTGAGGTAAGAGAACATGTTACTCTACATATATTTTGTTTAATGAAGATATTTATCATCATATCAGATTTTTTTTAAATTTCTTTGAATCTAGAGAAAGTTTTGAATATTTAAAGGGCCATAACTTTGAAAGCTCATTTCTTATAATAAGAATGTTAAATATTTGGGGCTCATTATGATATTTTCTCCTAAGAAAGCACTATGGCATGTATAGCAAATGGAATGTCATGTTCAGGAAGGTTTTGAAACTGCTCTCAAGGAGCTGGTTTAGAAGTTAGGTTTTGTAACAAAAATTATAAGACAAGCTTTTAAAACTCTAAATTGCCCATTAAATTTTTAATGAAATACAATTATAGTGTGATAATTGTTTGTATAAAGATGATTCCTTTAGAAAATTGTGTATATTCCATGAATATTTAGATTTCCTCCATTATTCATCTTCCTATCTAACTGGAATCAAGCTCACATAGTAAACTTTTGTTACTTGTAACATTTGCTTTCTTGGTAACTTCTTTTGATTAAGAACCTCTGTGCTTAGAGAAACATGTAAGCGGATTGGTTAAGTACAATTTTTCACCTTTTGTTTTAATTCAGTTAGCAACTTGAAATTTCTCCCAAACAATTGAAATACAGTCTTCCAAGCAATGTCCGAAGTGTGATCCTCCATGCTTTATCCCCTCTGCAGAGACTTTGGAGGTCACATGAAGATTATGGAGCACAAAGTGGAAGGAGTCAGAATCATAACATCTACTTTGAATGTAATGAACAGAGAAATGATCTTGTAGTGGATCAATGGATAAGATTTGAGGGTTTGCCTGTTACTGCAGTAAGCAGCGTCTTAACTAATAAATATTTATAAACAGAAATTTTACAGAACTGCGACTTGAGAGGAGCAGACAGCAATAGGTAGAGATGGACAGAAGATAAATAATGGAAAAATTTAGAAAAAAAAGGGGAATGTATAGATGAATAAATAAATAGCAGACACCATTATTATTAAAACACCTATACTACTTACATTCACGTCTCCAAAGCCAACTTTTGATCCCCAGATTAAAGCTTTGAAGAGACACAAGACTGCTGGGTGTCTCATCTCTTGCCTTAGAGCTGTGGGCAGGAGGGCTGCACCAGGGGAGGCAAGGAGGAAGTTCTCAAGACAGACAAACTCCAAGACCTAGAGGAACTTGACAGGAAAGAGACGCTCAGTGGTTAACACTACCTTTAGGGCTCTCATTTCACCAACAAAGAAATGTAACCTTGAACATTTTGACCACATATTAAGGTTTTTGAAATGTAGGAAAAGAGAAATTTTAAAATCTGTAGCCCTTGATTTCTACTTTAACAGAAGATGATGCCCCATTTTACTAATCATATAAAGGTTATATGCTTAAAAAAAAAAAAGGTCAAGTGTTTTAGGGTCAAATAACTCTGGAAACGTTTGGCAATGTGCAATTTCTCAAACTGATCTAATCATAGCTTGACTGTGGAGCAGCTCACAGTGCACCAGGTAGTAGAAGACAAAAATTGAAAAGAACATGAAAATCCATGAGGGGAAGGTAGAGAAACATGCCAACCTAGTCTTGTCAGTAATTGACATACGTAATATTATTTCCACTATAGACTGCATGAAATTTCACCCAACTATGTTTATTATCCTAGTATTCTCTGGTTTTGTATTATAGGATGGCTAATCATGCCAGTTGAAAGACTTTTCATTTCCCTGGGGCCCTTAGTTCCAAACCATGTTTCAATATTCCAGGATGAGTTAGAGAAGAAACCACAGTAACCAAAAGTGCCTCATATAAATGTAATTAATCCATGTGCAGTGTTCCACAGCTCTGCCCTTGGCATTTTGGGCCCTATACCCAAGATGACTTTTATAGCTGTAATAACCAGCTTTGTTTTTCCCCCACTTCCTCTCTTCTATATCTATCCTAATATATGTTATTGTATAAATTATTGTTTGATTAACATTTGGTCTGCTTTCAGAACAATCTGTATTAGATACCAATGGACTGGAAAATGACCCTGGGAAACAAAGAAGAGTTAAACAGCAATTTCCTTGGTCTTCTACTGCAACAGTGGAGATTCTGATGCTGTTCCATGCCAGAAACAAATTTGAAAAACAAAGGGGCTATGGAAGTGTAATTTTTAAAGTTAATATCCTTGACTTTTCATGTCAATGACAGGAGGACTCTGCAGACACAAAAGCAGCATCTACATTTCTACTATAAAATATAGGTGAGTGTGGACAAATCAGCTACAGAAAACAAACACAATAACAGCTATTCAGTCAGAGTCTGCCTGAGGAAACATATTTACTTTTTTTTTTAACCTCGATTCTGTTTGTTTTAATCTTCTTTTCAAGTAGAATTAATCTTTCATCCATGTAGCATTTTTTCTGAAGTGGAACTCTCCTGTTTAAGAGCTATTTTTCTTGGCCTCTATGACCTGAAATTGTACTTTTTTGGTGTAATTCACTTAAAATATTCTGTTGAGTAAGGAATAGAAAAATAAAACATAGGGAACTATAGCCATTATTTTATAATAACTTTAAATATAATATAATTTACAAAAATATTGAACCATGAACCACAAAAAAAGAGAAAAACATGAAAAAACAGGAAGCATCATGCGCAGATTAGTCCACACTGTTTCAGTATGGTAGATCCCATCATCTTTGGTTGGTTTGTTTTGATGGTTGCCTGAGTCTTTGTTGTTCTGCAGGCTTTCTCTAGTTGCACTGAGTATGGCTACTCTTGGTTGCAGTGCACAGACTTCTCATTGCGGTGGTTTCTCCTGCCGTAGGGCTCTAGGGCACTTGGGTTTCAGTATTTGGGGCATGTGGACTGAGTAACTGTGACTCCTGGGCTCTAAAGCACAGTTTTAATAGTTGTGGTGCACAAGCTTAATTGCTTCCCTTCATTTGGGATCTTCCCAGACCAGGGATCAAACCCATGTCTCCTGCATTGGCAGGTGGATTCATTACCACTAAGCCACCAGGGAAGCTGTACCCTTTTATTTTTAAAAAAGAGGGTAAGGGGAAATGACCAGTCAACAGCTGCTTCCTGCTAATATACAATGTAGGTATTCCTGGGAAAGGAGTAAAAACCTGGGGGACTGTCCCTTCTCTCTTGGGAGAACTATAAACTAATGTTGCATTGCTTAGTATCATCCTTTTAGCCCTCTTGTATGTTAAGCTTCGGAAGATAAGTTTTAAAAGACATAAATTAACACATGTATACCCATGGTGGATTCATGTCAATGTATGGCAAAACCAACACAATAATGTAAAGAAAAAATAAATAAATAAATAAATATTTAAAAGAAAAAAGATATACAGTCATAAGCATTAGAGGAGCCACTGAAAGAAATTATAACCATGATTTTGAAGATTTAAACACTTTTTCCCAAAATAGTTTCCAAAACTGGAAAAGAGTCACTTAAGGCCTGAGTCTGTATTTTTTTGATCAGGCCTAGAATTTTAATGTTACATACTTCAGGATCTATTGAGTTTTCTATCTCAGTTATAGATTTGATCTATTCTTTATTTATAGTTAATATCATTTTATGATAAAGGTGGCTTCTTTGTCCCTTGAGAGACAGAGTGGCCCCTAATTTAGTTAATAAGTCATTTAATTTAGAAAAAATAAGACAATCAGGCACAAACAGAAAATAATATAGAAATGACTGGCCATTGATGTTGCAAAAAAGGGGTCCTAGGAAAGTGTTCCCATGTCTCTTTCCTGAAATTCTCTTACATATTTCTTATGGTTGTTAAAGCTTCCAATCCTTCAGATTAAGACCAAAAATGTTGCACTGGTGTCTATAAGAAATTCTATCAAGTGGCCCACCATTTCAGCGACCACCTGAGGCTCAACACTAGTTTTATGGATGGTATTTTTAGGTAAAGACACTTCTAGCCTTGACCCAATCAGTCTTGTTTATTGTAAAACCGTCAATGGCTGAAAGGCTCCCATTGCTTACTGGCATCTGGAACGTTCCCTCTGCCAATGTCCTGGCTGTTTGGAAAGGGTGCATTGGTTTCGATCTTTCCTCCAGTGCCCCTTTTGTCAACACAGGGTACACTGGTTTTGTCTGAGTACCCATGGGTCTTGTGGTCTACCACAGCCAAATTGGCCCACAAGTCAGCCTCCCCTTCAGTGATATCTGAGTGGAGAACTTTGCCCGCTGTTATCATTTGGGTCTTTTGTACATTTCTCTGTGCACATTCAGCCTTTTGGGCCATATCCTTATTATTGATATAAGTGCTGGAACAATGAGCAGCCAAGAAGAGATACCCCACGTCCAAGGTCAGGAGCAGCAGCCATGAGGAAATGTCCCACGTCCAAGATCAGGAGCCATGGTTGCGCTTTGCTGGACCAGCCATGTGGAGATACCCCACATCCAAGGTTAGAGAAGCCCCAGCAAGACGGTAGGAGGGGTGAATTCGCATTTAGTATCAAACCCCGTTCCCACCAGAGACACTCAGAGGGCTCAAACAAACCTTATGCACACCGACCCAGGGATCTGTTGACTAAAAAAAGGTGACCAACTTGAGAGTTGTGAGTTGAGTTTTATTTGAGGCAAAATGAGGACTGCCGCCCGGAGGCAGCATCTCAGATACCTCTGAGAGACTGCTCCGAAGTAGCAGTGGGGGAAAGACAACATATAAGGTTTTGGTGAAGACAGAGTTCAACACCATGAAGCGCTCATTTTACAAAAGGCTTTTTGTTAGTCATGAGGATCTAATATCACTATGAATGGATTTAGTGCTTCTCTAGATATGAGGAGATGCAGGGTGGAGATCATAAAATCTGTTCCTAAAAACATCCAACTATCTAAAGCCCTGTCCCACCAGATTCCCTGGAGCACAGAGTGCCTCACTCCACCCTGACCTCCCTCAGGGGTTGTTGAAGGTCACCAGCTAGAGCAGCATGGGGTTCAACCTCTGTAGAGGCAGATGGCAAATGCCTTTGTTGTTCAGTCATTGGCAATGCTCTTGGCAAGTGCCAATTTGTAGTTGACAGACCCCACAGAGACTGAGACAGAACTGTGTTTGAGCATCTCCTGCAGAAGTATGGGTTGGCAGTGGTCTGCCACAAGCACGGGGCTTTGGGTGTGGGTATGGCATAAGTCTTCTTGGAGGAGATCTCCATTAACCCACCATAGAGCTGCCAGAACTTGCACAGGACTGGGAAATAGACTCTTGGAGGCCCAAAAAACCTTGTGAATCAGGATACAGAAGAAAGGAACAGTGACCCCAAAGGAGAGTGTGCCAGACTTGCCTGTGGGGGTCTGGGAGCCTCCGGTGAAGGTGTGGATTGGTAGTGGCTTGCTGCAGGGTTGGGGGCATAGACTGTAGCAGTACATGCATGGGATCTTTTGAGGAAAGTCACCATTATCTTAACTACCTCCACCATAGTTTGAAAAGAAAGTGAAAGTGAAGTCGCTCAGTCATGTCCAACTCTTTGCAACCCTATGGACTTGCATAGGAAGTCCATAGCCCTTGCATGGAATTTTCCAGGCAAGCGTACAAGAGTGGGTTGCCATTTCCTTCTCCATGGGATCTTCCCGATCCAGGGATCAAACCCAGGTCTCCCACATTGCAGGCAGACACTTTACCCTCTGAGCCACCAGGGAAGACCCACCATAGTTTGGTCCCAGGTACACAGCAGGGAGGGACCACAGCTCCATCCATCAACAACAACAACAACAAAAATGGATTAAAGATTTACTGAGCATGGAACAAGACCCAGTATGCCCCTCAGTCAGTCTATCCCATCAGGAAGATTTCATAAGCCTCTTATCCTTCTCCATCAGAGGGCAGACAGACTGAAAACCACAATCACAGAAAACTAACCAATCTAATCGCATGGACCACAGCCTTGTCTAACTCAATGAAACTATGAGCTATGTTGTGTAGGGCCACTACCCAAGACGGACGGGTCATGGTGGAGAGTTCTGACAAAATGTGGTCCACTGGAGAAGGGAATGGCAAATCAAATCAGTATTCTTGCCTTTAGAAACCCATGAATAGTATGAAAAGGGGAAAAGATAGGATACTGAAAGATGAACTCCCTAGGTCAGTAGGTGCCCAATATGCTACCAGAGATCAGCGGAGAAATAACTCCAGAAAGAATCAAGAGATGGAGCCAAAGCAAAAACAACACCAGCTGTGGATGAGATTGGTGATGGACGAAAGATCCGATGCTGTAAAGAGCTATATTGCAGGGGAACCTGGAATGTTAGGTCCATGAATCAAGGCAAACTGGAAGTGATCAAACGAGATGACAAGAGTGAACATAGACATTCTAGGAATCAGCGAACTAAAATGGACTGGAATAGGTGAATTTAATGCAGATGACCATTATATCTACTACTGTGGGCAAGAATCCCCTAGAAAAAAGGGAGTAGTCATCATAGTCAACAAAAGAGTCTGAAATGCAGAACTTAGATGCAGTCTCAAAAATGACAGAATGATCTCTGTTCATTTACACAGCAAACCATTCAATATCATGGTAATCAAAGCCTATGCCCCTACCAGTAATGCTGAAGAAACTGAGTCTGAGTGGTTCTATGAAGACTTTCAAGGTCTTCTAGAACTAACACCCCCAAAAAGATGTCCTATTCATTATAGGGGACTGGAATACAAAAGTAGGAAGTCAAGAAATACCTGGAGTAACAGGCAAATTTGGCCTTGGAGTACAAAATGAAGCAGGGCAAGGCTAATAGAGTTCTGCCAAGAGAATGTACTGGTCATAACAAACACCCCCTTCCAACAACACAAGAGAAGATTCTACACATGGAAGTCACCAGATAGTCAACACTGAAATCAGATTTATTGCATTCTTTGCAGCCAAAGATGGAGAAGCTCTATACAGTCAGCAAAAACAAGATCAGGAGCTGATTGTGGCTCATATCATGAACACCTTATTGCCAAATTCAGACTTAAATTGAAGAAAGTAGGGAAAACCACTAGACCATTCAGCTATGACCTAAATAAAATCCTTAACGATTATATAGTGGAAGTGAGAAATAGATTTCAAGACTAGACCTGATAGAGAGAGTGCCTCATGAACTATGAACAGAAGTTCATGACATTATACAGGAGAGAGGGAGCAAGACCACCCCAAAAAAAGAAATGCAAAAAAACAAAATGTCTGTTTAAGGAGGCCTTGCAAACAGCTGTGAAAAGAAGGGAAGTGAAAAGCAAAGGAGAAAAGGAAAGACATACCCATTTGAATGCAGAATTCCAAAGAGTAGCAAGCAGAGATAAGAGAGCCTTCCTCAGTGATCAAGGCAAAGAAATAGAGGAAAATAATAGAATGGGAAAGACTAGAGATATCTTCAAGAAAGTTAGAGATACCAAGGGAATATTTCATGCCAACATGGGCTCAATAAAGGACAGAAATGGTATGGAGATAACAGAAGCAGAAATATTAAGAAGAGGTGGCAAGAATACACAGAAGAATTGTACCAAAAAGATCTTCATGACCCAGATAATCACGATGGTGTGATCACTCACCTAGAGGCAGACATTCTGGAATGTGAAGTCAAATGGACCTTAGGAAGCATCACTACGAGCAAAGCTAGTAGACGTGATAGAATTCCAGCTGAGCTATTTCAAATCCTAAAAGATGACGCTGTGAAAGTGTTGCACTCAATATGCCAACAAATTTGAAAAACTCAGCAGTGGCCACAGGACTGGAAAAGGTCAGTTTTCATTCAAATCCCTAAGAAAGGCAATGCCAAAGAATGTTCAAAATACCACACAATTGCACTCATCTCGCAGGCTAGTAAAGTAATGCTCAAAATCTCCAAGCCAGACTTCAACAATACATGAACTGTGAACTTCCAGATATTCAAGCTGGTTTTCTTTATTGTTTTTAATATAAATTTATTTATTTTAATTGAAAGCTAATTACTTTACAATATTGTAGTGGTTTTGCCATACATTGACATGGATCCGCCACAGGTGTACATGTGTTCCCCATCCTGAACTCCCCTCCCACCTCCCTCCCCATCCCATCCCTCTGGGTCATTCCAGTGCACCGGCCCCTAGCATCCTGTCTCATGCATCAAACCTGGACTGGTGATTCTTTTCACATATGATAATATACATGTTTCAATGCCATTCTCCCAAATCATCCAACCCTCGCCCTCTCCCACAGACTACAAAAGACTGTTCTATACATCTGTGTCTCTTTTGCTGTCTCACATGTGGGGTAGAAAAGGCAGAGGAACCAGAGATCAAATTGTCAATATCTGATGGATCATTGAAAAAGCAAGAGGGTTCTAGAAAAACATCTATTTCTGCTTTATTGACTATGCCAAATCTTTTGACTCTGTGGATCACAACAAACGGTGGAAAGTTCTGCAAGAGGTGGGAATACCAGAACACCTGACCTGCCTCTTGAGAAACCTGTATGCAGGTCAGGAAGCAACAATTAGAGCTGGACATTTAACAACAGACTGGTTCCAAATAGGAAATGAAATATGTCAAGGCTGTATATTGTCACCCTGCTTATTTAACTTATATGCAGAGTACATCATGAGAAACTCTGAGCTGAAATCAATCCAGCTGAAGCACAAGCTGGAATCAAGATTGCCTGGAATAATATCAATAACCTCAGATATGCAGATGACACCACCCTTAAGGCAGAAAGTGAAGAGGAACTAAAGAGCCTCTTGAGGAAAGTGAAAGAGGAGAGTGAAAAAGTTGACTTAAAGCTCAGCTTTCAGGAAACTTAAGATCATGGCATGTGGTCCCATCACTTCATAGCAAATAGATGAAGAAATAGTGGGAACAGTGGCAGACTTTATTTTTTGGCATTCCAAAATCACTGCAGATGGTGACTGCAGCCATGAAATAAAAAGACGCTTACTTCTTGGAAGAAACGTTGTGACCAACCTAGACAGCATACTAAAAAGCAGAGACATTATTTTGCCAACAAAGGTCCATATAGTCAAGGCTATGGTTTTTCCAGTGGTCATGTATGGATGTGAGAGTTGAACTATAAATAAAGCTGAGCACAGAAGAATTGATGCTTTTGAACTGCAGTGTTGGAGAAGACTCTTGAGAGTCCCTTGGACTGCAAGGAGATCCAACCAGTCCATCCTAGAGGAGATTAGTCATGAATATTCATTGGAAGGACCGGTATTGAAGCTGAAACTCCAATACTTTGGCTACCTGATGCAAAGAGCTGACTCACTGGAAAAGACCCTGATGCTGCGAAAGAGAGAGGAGAAAGGGACGACAGAGGATGAGACGGTTAGATGGCAACACCGACTCAATGAACATGTGTTTGAGTGAACTCAGGGAGTTGGTGGTAGACAGGGAGGCCTGGCGTGCTGCAGTCCATGGGGTTGCAAAGAGTCAGACATGACTGAGGGACTGAGCTGAACTGAACTTATTATTGAAAACTTAATAAGCTAATTGGAGTAAATCATTCGTAGGGGTCTGAGGGCCAGCAGTGGGTTTCTAAATTTTGTGCCTGATGTCTGAGGCAGAGTGAGCTATGAAATGCATAATCAAAAAGACCTGTCCCTTCAGGGAGGAGGGATCTGCAATCATATAGTTTTTGAAATATTTCCATTAATCTCTCTTGAATAACTGCAGGGTTTCCATCTGGGCCTTTTTGAGCTCAGGCTGCCATGTGGTTAGCACTGACTCTGGCTGCGAGTATTATGTTCTGTTCTTTCTCAGGTGTGGACCCCTGGAATAAGATCTGTAAATCCATTCAAGTGAGAGCAAAAGATGTCATCAACCAGATAAATTCTTTGTGAAAAGTTCAGAATCCTCAGGAAACTTCCCAACTTATCCTCTGCCAGACTTAGATTGGACATTGAACAACAACAACAACAAAAAACACAATAAACTTTTATTGTCCCACGGTTTTTATCAAAAATTTGTCTTGAAGGTTATTTTCAAATATCTTTTGATACTGATTTCTAACATAATTCCACAGTGATAAGAGAACAGATTCTGTATGATTTCAATACCTTTAAAGCATGAAATTTTTGCAACTTGTTTTAAGTTCTTGAATATGTTCTAGTGTCTCCTGGTTTATAGCCTATAAGAACTTGAATAGAATTTGCATCTTTTCAAAAATGCATATACATATACATACATATATATATATATATATATTCTATTATACAAAGGCTTTTCTACTATACTTGATAAAGATTGAGAAAGAATAACAAGATGGAGAAGTTGGAAAGCATAAACTAAATGGAGTGAAAGCACTGATTATGAAATAGAAAAAGTGAAAAAACAGGCTTGCTTGATGAAAGTGAAAGAAAAGAGTGAAAAGTTTGGCTTAAAACTCAACATTCAGAAAACTAAGATCACGGCATCTGGTCCCATCACTTCATGGCAAATAGATGAGGAAACAGTGGAAACAGTGACACACTTTATTTTGAGGGTCTCCAAATCACTGCAGATGGTGACTGCAGCCATGAAATTAAAAGACGCTTGCTCCTTGGAAGGAAAGCTATGATCAACCTAGACAGTATATTAAAAAGCAGAGACATTATTTTGTCAACAAAGGTCCATCTAGTTAAAGCTATGGTTTTTCCAGTGGTCATGTATGGATGTGAGAATTGGACTATAAAGAAAGCTGAGCACTGAAGAATTGATGCTTTTGAACTGTGGTGTTGGAAAAGACTCTTGAGAGTCCCTTGGACTGCAAGGAGATCCAACCAGTCCATCGTAAAGGAGATCAGTCCTGAATATTCATTGGAAGGGCTGATGCTGAAGCTGATACACCAATGTTTTGGTCACCTGATGCGAAGAGCTGACTCGTTGGAAAAGACCCTAATGCTGTGAAAGATTGAAGATGGAAGGAGAGGGGCCGACAGAGGATGAGATGGTTGGATGGCATCACTGACTAGCTGGACATGAGTTTGGGTAAATTCCAGGGGTTGGTGATGGACAGGGAAGCCTGGTGTGCTGCAGTCCATGGGGTCACAAAGAGTTGGACACGACTGAGTGACTGAACTGAAATGAACTGAAACCATGCAACAGATGCATGAAGCAAGGATCAAAACGATAAAGCAATGGTGACATAAGAACTACATCCTGCTAAGTGAGCTCAGTAAGTTAATGATTCCTAGGACATGTTCCTATGACGACTGTTTGACTTTAGGGTTATGAAAGCTTGCTTCTTTGAGTGATCGTTAACTTGCAAGGGTCTCCCACACTTTTTTCTTTACCTATAATCCTCTACTTAACTATTTAAGTGCCTGCTTTGCCCCTTTACTCTGTCTCTATCGAAACTAATTTGGGGTGCATCAACTAGGTGCTGAGAATGAAGCTTATACAAACTTTTCCAAGTGAAGGTAGTCAGACTACTAGCAAAAAGTACAGATTTACAAATAAAAAAAGGCTCTCTGCCAGGAGTAGCTGAAGATCTAAACAACAGGTCTGGCAAGTCCAGTTGGCTGAACACCAGCTTACCAGTCACAACCAGAGGCCTAGATAAAATGGCTGAGTCTAGCTTTGCAAGTATGAGGGAAATGTAGGTATATCCATATGTATAAATAGTGTTTATTTACAGCATCACCTTCTTCCCACTGTTGTTAAGTGATAATAATGGTCAGAGGAGTTTCATGTTCTTTGGGAAACCTGATTATTCTGTTGTCAAATCATATTTGTCCTGAAACCCTTCCCCAAAGTTGCATTTCCCCAGCCTTCTGCAGTCCTTATACAATACCATTTCTCCCTCTCTCTCCATAAACCAGTTTTTTTCATCAAGCAAGATGACAAATTTTGTATATGTTTAAACGTGTACTGGTCATGGGTTAAGCAAAATGCCTTTTATGAATTTCAGTTTAATGAATATCATTGAGCTGTGCTTAGTCATGTCTGACTCTTTGCAACCCCTATGGACCATAGCCCACTCCTCTGTCCATGCTATTCTCCTGGCAAGAATATTGGAGTGGGTAGCCTATCCCTTCTCCAGGGGATCTTCCTGACCCAAGAATTGAACCAGGGTCTCCTGCATTGCAAGCAAATTCTTTACCAACTAAGCTACCAGGGAAGCCCAAACATCAATGTAAGTTCACCTATCATATAGTGGATAAAACTGAAATTTAGGTAAGAATTTAGCCCCAGAGAATTTCTTTAAGTTATTTATATTGCCATTCAGATGTTCCCTGAGACTAAAATGTTTTTTGAGTTTGTGAGTTCTACCTATTTCCACTTTCAATATTGGTCACTCATGTCCACACAAAGCCCATTTCAGGTATAATAATTGCAATAGAAAACAATATAAATCTAAACATTTTACAAATCTAAATTTTCTAGACAAGAAATTTTTAAGCTCATAAAAAATTGTTGGATTACATATTTTCCTGTCCTAACTCCAATTTACTGAAGTGAAAGGGAAGAGAAGGTTGGGATTTTGTTCTTAGTTAGATATCTCTGTCAATATCTCATCCTCAGCACCCCCTCATCAAGAACTGTTAATTTTCTGAAATGTTACTGGATTTAAAAGATAACAAGTTAGCCACAACTCATTAGCAGTTCATTGGGGCTGGTGGAAGGCACAAGATTCCTGGATCAAAGACAAAGGACTTTATTATTTACAGCATATCAAAGGGCATGAAAATCAGCATATTTGCATTTTTTCCTCTTGTCCCAAGTCCCACAGGGAGACATGAATGAGCCCAGAGAGAAAGCTGTCCACAAAGTGATTTGCATTAAAGCAGAAGAATCTTGTTATGGTTTAGTTGCTAAGTCATGTCTGACTCTTTGCAACCCCATGAGCTGTAGCCCAGCAGCTCCTCTATCCTGGGATTTCCCAGGCAAGAATACTAGAGTGTGCTGTCATTTGCTTCTCCAGGAGATCTTCCTGACCCAGGAATCAAAATCCTGTGCTGGCAGGTGAATTCTTTACCACTGAACCACCTGGGAAGCCCAGAAGAAACTTAATCTTCTGTAATTGGTGGTATGCCTGCTTGCCCTTTGCTTAGAGAGACTTTTTTTTTTAAGTTGACTATTAGCATTCCTGCTCTTTGTTTTGGAGAAAGACTATCTTTTCACAGCTGTTTGATGTTTAAACACTAAAGATAGTTCAGATTAAGAGGGCAATTACTGCCTCTGTCATAAGACACATTGGAACTTTGAAAGATACATAGAGGATGGTATCCTAACAGTAGAGATAAAAATTTGTTTTAAAAAAATCAACATTCTATTGGCTTTAGTTAAAACACTCCTAAATTCTCCAGGTAGTAATTAGAATTGGCAGACAAAGCCCATGAATGATTAAAAGTAATTATCATGTATTTGACATTTTATTATTTCCATTTGGTGACTCCATGAATAATATATGCCAAGACAATTGTGCATGAAATAGAACTTCCTCTGGACTGATGATAAAATCTGGTGATGTATTTGGCTTGCTCTTCATCACTTCTCACTGTCCTTTTCCCCTTTCTTCCACATGAGGTGATGCAGCAAAAACACAAAGCACTAGGTACTCAACAGAGATTGTGAGCTACATTCAAACAAGGATTTGTAGAATAAAAGGTATTTCCTCAAGGATGAGCAAAGTGTTGTTCACTCAGTCATTTCCAACTCTTTATGACCCCATGGACTGTAACCCTCTGGGATTCTCTGTCCCTGGAATTCTCCGGGCAAGAATACTGGAGTGGGTTGCCATTTCCTTTTCTAATCCTCAAGGATAAGAAGGTAATTTTGAACATCTGCACAAACAACACAACCCATTCTAACCCCCTGGAAGTTCAAAGATTGGTGGATGGGTGCATGCTCAGTCATGTCCAAGTGCTTTGCAATCCTATGGACCGTAGCCAGCCAGGCTCTTCTATCCATGGAATTTTCCAGGCAAGAATACTGGAGTGGGTCAGCATTTCCTTCTCCAAGGCATCTTCTGCATTGGCAGGCGGATTCTTTACCACTAGAGCCACATGGAAAACCCCTTGGAAGTCCCGGAGTTAAGACCAAAAAGGACTATGCCAGAGGCCCTCACGGAGTGGGTGCTTACCTCTGTCTCTGTGTCGCTCCGTTCTTTCACAGGCGCTACACCTGAGCGAGCGCTCCGCTTCAGCTACGTACTATTGAGGTTGAGGTTCATATACTTATTCTGAGATACTGCTGCAGGATGGGGGATCCCTTGCAGGCCCAAAATTTGGCTCTTGTCTAACACTCAGAAATGAATTGTTGGAGGAGACACATGTGCTGACAAAGCAAGAGATTTTATTGGGAAAGGGCAACCAGGCGGAGAGAAGTAGGTTAAGGGAATCCAGGAGAACAGCTTTGCCATATGGCTTGCAGTCTCGTGTTCTATGGCGATGGGATTAGTTTCTGGGTTCTCTTTAGCCCATCATTCTGACTCAGAGTCCTTCCTGGTGGTGCACACCTTATTCAGCCAAGATGTATGCCAGGGAGAAGGATTCTGGGAGGCGGTCAGACATTTGGTGTCTCCTTTTGACCTTTCCCAAACTCTTCTGGTGGGTGGTGACTTATTAGTTTCATGTTCCTTAGCAGGACCTCCTGTCGTAAAACAGCTCATGCAAATGGTTACTATGGTGTCTGGCCAGGGTGGGTGGTTCCAGTCAGTATGCTTCCCCTAAAAATACTACACTTTATAGCTCAGATTTTGCTCTCCTTTTCTCCATCTGGTTCTTCTCTTATCCATTTGGCTTGTGATTCCAGAGCCATTGATCCAGCTTGGACTCAGCAGCTGTTCTGTGTGACTATGTAACCTCCTGCTCCAAAGCCAGGCTGTATTTTTGTTTTTTACTATCCTCTCCATGGGCCTTCTGAATAAGTCCTTCTTTCTGAACTTCTTGATAAAGCAATGGCTTGATTACATCATTGATATGAATCTTCATTTAAATTATTTTATTCACAGAAACATTAAGCTCTTTTCAGAGTTCAGCATGGCTCATTCTTTTTAAAAACATGATATCCTTGGTTATGTAAAAAAGCTATAAATGAGGCATATTAGAAACTGCTTTATCTGCTTTTTCTGACACTAGGATGTTTGGCTTGAAGCTCCTTTTTAAAAGGCCTCCTAAGTATGGTGAGACCTGTTTTACTCTAGGTGCTTTCTTCCATTTCCCCATAGACATTTTATATCATGTAAAATTTTTCTTCCTTCACAGAAAATGTATTTAATTCACTGATATTAAGTATGTGTGGTGGGGGAAAGGATGGTGGAGAGGGAGAGAGAGGTAGACCAAGATTCAAAAGGAATTCAGGAAAAATATTAAAAATAAAAATAAATTCCCTACGTACGTGGGTTTGGTTTGAGTTCATTACAGAGAATTTTTATTATAATAAAAAGTTAAAGATTAAAGGTGAATCTGAAAGAATCTAGCTCTCCTTTGTTTTACAAATGAGGAAATTAACGGCCAGGGTCACCAAAGGAGTAAGAAGCAGAGCTTCGAATAGAATAGAATCAGGATCATCAAGTTGGTATGCTGCCCATTCTAACAAAGCAAAAGCACTAGTCAGGTAAGCATGCAGTGAACACCTGCTCTTTTGAGTTCTAAAAAATGCCTTTATTTTATCCTGAGAATATTATGATCGGGAATATCCAAGTCTTGAGTTATTAGCCTCTGTCCTAGTGAACTCTTCCCTGATAGCTCAGTTGGTAAAGAATTCACCTGTAATGCAAGAGACACTGGTTCGATTCCTGGATTGGGAAGATCCATCAGAGAAGGGATAGCTCCCCATTCCAGTATTTCTGGGCTTCTTTTGTGGCTTAGCTGGTAAAGAATCTGTCTGCAATGCAGGAGACCTGAGTTCGATCTTTGGATTAGGAAGATCCTATGGAGAAGGGAAAGGTTATCCACTGCAGAATTCTGGCCTAGAGAATTCCATGGACTGTATAGTCCATGGGGTTTCAAAGAGTCAGACATGACTGTGCGACTTTCACTGGAGAACTCTGGAAAAGAAGAACTAATCATGTAGGGAAGCAGTTATTCATATATAAGTGGAGCTTCCCAGGTGGCACTAGTGGTAAAGAACCCACCTGCCAATGCAAGAGACTTAAGAGATGCAGGTTCTATCCCTGGGTTGGGAAGATCTCCTGGAGGAGGGCATGGCAACCTACTCCAGTATTCTTTCCTGGAAAATTCTATGGACAGAGGAGCCTAGTGAGCTACAGTCCATAGGGTAGCAAAGAATTGAACTCGGCTGAAGTGACTTAGCATGCATGCATGCACAAGCCCATATCAGACATTGTCACAACAGGGCATTTTGGTGAAAACTGAGTTGGAATATGTGGCTCAGGCATGGTTGATAAAGTAGGACTCTTATCTTCTTTTGAGAGTAAATCTTGAATATCCCTGACAGAACTGGACCAAAGCAGTATTAAAAAGGCATAAAGCAAAGGAATCCAAATCTTCCTGGATACTTAATTATATATTCAGAAGAAAGAGAAAGGGAGAGAGAAACCTAGTTAGGTTTCTCTAAGAAAGCAGCAGAGAGGGTCACATATTACTTTTAAACTATTTCCACCTGTTGATTTATGAATCTAACCAGGGAAGAAAATATAAAACCTAATTTTTAAAAAATTCCTAGAAAAATGATAACCCTGTATGCGAGACAGCAAAAGAAACGCAAATGTATAGAACAGTCTTTTGGACTCTATAGGAGTGGGCGAGGGTGAGAATGGCATTGAAACATGTAAACTATCATATGTGAAATCAATCGCCAGCCCAGGTTTGATGCTTGATACAGGGTGCTCAGGGCTGGTGCACTGGGATGACCCAGAGAGAAGGAATCGGGAGGTAGGGGGGAGGTGGGTTCTGGAAGGGGAACACATGTATACCCATGGTGGATTCATGTCAATGTATGGCAAAACCAACACGAAAATAAACTAATTAACTAATTTTTAAAAATTCCTAGAAAAATAATTCCCTTAACTAGGCCCAGAAATCTATCAGTTTAAATCCATCTTGCCTAGAACAGAAATGTACCAGTTTTAAAGAAACAGAAAGAGACTGGGGTAAAAGGATCCACCAGTTTAAAATGGTGTTAAAACCTCTGGTTCTAATTTTGTAGCTCAGCCTGCTTTTGCTTATGCTTCAGAGCCTCTGAAGGTAGAAATAAGAGTGCAGGCATTTCTCATTATTTAAATTATCAGCATTAAAATCTGCTATAAATATGCAGAGTCTGGTCTGCCCAGGAGAAGAAAAAAGAAACTGATGATCCACTGGTCACAGTTATGACCTTTAGTTTATGAGCTTGTCACTACATTCAAAATAACTCTCCTTCAAAATGATCCTCTGAGCCATCTTTGCTGCAGTTTCAAAACAAGGCCATCCAGACTAAACAAATGTTAAATTAGCACATTCAAAAGGCATGAAATCCCAAAGCTACCAGAAAGTCATTGAACACTTTTTGAAATTTCTAAATTCCAGTACAAATATTAAGAAGACAGCTGCCAGCCACTGTAATGGCACATTCAGAAAAAGTCTTCTATCCACTAATCAGGGCAAGCTGAAATCAAAATCAAATCATTTCTCCTCTTCTCTCCTGCCATTGAACTGCACATAACAGAGACATAAAAGATGGAACCCAGCTGACTGAAGAGTGATGTTATAATTTGATGTGAGCCCTCCAGGTAGGTGAACTTTTCAGAACCTGTTCCCCCATGTGATAGCTGCCACCAGAGCTAGGCTTCAGAGAGACGTGCTAGGCCATTGCCCTGAGGTGGAACTGAAAGCTTCATTGACTGAGTGTGCTCCTAACTAACTTCTGCTAACTTTTTTTCCCACAAAACACAACAACAATAATTTTCTAAGATAAATTACTTTTTAATTTCAATTAATTACAACTAGACTTAGCTTCTAGGAGACCTATCCTCAGTCTGCAATAGAGATCTCTCATCTCTAAAGACTGGTTTGAGAAGACAGATTTTCTTTCCCAGATCACTTATAAAATCAAGAACCTCCAGGAATCATGAGAATCTAAAAGCTCTGTTATGGTTTTAATCTCAAGATGGTCCTAATCCAAATCTAATGTTTATTTCCACGACCACATATGTTACCCAACCTCTCTGAAGTTCTACACAGCCTTGTCATAGCCTCTAGAAGACATAGATAAGGCAGCTTTCCTTCCACTATCTGCATTGGCTGGCGATTCCCAGGTAGCATTGGAGCAGCAACATAGTGCGATAGTTACAAGGCTCTGAAGCAAGACTGCAAAGTTTGAATTCTGGCTCTTTATTCCATTAGCTATGTGATTTGGGACTCTGTGCCTTAGTTTTTTCTTTTGTAGTATTGAAATAATAATAGTATCGATCTCATTTTCTTAAGGAAAAAAGAAGTTACTACACTAAAAAGCACTCAGAAAATTGGCAGCTACAAAGTGCCTAAAACATATGAGCTATTCTATTTACCCCAATATTTAAGTGGAAAAGCAGATGGAGCCAATGTTAGTCTAGAACAGTGGGTCTCAGTTACCTCCATCTGCCCAGAGTCCTTTCCCCTAAGTGTCCTTCAGATGTTGTTCAGTCACTAAGTTGTGTCCAACTCTTTATGATTCCGCAGACTGCAGCAGGACATGTTCCTTTGCACTCCACTGTCTCATGGAGTTTGCTCAAATTTATGCCCATGTAGTCAGTGATACTATCTAACCATCTCATCCTTTGCCTCCCACTTCTTTTGCCTTCAGTCTTTCCCAGTATCAAGTTCTTTTCCAATGAATCATCTCTTTCAATCAGCTGGGAGTGTTGGAGCTTCAGCTTCAGCATCAGTCCTTCCAGTGAATATTCAGGGCTGATTTCCTTTAGCACTGACTGGTTTGATCTCCTTCAAGTCCAAGGGAAATCAGTCCAACTGAATTCAGGAGATCAGTCCTGAATATTCATTGGAAAGACTGATGTTGAAGCTGAAACTCCAATACTTTGGCCACCTGATGTGAAGAACTGACTCATTAGAAAAGACCCTGATGCTGGGAAAGATTGAAGGCAGGAGGAGAAGGGGACAACAGAGGATGAGATGGTTGGATGGCATCGCTGACTCAATGGACATGAGTTTGAGTAAACTTTGGCAGCTGGTGATGAACAGGGAGGCCTGGTGCTCTGCAGTCCATTGGGCCGCAAAGAGTCGAGCATGACTGAGCAACTGAACTGAACTGAACTGAAGTCCAAGGCAATCTCAAGAGTCTTCTCCACCACCACAATTCAAAAGCATCAGTTCTTCAGCCCTGAGACTCCTTTATGGTCCAACTTTCACATCCATACACGACTACTGGAAAAATCATAGTTTTGACTATACGGACTTTGATAAGCAAAGTGATGTCTTCTTTTGAATATGTTGTCTGTGGGAAAGCAGATGTTTATTGTTATACCCTTCCCAGATACCATATTTGCATTTTTTCAGCAATCTTCTGACGATGCAATAGCATGGCTGATACCTCGTGCTTCCCACAGTACATGAATCATCTGAATCCACCCAAATCTGAATCCAAATCCCAGGAACAAATTTTACTTTAACAACAAATTTATTGAAATCTAGCATACTGTACAATTTATCTTTTAAAAGTGTACAATTCAGTGGTTATTTATACATAGAGTTGTACAATAATCACCACAATATGATTTCAGAACATTTTTATCACCTTGGAAAGAAACCCCAGACCCATTATCTGTCACAACACCTTTTCCTCTCCTCCAAGCCATAAGCAACCATTAATTACTCTTTAGTCTCTCTTGATTTATCTAATCCTCAACATTTCAGTAGATAGATACATGCCTTTTAGGACCAGGCATCATCCTTTAATGCTTTCAAGGGTCAATCATGTTGCCTTATTTATTAATATTTCATTCTTTTTTATCATTGAACAATATTCTGTTGTATGTATATACCTTTTTAATCCCAAAGAAAGGCAATGCCAAAGAATGTTCAAATCACTGTAAAGTAAAATTATGTACTCATTTCAGATGCTAGCAAGATTATGATCAAAATCCTTCAATTTAGGCTTTAATAGTGCATGAACTGGGAACTTCTAGATGTTCAAGTTAGATATGGGAAAGTTAGAGGATCCAGAGATCAAATGTCAACATATGCTGGATCATAGAAAAAGTAAGGGAATTAAAAGAAGTCATGGACTTCTGCTTCATTGATGGTTCTAAAGACTTTGACTGTGTGGATCACAACAAACTGTAATATCTTTAGAGACTGAAATACAAGACCACATTATCTGCCTTCTGAGAAGCCTGTATGCAGGACAAGAAGGAACAGTTAGAACTAGACATAAAAAAATGGACTGGTTCAAAATTGAGGAAGGAGTACATCAAGGCTGTATATTGTCACTTTGCTTATTTAACTTATTTGCAGAATACATCATACAAAATGCTGGGCTGAATGACTCATAAACTGGAATTGAGATTGCAGGAGAAATATCAACAACCTCACGTATGCCTGTGGTATCACTCTAATGGAAGAAAGTGAAGAGGAACTGAAGAGCCTCTTGATGAAGATGAAAGAGGAGAGTGAAAAAAAAAAAAACTGGCTTAAAACTCAACATTCAAAAAAATGAGATCATGGTTATCTTGTCTTAACCCTCCATGGCAAATAGATGGGGGAAAAGTGGAAAGAGTGTCTTAACCCTCCATGGCAAATAGATGGGGAAAAAGTGGAATCAGTGTCAGACTTCATTTTCTTGGACTCCAAAATCACTGCAGATGGTGGCTGCAGCCAAGAGATTAAAAGATGCTTGCTCCTTGGAAGAAAAGCTGTGATTAACCTAGACAGTATATTTAAAAGCACAGACATCACTTTGCCTACAACAGTCTGTACAGTCAAAGCTATGACTTTTTCCAGAGTCATGTATGGATGTGAACGATACATGAACCATAAAGGAGGCTGAGCACTGAAGAACTGATGCTTTGAAACTGTGGTGTTGGAGAAGACTCTTGAGAGTCCCTTGGACTGCAAGGAGATCAAACCAGTCAGTCCTAAAGGAAATCATCCCTGATTATTCATTGGAAGGACTGATGCTGGAGCTGAAGCTCCAATACTCTGGCCATCTGATGCGAAGAGCCAACTCATTGGAAAAGACTCTTATTCTGAGAAAGATTGTGGGCAAGAGGAAAAGGGAGAGACAGAGGATGAGATGGTTGGATGACATCGCTGACTCAATGGACATGAGTTTGATCAAATTCAGGGGGATAGTGAAGGACAAGGAAGCCTGGTGAGCTGCAGTTCATTGGGTTGCAAAACGTTGGACACCACTTAGCAACCAAACAACAATAACAGTGTGGATATACCACCTTTGTTCATCTGCTCATCAGGAGACAAATATTTGGGATGGGTAGTTCTTCTTTATCTAGAATCTTGAGATGGAAAATTAAGTCATTAATTTGAAATCTTTATTCTTTTTAATGTATGCTTTGATAGCTATAAATTTTGCCCTGAGTACTGCTGTAAGTGCATCCCATACATTTTGGTATGTTGTTTTTTCATTTCCATTCATTTTAAAGTATTTTTAATTTTATTCATAATTTCTTCTTTGATTGTTTAAGATTATATGTTTTTTTAAATTCATGTACTTAAAAGTTTTTGAAGTTTCTTTCTGTTAGTGATGTCTACTTTTATTTTATTGTGGTTGGAGAACATACCTTAAATGATGGGCCTGATTTTCCAAGAAATATAAAGCTTACAAATGATACTTTTTAAATGAACAAATATATATCAAAATATATTTGGCAAAGGTGAGTAAATATAATGGATTTGCTGGGAAATATTTATGTTAAGTGGAGAAGGGAGCAACAGAGAAGGAGATAATTGGATGGCATCAATGGACATGAGTTTGAACAGACTCTGTGAGATAGTGAAGGACAGGGAAGCCTGGTATGCTGCAGTCCATGGGATCCAAAGAGGCAGACACAACTGAGTGATTCAACAACAAAGTTTATGAGGCAGAAAGTTTAGGAACATTTTACTGCAACTTGTTACATGGATGACATGCAAAAGAACAAAACTAGAAATTGTGTTTTCTCTCAAAAAAAATGTGAGATTTTTTTGTACCCAGAGAGCAGAGGTTTGCTTTAATACCAACATATTTTGTTTTGTTCTGTGCTTTTAACATATTCTTAAATTATTTTAACAAAATTTCCTTAAAAACTCTTAATTATTAAAAATGTATTTCCTATTACTATTTCTTGCCTTCAGAGTCTAGCGATGTATGTTCACATCTTGACTCCTCTAAATAATTATTGATTTTGTTATCATCTAATTTATACCCTAATTTAAGTTAAAGCAAAAAGCAAATTTTTTTTAATAAATGTAATACCTTTAGTTCTCCTAAATGGCCATTAAAAACACAAAAATTTGCTTCTTCATATCATAGAAGGTACATAATAGAAATAATCAGTCTTGCTTAATCTCCAAATTTTAATTTCCTCAGTTTTATTATAAGACTCTTTTTGTCCACCAAACTTAGGACAAAAAATAATCTGAAAAATGAAAAGTGTAGTTCATCTTTCCTAGACTAACTACAAGTAAAAAGTGCTAACAAACTATGTTTCAATCATTGTGTACTTTTTGGATTAAAAAAAATCATATTCATATTCAAAGGAGAATGAAATATCCATCTATAAAAAGATTTGATTTTAGTTTAAAAATTCTTATCAGTCAAGGACAATTATAATATATTAAATATAAAAAAAGAAAGTCCCTGGAGATTAGGTAATGTTCTCAGTTTTCACAACATCTCACAGGTAAAAAAAAGTCAAGTTTTTTTTTATTTTTTTTGGTCAAAAAAGTACTATTTATTTTGTGTAAGAAGCCCTCAGATACATACTTATATGTTATTAATTTTTAAAACAGCAATTTATCTCGACTTCACTTCACTAGGTTGGCAGCAATGCTTTGAATGTGCTTTACCTATTCAATGTAGCAATTCTTTTTTTTTTCATTAATTTTATATCAAGTTTGTTTTATTGAATTTTACTATTATTTTCTTATTATAAATATGAAAATGCTTTTGAAACAATGCCTGGAAGAAGTGATAAATTGCATAAGCTGTAAAAATATTAAAATATAACATAAAAACTACAATATATAAATACTTGCATTGGTTGACAAAACAGAGGAAACATTACTTGAAGTCATTACAGTTGTATAGCTACACAACTATCAAGGAAAAATTATCTTAGTTTGAGCAATTTAGCAGACACTGCTGGGACACCTGGAGGACATCTAGAAAAAGAGTAAAATGGTGCTGGAAATATTGAATGTAGATGAGAATAAATAGAGAGGCTAGATAGTGTTGCTTGAAATGGGTGTGGGACTCGCTGGCCTAGAGAGGAAATCATTACAAAGACACACTAAGGTAAAGAGTTCCTTGGTCCCAGTCATATTACAGTTTCTACTTCATAGGTACAAAGTTAGTTTTCCTTGCCCCAACGAATATGACTTTGGGGGCTTTCCTGGTGGCTCAGAGGTAAGGAATCCACCTGCCAAGGCAGGAGACCTGGGTTCAATCCCTGATCTGGGAAGATCCCACATGCCGCGGAGCAGCTACGTCTGAGCACTGCAACTATTGAGTCTGTACTCGAGAGCCTGGTAGCCTGGTAGTAGTTGTGAGCTACTGTGAGCTGCTCACAGTAGCTGCTGTGAGCCCATGCAGCCTAGAAACTGTGCTCTGCAATGAGAGAAGCCATCTCAATGAGAAGCCTGGGCACTGCAGCTAGGCAGTAGCCCCCTCTTGCTGAAACTAGAGAAAAGCCCACACAGCAAGAAAGACTCAGCACAGCCAAAAATAAATAAATAATTTTCTGAAGTGTCCTTTGGAGGATGTGTAACCATGATTATATGGTTATTATGCCCACTCAGGGTCTCTGCTTGACTGTTTATGAGTGGAGATGAATCATAATGTAACCACTTTAAGTGAGGGGAAATTATGACACAGGCTGGCCAAACCTGCCTCCAAAAACCTCTGACAATGACAAATCCTGGGTTTAAATCAGAAAATTCATCCCTTACTAATATGTTCCCCTGATTGTAAATCGGCTGTCTTCCCCAAAACCACTCGTAACAGAATATAACCTCCTTTGGGGCAGGTGTCTTTGTAGATGTGTTTTACTGTTGCATCCCAAGCACAGAGAATAGTGGATAGCATAGAGTAGGTTCTCAAACAATAACTGTGTATTGAATGAATGGGCCTCCCTCCCCTAGGAGACTGAAGGACACTTGGGAGCAAGAACCATATTGAACTGGGTTTAGTACATCCAGCATCCGGTTCACTGTCTGAGACCTCTTTGCGTCAGTCAATATTTGTTGAATTTTGGAAGTAGAACCAGTAGAAAAAAATATTTTTTTTTCTTTCCAATCCAGAGATAGTGCTTTGGAATCTACCTTTGGGCCAAGCATAGATGTCTTTTGTTTATCAGGTGTCCTGTAAGCTCTTCTAATCAGCTGTGGGGTTCAAGGACAAGAGTGACAATTCAATTCATTTTTCTATGAAATTCATATAGAAGCTGATTCAATCCTTGGCACAGAGCATAAACTAAGGTGGCATTTACTGGACCTCAAGAATTTAAATATCACTTTTAAAGTTGCTTCTTCCCCTACATCACAACTGCACTGATATATTTTTCAATTATTTATTATAAAACAATTTTTGATTTAAAGAAGAGTTGTAAAGATAGTACATAGAGTTTCCATGTACCATTCACCCAGTTTCCCCTAATGCTGACATCTTATACAACCATGAAACATTTGTCAACACATGGAAATTAACATTGATACCGCACTACTAATTGTATTGTACTTGTATTTTACCAGTTTTTCTACTAGCATCATTTTTTGTTTCAGAATTCAACCCAGAGTACCATGTTTCATTTATAACGATTCCTTAGTCCCCTTCTAAACTGCTATAATTTCTTGGTCTTTCCTTGTTTCTTCATGATCTTGACTAACAGACATGTATGAAGATTTGTCCTCAATAATTCTGTAGATTGTTTCTTAATTTGAGTATGTCTACTGTGTCATGATTAGACTAAGTTTATAGATTTAGAGGAAGAACCTCACAGAGGTGAAGTATACTAGTCCATTAATTTTTATATTCCAAATGATACTGCTATTTTACAAAACAAAGTGAACATTTTGTATCACATGCAACAATGTCAAAACTGGTGCCAGTATTGGGTTGTGCTAAGCCTAGAAATCCTGGTACATAGTTCTTTTGTTTCCCAAGGCATTGGAATGCATGCACTAGGGATATAAAGATAAGCTGGATGCCTAGTCTGGAGTGGAGGTCAAGGCCTAAATTAGTTGTGAGAGTGAAAATACCTGCCCCTGTTTTGGTCCTTCTAGTGACTAATCTCAGAAGCTTCTGGAGAAAAGAAAATGAGAAAGAGACTATCTGGTGGGCAAATATCCAAGTTTCTTATATTGATGTCATGAATAATGACAGAATATAATAAATGGCATACTGTAAATGCAATAAGTATGTGTTGATGAATAAACAAATAAATAGCAAGGCAAAAAAACCACGTCATCTGGTATGACTAACAGAATATGAGCTCTCTGGGCAATGGATCTGACCCAAGATGTCTAGCAATTTTTCTCTTTAGATGTCATAGTAACCTGCAAAATTAGCTTTACAATAGGTAGTTGAAGAGAAACTGCTGGTAACATCACATCAAAGGTTACATTAACTATGAAAGTTAGAAATTAAGTCTAACCACACATAATAAGCTTTATCTTGCTGCCTTTTCAAACCAAAGGGAAGATCCTAAGGAAAATCTTTCTGTTTCCCTTATTTTAATTAAATCAATATCTAACAATCTCAAGGCACTTACATTTTTAATAACATTAAAATGAAGTATATTACAGACATTGCTGACAAGAACTTACTTTCTCTTGCCAAACTTAGTGCAGAATATATTATTGCTCATATTTTATTTTCATTATTTTTCAAGGCTTCACCTGGAGGAATCTGAAAATGCACATATTACTGAAAAAGCAGTTTTGCTATTTCAGAAATAATTCCTCCTTAAAAAATGTCCCTGGCTTAAAGAAAATTTGGAAAACGTTTTCTCGTTGAAAAAACTCATATGATTGAAGAGATTTCACTTCAAGGAGTTTTACTCCAGAGGGAGCCCCCTTTGAGAATTTTAGGCATTGCATGGGAAATGTATTCTTTGAAGATTTTCATGTTAAAAAACAGTTGCATGACTTGGGTATCCTCTTTAAAGGTTTTTTTTTTTTTTTTAAACATTATTTAAAGGATTTCCCCCTTTAAATGTTTTCATGTTATTGAGGACTGCTTTTCTGAAAAATGTTATTCTCTGTTCAAGTGGCTTGCTTTTCTTTTCCCTTTTCCCTATTATTAACATACGAATTATTTTGTTCTAATAAGAGAGATTGAAGATGTTAATATAACAGGACTCCTCTTACCTGCTATAAAACTAAGATTGGATTTCTCAGCCTCACACTGCATCAGATCAGACTCAGAAGAACTATAAAAATTACTACCCCATTTAAGGAACCAACATAGAAATATGACCTAGCATAGGAAGCTCTGTAAGAATTGGCAGTGTCTGAATGAATTACTTGAGAGCAGCATTAAGTGATTATAGATAATAGAGAACATCTTAATGAATTTTATCCCTAAATTTTGTCCCTAAATCAGGTACAGCTCAAGAAGAGACATTATCTACTCTAATAATTTAGAGTAGATTAGATGAGGCATATAAAGACTAATATCTGATTTCTTTCATTTGACTAACTTCCTATGAGACTCTACAATATTGTATCAAATAGGATACAAAATAAATAAGATATTAGCCTTACTTTTGAGAAGTTTACAATCTTATAAGAAAGCATAAAATGGACACAAATAGCTATAGTGTCAGATTTCGTGTTAATTAAGTGCATCAGTAGTAAAAGCCCTTATCAGCATAGAAAAGAAAGGCTGTTTCTGATTAGGGGGATAAACGTCTTCATATAGGAGGGGACGTTTTATTTAAGCATTAAGGCAGTGTTTCCAACTGGAGGACATAACCGTAACCCATAACTGGGTAAAGAAATCAATCTAGTGGGATGAGATTAGCATTTTCTGTTAGTGATATGAAATGGTAGAGAACAGAACACAATACAATCAAAAGAAGTTTTCTATGACTCAAAGTAAGGGAATACATACTTTGAGGAAAATTCTGCTTCTTCTTTTTTATGTAAATATATATGTGCATTAGGTTGCAAGTAAAATACGTTTTTTTCAGTAGGTCTCAGTAAAACAAAGCAAACAAAGCAAAAACCATTTGAAACTCACTATGTTAAAACCGGAAAAGATTCAAGGAAGAAAATGAGCTAGGAGAATAGACATAGTTTTGCCAGAGGTCAAAAGAATTCAGTGTCTTGAAGATAGAGTTCACTAGAGGAGTGAGAAAAGAATGGACAAGTAAAATGAGGTGAGGAAAGGAATGAACTTTGGAGAAGCTTGAAATCCAAGCCAAAGACTTCATGTATTATTCTAAAATAGAGAGAAACCACTGGAACTCTGGGCTAAGAAGTAACAATATCAGAGTTTATACTAGGAAGATTAATCCATCAGGGATAGGTTGCAGGAAGCAGAAATTGTACATGGGAGAGAGATTAGTGGTATATTGCAATACTGGCTGAACAAGAGTGGAGTCTGTTATTTTTTAACTAAATCTATATCTATATATATATATACACATATATACACACACACACATATATATACACATATATATATACACACATACACACACACACACACACACACACACATATATATATATATATACATCATAAATACAAACTTTAAAATTCTAAAATAGGGTTAAGAAGCATACCTTTTTGTGTTTTTCTTATAAAGAAATAAGCTTAAAAAATCTTTCCTTTCAATTGTATTCTTTAAATAAGAATGAAAAAAATTACACAACATTGTGACGATGCTACAAGTAAACACTGCAAAAACTGGAAATGAATTCATAGGTCCTTTCTTGTTTTTTTTTTTAATTATTAGCTTTCTTTTCCCTAATCACTTAAAATTAAAACTTCAAGAATTTTTGAAGGCATGTCACTATTATATTTAATGTAAAGACAAAATTCATATTGCTAATGTGGCTAAGCATCACCATAACTTATGAAAACTACTCGAATGTCAGAATTCTATCTTATACCCCACATATTTCAGCCTCTAGCATAATATCTGATAAATAGTAAGTTCATGGACATCACCAGGTACTCAAAATCAAAATCAGATTGATTATTATTATTATTATTATTTTTGTATCTGAAGCTGGAGAAGCTCTTTACAGTCAACAAAATCAAGACCAGGAGCTGACTGTGGCTCAGATTATGAACTGCATATTGCAAAATTCAGACTTAAATTGAAGAAAGTAGGGAAAACCACCGGACCATTCACTTATGACCTAAATCAAATTCCTTATGATTATACAATGGAAGTGACAAATAGATTCAAGGGATTAGATCTCATAGACAGAGTTCCTGAAGAACTATGGGCAGAGGTTCATAGCATTGTACAGAAAGCAGTGATCAAAACCATATTCAAGAGGAAGAAATGCAAAAGGCAAAATGGTTGTGTGAGGAGAGCTTACAAATAGCTGAGAAGGAAGAAAAGCAAAAGGCAAAGGAGAAAAAGAAAAATATATCCATTTGAATGCAGAGTTCCAAAGAATAGCGAGGAGAGATAAGAAAGTCTTCCTACATGATCAATGAAAGAAAGAGAGGAAAACATCCTGGAGTGGGAAGTCACGTGGACCTTAGGAAGCATCACTAGAAACAAAGCTAGGGGAAGTGATGGAATTCCAGCTGAGCTATTTAAAATCCTAAAAGATAACGCTGCTAAACTGCTTCACTTAATATGCCAGCAATTTGGAAAACCCAGGAGTGGCCACAGGACTGGAAAAGGTCAGTCTTCATTCCAATCCCAAAGAAAGGCGATGCCAAAGAATGCTCAAACTACCACACAATGGCACTCACCTCACACGCTAGAAAAGTAATGCTCAGAATTCTCCAAGATAGGCTTCAGCAATACATGAACCGTGAACTTCCAGATATTGAAGCTGGATTTAGAAAAGGCAGAGGAACCAAAGATCAAATTGCCAACATCCGTTGGATCATAGGAAAAGCAAAAGAATTCCAGAAAAACATCTACTTCTGCTTCATTGACTATGCTTAAGCCTTGGACTGTGTGAAAGTTATTCAGTCGTGTCCAACTCTATGCTACTCCATGGGCTATACAGTCCATGGAACTTTCCAGGCCAGAATACTAGAGTGGGTAGCCTTTCTCTTCTCCAAGGGATCTTCCCAACCCAGGGATCAAACTCAGGTCTCTCACATTGCAGATGGATTCTTTACCAGCTGAGCCACCAGGGAAGCCCAAGAATACTGGAGTGGGTAGCCCATCTCTTCTCCAGCAGATCTTCCAGACCCAGGAATTAAACCAGGGTCTCCTGCATTGCAGGTAGATTCTTTACCAGCTGAGCTATCAGAGACTGTGTATATCACAACAAACCATGGGAAAGTCTTAAAGAGATGGGAATATCAGAACTACCTTACTTGACTCCTGGGAAATTGGTATGCAAGTCAAGAAGAAACAGTTAAAACTAGACATGGAACAACAGACTGGTTCCAAATTGGGAAAGAAGTATGTCAAGACTTTATTTTGTCACCTTACTTAATTTATATGCAGAGTACATCATGAGACATGCCAGGCTAGATGAAGCACAAGCTGAAATCAAAGTTTCAGGGAGAAATATGGATAACCTCAGATATGCAGATGACACCACCCTTATGGCAGAAAGTGAAGAGGAACTAAAAAGTCTATTGATGAAGAGAGGAGAGTGAAAAAGCTGTTTTAACACTAGACATTCAAAAAACAAGATCATGGCATCCAGTCCCATTACTTCATGGCAAATAGATGGGGAAACAATGGAAACAGTGACAGACTTTATTTCCTTGGGCTCCAAAATCACTGCAGACAGTGATTGCAGCCATGAAATTAAAAGATACTTGCTCTTTGGAATAAAAGCTATAACCAACTTAAAAAGCAGGGTCATTATTTTAGCTGCAAATGTCCATATAGTCAAAGCCATGGTTTTTCCAGTAGTTATGTGTAGATGTGAGAGTTGGACCATGAGGAAAGCTGGGCATTAAAGAATTGATGCTTTTGAACTGTAGTGTTGGAGAAGACTCTTGCAAGTCTTGGACTGCAAGAAGATCCAATCTAAAGGAAATCAGTCCTGAATATTCCTTGAAAGGACTGATGTTGAATCTGAAGCTCCAATACTTTGGCCACCTGATGTGAAGAACTCAATCTCTGAAGTTCTAAAAGCCATAAAAATCTGGATATTGAGGAGTTCTTCTTTTAAAGATTTTATTATAGCTTCTAAATCTTGTCTTTTTTCTTTTCTTTTCTTTCTTTCTTTTTTTTTTTTTTTAGAGATTTTGGGAAGGAGATCCAGAAGATATGCCTACACTTGACAAGTATTACAAAAGGTCCAAAGATATATTTGTTAAATTATTAAAACCTTGGTTTATAATACACACTAATTGGTCACTTTGCATTCCAAAGCACATATAACATCAGCGTAGCCAGGCTGTCATCTTCTGTTTAACTATATTCATGTGTCTGATGGAATGTAGGGAAAGAATAAGTCATGGATTAACAACAAATTAATTGTATACTATATCTCAGCAAGAGTTGAGTAATAGGTGGTGTGATCCCTCCAGGAGGCAGATATCCTGGAGTCTGAAGTCAAGTGGGTCTTAGGAAACATCACTATGAACAAAGCTAGTGGAGGTGATAGAATTCCAGCTGAGCTAATTTCAAAGCCTAAAAGATGATGCTGTGAAAGTGCTGCACTCAATATGACAGCAAATTTGGAAAACTCAACAGTGGCCGCAGGACTGGAAAAGGTCAGTTTTCATTCCAATACCAAAGAAGGGCAATGCTAAAGAATGTTCACACTACCACACAATTGCACTCATCTCACACCATAGCAAAGTAAATGCTCAAAATTCTTCAAGTGAGGCTTCAACAGTATGTGAACCATGAACTTCCAGATGTTCAAGCTGGATTTAGAAAAGGCAAAGGAACCAGAGATCAAATTGCCAACATCCATTGGATCATTGGAAAAGCAAGAAAATTCCAGAAAAAAAAAATCTACTGCTGCTTTACTGATTATGCCAAGGCCTTTGACTGTGTAGATCACAACAAACTGTGGAAAATTCTTCAAGAGATGGCCAGACCACCTTACCTGCCTCCCAGGAAATCTGTATGCAGGTCAAGAAGCAAAAGTTTGAACTGGACGTGGAACAATAGACTAGTTCCAAATCTGGAAATGAGTACATCAAAGCTGTATGTTGTCACCCTGCTTATTTAATTTATAGGCAGAGAACATCATGTGAAATGCTGGGCTGGATGAAGCACAAGCTGAATCAAGACTGCCAGGAGAAATAACAATAACCTCAGATATGCAGATGACACCACCCTTATGGCAGAAAGTGAAGAGGAACTAAAAAGCCTCTTGATGAAAGTGAAAAAGGAGAGTGAAAATGCTGGCTTAATACTCAGTGTCCAAAAAATTGAGATCATGGCATCCGATCCCATCACTTCATGGCAAAGAGATGGGGAAACAATAAAAACAGTGGCAGACTTTATTATCTTGGGCTCCAAAATCACTGCAGATGGTGACTCTAGTCATGAAATAAAAGACTTTTGTTCCTTGGAAGAAAAGCTATGCCCAACCTAGACTACATATTAAAAAACAGAGAAATTACTTTGCCAACAAAGGTCCATCAAGTCAAATGTATGGTTTTTCCAGTAGTCATGAATGGATGTGAAAGTTGGACTATAAAGAAAGCCAAAGAATTGATGCTTTTGAACTGTGGTGTTGGAGAAGACTCTTAAGAGTCCCTTGGACTGCAAGGAGATCCAACCAATCAATCCTAAAGGAAATAAGACCTGAATATTCATTGGTGGAACTAATGCTGAAAATGAAACTCCAATACTTTGGCCTCCTGATGCAAAGAACTGACTCATTGGAAAAGACCCTGATGCTGGGAAGGATTGGGGGCAGGAGGAGAAGGGGACGACAGAGAATGAGATGATTGGATAGCATCACCAACTCAATGGACATGAGTTTATGTAAGCTCCGGGAGTTGGTAATGGACAGGGAAGCATGGCATGCTGCAGTCCATGGGGGCACAAAGAGTCACACATAACTGAGAATTTCATTCTCTTGCATTTCCATAATTAAGGTTGACATGATAAATTAGCCATGTATATCCATGTTACCCGCACAATCAAACATCATACTCTTCAGTAATTATTCTTTCCTTAAGAGTCTTTCCTTAAGTTTTCCTGTCCTCATGCTGAATGCTTGTGAAAAATGCTCAGCCTAAAGCTTTAATATGTTGCCCATGTACATGTCTGGAATCCTTTCCTCATAGCTTGCTTCTCTGCAGTACTCTGCTCTGAAAATTCTAGCTACCTCAAAGTCCTTGGAGTCCTACTTCTGTCTCTTCAGCTCAGCAAGATTACTGGTTCCCCTCTTTGACCTACTGTCTAGTAGTCTAATAGCTTCTTCCATGAAGAAATCTAGGACAATAAAAAGTAGGACTCATCTTTTTTCCCCTTTTCTCAGAGATCAGTTTTAAGTTCTATTTTTCTGATGTCTGAAAAAGTTGTTGCATATAATACCCAGATTTTCTATTTTGTTTTTTTTTTTTTCTTTTTTAGTGGGACAGTAAGTACAAATGCTTATTCACTGTCATAACTGGAAGTGGAATTTCAAATAACTTCTAAAATCAGATTTAAACAGCCATAAATGTATTTCAAAATTCTAGACATTTTTCTCATCTCAAGGAAGACAATAATAAAATATTTACTAAGTCATCATATCAGTAATGAATCAATGTTTACCTCAGCATGTGATACCACAAATTTATGTCTAAAGACCATATATGTTAATTCTATGACAGTGTACTAAACAAAAAAATCTCTTTTTACTTCCCCTCACTTCCACCATGAAATCTTGGCCCAGCTGTTTTACATGCCAATGCTCATTCCTTTCAAATATTTTAATACCAAATCAAAAAGAGCAGTAGGAGTGATTTTCTCCACACGTATCAATTTTAAAACATTAGGTTCCACATAATTTTAGAGAAGCCAAGATCTCTGAAGAAATCTTTTATTTCACTGCAGGCGACACCTATTACATTTTTATGTGATTTTTCTTTGCTAAGTACTTTTTGAAAAATAAAAAATGGGCTGCCATCAAATCAATATAGCAAAGCATCCAAGAACCAAGATGGTTGCAAAGTAATACAACCTTTTCACATTTAGTACAGCTGCTGAAAAATACTGCGTGAGCTGGCATTTCATCATCTGCGAATCTAACTTATGTTGCCTTTTGTATCCCTCCATCCTACCAGCCTGACTTGGACTTTACTGTTCTCTAGAATTTGACTGCTCTTCACTAGGGAAATAAATAAGATATCTGAAAAATGCAGAGTTTGGGGGGAGTCTACTGGGTGTACCTTCAGAAGGTAAACATCCAGTGTGAAGATCTTGAATAGAATCCTCAAGGTAAGAAATAAATCCCGAAAGAAAGAAAAAAAAAATGGCACTACTAACAGCAACATTAAAAAAAGTAGGGATATCAATAAATAAATAAATAAAAGACCAATTGGAGAACATAAAAGGAAGCTATTTATTTATAGCAAGTTAATGGATTAGAAGACTCATATTAAAAGTTGTCAATTTTTGGCTTCTGGTTCAAGATGGTTGAGTAGAAGGATGTGCACTCATCTCCTCCTATGACAGCACCAAAATTGTAACAAGCTGTTGGACAACCATTGACAGGAGGATGCTGGAACCCATCAAAAAAAAAAAAAAAAAGAAAGTTACCCCATGTCCAAATAAAAGAAAAAGCTGCAACGAGATGGTAGGAGGGACACAATTATGATAAAATCAAATCCCTTACCTGCAGGGTGGGTGACCCACAAACTGGAGAACAATAATACCAAAAGAAGTTCTACCACCTTTGTGAAGGTTCTGAGCCACATGTCAGGCTTCCCAGCCTGGGGATCTGACAAAAGGACTAGGAATCCCCAAGGAATCTGATCTTGATGACCAGTGGGATTTGATTATAGACTTCCACAGGAACCAGGGGAAACAGAGACTCCATTCTTGGAGGGCACAAACAAAATATTGCATGCACCAACACCCAGGGGAAAGAAGCAGTGACCACACAGGAGACAGAGCCAGAACTACCTGCTAGTGTTGGAGGGTCTTCTGTGGAGGTGTGGGTCAGCAAAGGCTCACCACAGGGATGGGGGGACTGCCAGCAGCAGCCCTGGAATATGTCTCCTTGGCTTAAGTCCTCTTGGAGGTCACCATTAGCCCTACTATAAAGTGAAATTATGTCTGACTCTTTGTGACCCCATGGACTGTAGCCTACCAGGCTCCTCCGTCCATGGGATTTTCCAGGCAAGAATATTGGAGTGGGTTGCTATTTCCTTCTCCAGGAAATCTTCCTGATCCAGGGATTGAACCCAGGTTTCCCACATTGTAGGCAGACACTTTACCATCTGAGCCACCAGGTAAACTTAGCCCTACTGTAGAGCCTATAAACCCCAGGGCTGGGTCACTTCAGGCCAAACAACTATCAGGGTGGGAGTACAACCCGACCCATCAGCAGATAATTGGATTAAAGCTTTACTGAGCAAAGCCTAGAAAAGCATCTATTTCTGCTTTATTGACTATGCCAAAGCCTTTGACTGTGTGGATCACAACAAACCTAGGAAAATTCTGAAAGAGAGTACGTCAAAGCTGTTCATTGTCACCCTGCTTGTTTAACTTATATGCAGAAAACATCATGTGCAATGCTGAGCTGGATGAAGCACAAGCTAGAATCAGGATTGTCAGGAGAAATATCAATAACCTCAGATATGCATATGACACCATCCTTATGGCAGAAAGTGAAGAAGAGCTGAAGATCTTTTTGAAGAAAGTGACAGAGGAGAGCAAAAAATCTGGCTTAAAACTCAACATTCAAAAAACGAAGATTGTGACATCCAGTACCATCACTTCATGGCAAATAGATGAGGGAACAATGGAAATAGTGATAGACTTTATTTTCTTGGGCTCCTAAATCACTGCAGATGGTTATTGCAGCCATGAAATTAAAAGATGTTTGCTCTCAGATGAAAAGCTATGCCTTACCTAGACAGCATATTAAAAAGCAGAAACATTACCTTGCCAACAAAGGTGCTTCTAGTCAAAGCTTTGTTTTTTCCAGTAGTCATGTAAGAATGTGAAAGTTGGACCATAAAGAAAGCTGAGTGCCAAAGAATTGATGCTTTTGAACTGTGGTGTTGGAGAAGACTCTTGAGAGTCCCTTGGACTGCAAGGAAATCAAACCTGTCAATCCTAAAGGAAATCAGTCCTGAATACTCATGGAAAGACTGATGCTGAAGCTGAAGGACTGATGCTGAATACTTTGGCCACCTGATGCGAAGAACTGACTCATTGGAAAAGACCCTGATGTTGGGAAAGTTTGAAGCCAGGGGCAGAAACGTATGACAGAGAATGAGATGTTTGGGTAGCATCACTGACTTGATGGATATGAGTTTGAACATGCTCTAGGAGATGGTGACGGACAGGGCCGCCTGGCATGCTGCTGTCCATGGGGTCACAATGAGTTTCTATAGTTTGCACTACTCATTCTTCATTCCTTCCACTCTGAGCTAATACGACCTGGTGGAGTAACTGAGATCTTCATCTCCAAGTGCCCTGAGCCATTGGTGACCATGCCCTCCTTACTGACTTTTATATTTATGATTGAAATTGTCAAGGGTTACCAAGTGATTTTCCAGTGAATTACATGGGTGCCAAATAGAGTCTTCCCCACGCCTACTGTGTAACAGCAGCCTGGTTCCTCCTAAGGGGAAGTGTCAAACATCGCTGCCAAATGATAATTATTTTTTCAGCCATATCTTAAAGTTTAATGCACTCTTGCTGTATCCCCTGGTAGAAGCATTCTCTCTTTGTGAAATAGGATGTTCAGCCTGAAGAGACTAGAGATCCAGGAACGAAAGTCCAGATTATGGAAGTGACCAGGTAGAGGGAAGGCAAGGAGCTGTTCATACTCTGAAGCCTTGATTTCTAGAGTATGTATTTTTTCTATTAAGAATAATGAGCATTCAATTCATAGATTCAGTTAATATACCATTGTTGCTGTTCACAGGTGCTGAATAGAAACTTGGAGACAGAGTTTGGAGTACAGTAGAAAAAAAGTAGCTTTATTGCCTTGTCAGACAAAGGGGGCCACAGCGGGTTAATGCCCTTAAGACTGTGCTACAACTTGATGGGGGTAGTAAGGAGTCACAGTGTTCAAGGAGCAGGGAGTCATTAGCTTGTGGACATTCTTCTGATTGATTAGTGATGAGGTAATTGGGAGAGCATCATCAGCCTTTTGGTTCCAAATGACAAAAGGCAGGTGGAGGACATGGGAGGGAGGGTCTATTCTGGGAAGGCCTTAGAGGGTTCTGCTTGATTATACCATGTCTGAGAGCATAATGCCCCATTCTTAAGGGTATTGTCTCTAAGTTGGCATGTTAGGTACACCTTCTAAAAGCTGTCCCATCGGTCTAGCTGGAAGCTACCCAGTGGTATAGTAGTAGTAGGACCCGCAGATCTTGCGGTCACATGGCTCTTGTTAATTTCCTTTGCTGTTAAGGTAGTCCCTTAGTTTGACATAATTATATGCAGAATCCCTGCCAATTGTTGAAACAGTCTTTAAGTCTTTATAATGGTGCTGAGTAAAGTCCTACACTCAAGAAAGGCAAAACAACTCAAATCCCTTCAAGACAAATTACTGCTCTCCTGCCGGGTGGAAGAGGTTCAAAGTAATCAACTCATTACCAAAGGCCTGGTGGTTTCCCTAGAAAGATGATGCCATGTTGAGAGCCGTAAGACAGTAGCTCATTTCCATTGTTAACAGGTGGGAAACTAAACAACAGCAATTGTTAAAATCATTATTGGTGAGTGAGAGTCCATATTGCTGGCCTACCCGTATTACCTATCTCTGATGTAGAGATTATTTTATTTTTGTACCCACTGTGCTAGTACTAAAATGGTCCCTGACAGAAGATGGTTGATATCAACTGGCTAAATCATTCCGTCTGCTTAGACATTTAGTGACTGCTACACAAGCGATGTTCCCTAGTAGGTATAAACATTCTCATCCATTACAATTGCTCCCATTTTGCTTCTCATTCTTGAGCACTCCCAATTGATCTCTGATTATTCATGAATGATACAATCTCCTTTGCAATGAAGGAGCTTGGTCCTACTACCAGAATTGGTCTATAGAGGACAGCCACCACTAAGTGTCTCAACATTATATCTCAACGTTATTTTGGCCCTTGTTACAAGTGCACTTCTTCTTATTATTTTTCTGTACCATCACATGGAACATAATCGCTGGTGGTGCCCAGCCTTGTGTGATATTTTTCTGCGGTATGTACAAACTCCTCCCTAGCATGTTCACTTCTTTTGCTCCTGTCTTCCACCACCTGCAATGATGCTGGCATTTCACTTTCTCCAAGTTTTTAGGAACCATTTGAATTGTGTGTTGGCACTGACTCCTCAGTCCTCATCAGAGTGTTGAAGCTTTGATCATAAACAGTTATCCCCATATCACTAAAGTCTTCCTTATTTAATCTTATACTCCATCTTCTTTACTCTAGAGCCCTCAGCGTGTTACAGTACAAAACAAACATTCCCATCTCCTGTTTTTACATGCTGAATAGATCCTATAACTCTCAGCTGTGGTCCTGTCCTTCCCTCAGCAGCCTCAGTACTTCCCTGGCCAGATCATGTTATGATTTAACCCTAGTAACTGATGTGATAGTCAAAGGATGAGGAGCCAGGGAGATCTTAAGGAAGGAAACTATTGTCTTTGGATGGAAAAGCCTCCACATAATCTTAATGTAAACAAGAAAGTGAAAAGTGAAGTGAAGTTGCTCGGTTGTGTCCAAGTTTTTGCTACCCCATGGACTGTAGCCTTCCAGGTTCCTCTGCCCATGGGATTTTCCAGGCAAGAATACTGAAGTGGGTTGCCATTGCCTTCTCCAGGAGATCTTTCCGACCCATGGATTGAACCCTGGTCTCCTGCATTGTAAGCAGATGCTTTACTATCCAAGACCCAGGGAAGTAGCAAGGAATAGGTAGCTTGTTCAAACCTGGATTGTTCAGTAGAATCTAAGGATTCAAAAATTTTGAGTGCATCAACCCAATTCTTAGAGTCTCATCTTCCCAAACACTGCTCTGAGTTTGGTGTAGCAGACTTTTCAGGGCTAAGAATTCAACTTTATTTGGAGCCTCACTATTTTTATGTTTAAACTGTGGGCTTTCTCTCCAATGCAAAAGCTGAGAATATCTTTATATACTGCCAAGGACATCCTCTGCCTACCACAAAGCCTTAAATTGATGATTAATTGTCTTCAACTTTTCTTGACTTTTTCTAATACATCAAAAGCCATCAGCAACAGCTATCTGTTGTAATTTTAATAAACTAACATTTGTTAAGTAGAGCACAGGGCTATATGGAATGGTGAGCCAGAGTTCAAAAAACACTGTAAGGAAAAGTGAAATGGAGAAGCTTACTATTTGTTAAGTCCTGGAGGAGGGGCACAGCATGAGGGAGGCCAGGGCAGGGTCCAGGCAGAGGGAAAGTGCCAGCAGCTGCGCACGCCCTTATTCGGGTCTATTGATAGAGTGCTTTGGAGTTCTCAGGCTAAAGCTGGAGAGGTCAATTCAAAGCAAAAACAGTGGGGATTTTGGCAGGCTTCCTGAGGATATTATCTAAGGGCCTGGGCATAAAGAGAGAATGCTTATCACAAAGTCCATTAGAAGAGTCATATCAGGGACTTACATTTACTTGTTACTCTGTGGGCTATTATTTAGGGCATGGGAGGGTGAGCTAGTGCCAGTTAAAGTTGAAGGCCCTACAGGCCTCCTGACCACACAAAATGAATTCTGAGACAATGATATTATGGACTAGTTAAGATAACTCTCAACACCATCCGATTCCAAACTCCTTGTAAACATTTACTGCCTCTGATCCTCCCAATCACCAGACATACTGCACCCACCAGCACATTTTCTTCTAGCAATAGACCATCTGTTTCCCCCAGTGAAAGTTTTGAGTCACGAGGCTGCCAAAATTTATTTTTGCTTCATCTATCACTTATATCAGCACTACCAGCCAGGTATTAGGTGATTCAGCTCCAAAATTTCATTTTTAATTCTGTTTACTAGGACCACTTCTGCCAACTGTCACAGATCAAGTTCTCTGGAAAACAGATTCTGAAATGGAGACTAGCAATGAGAAATGGAATATTTCCTGCCATATCAGTAAATAAGGATGTCACAGTCATCAGTGATTGCAGCCCTCCAATGTGAGCCTGGGAGCCCTCTTGAATGATTGAGAAATGCTTAATTGATAGGAGAAGGCAATGGCACCCCACTCCAGTACTCTTGCCTGGAAAACCCCATGGACTGAGGAGCCTGGTAGGCTGCAGTCCATGGGGTCACTACGAGTCGGACGCGACTGAGCAACTTCACTTTCACTTTTCGCTTTCATACATTGGAGAAGGAAATGGCAACCCACTCCAGTGTTCTTGCCTGAAGAATCCCAGGAACGCGATTGCCATCTATGGGGTCGCACAGAGTTGGACACGACTGAAGGGACTTAGCAGCCGTAGCAGCAGCAGATTGATAAGAATATTTTTGTGACATTAATGAACATTAAAGAACTTCTTAAGACATTTAAAGTTTCAACTATAAAACAAAAGATTGGCAGGTTGACTATATAAAAAATTAAAATCTGAATGTAATTAAGGGCAAAATAAAAAAAAAGATAAATAACAAGGAACAGCCTTGGAGACTTCATTAAAAGTGTACTGAAAGACTTCATATCCAGAATAGATAAGAAACTGCTGTAAATCTTTCAGAAGACAAACAATATGAGAGTAATAAAAATCAAAATATATGAAAGGTGACTTATACACAGTTAGCATAATGGTCAATGAATAAGAAAAAAAATGATTAACTTCATTAGTATTGAGAGAAGCCAAATTAAAGCAATAAATCCCTGTTTTGTACCATTTAGGGGCTCAAAAATTAAAATGTGTGACAAAGTCTAGTGATGGTAAGGCTGTAGGAAAACTATGGCCTGTGCTTGTATATGCTGGGAGAATGTGAACAAGTACCTCAGGGAAGGATTTAGCAGTGCAGATCAAACTGAAAGTAATCATGACAAAAATATCAGCCATTGCGCTTCTAAGCCCATGGAACATCTTGCACACAGTAGAAAGAAAAATGAACAGAAATTTTCAGAGCAGTGTTGCAACAGAAACAAAGAGATGAAAGTGGCCAAATGGCTATCCATTAAGAAATAAATAAAATGTAGTTTATCTATAAGACTAATGGTGTACAGTATGTCACAGCTGTGAACAAGGTTCATACATATCAACAGATGCATCTTAATAACACCTCCTCCTGATCAGGTCAGGAGGAAGACTCAGAACCCCATGTGCTCTGGGTGAGTCTCCTTCTCCGCCTCTCACTTCCAGGCAGCATGCAGCCTGGCCGCTCCTGTCACCCTTGACATCCTCAGAGCTCATCTCACTTGCCCAGACTCCTAATCCCAACACTCTATATTCCCATTTCCTATTTTTTCTGTAGCATTATCACCATCTGACATAATACATATTTTACTACTCTATTTGTTTGACTCTTTCCAATTAAAATATAAACTCCATAAGAGCAGGTTAATAATTATTAATCTTTAACCTTAGCACCTAAAATAGTGCATAGAACATTGCAGACACAAATAACATATTTGTTGGATGAACGAATAATGCAGACTGTAAAAAGCAAGTTGAAAGATAGAATGAATAATATGATACAACTCAAGTAAAATTTTAAATACATTCTAAATAATACTACATGCAAGTATTTAAGGCACTTTAAATTGGAGTGGAAAAAACATATTATAAACTTCTGATAGTGATTAACTCAGAGAACAAAAATGATCATAATGGGGAATCTGAGGAAGTAAAGCAGGATTTCAACTTTATCTTTAATGTGTAATTTCTTACTGTTTAAAAATATCAGAAGCAAATATGGTAAAACCTTTATTTTAAAATCTTGTGTTACTTTGTATGAAATAAAAGCAAAAGGAACCTTACTAACATGTGAAATAAGTACAATTGTATGGTAGTTTGAACATTCTTTTCATTGTCTTTCTTTGGGATTGGAAACTGATCTTTACCAGCCCTGTGGCCATTGCGGAGTTTTCCGAATTTGCTGGCATATTGAGTGCAGCACTATTGAGAACTTTCCAATGTACAAGCTGGGCTTAGAAAAGGAAGAAGGAACCAGAGATCAAATTGCCAATATCTGTTGGTCATAGAAAAGACAAGGGAACAAAAAATAATCTAATTCGGATTCGCTGACTATGCTAGTAACTTTGACTGTGTGGATCACAATAAATTGTGGAAAATTCTTAAAGAGATGGGAATACCAGAGCACCTTACCTGTCTCCTGAGAAACCTGTATGCACAATAGGAAGCAACAGTTAGAACCAAGCATGGAATAACACACTGGTTCTAAATTGGGAAAGGAGTATGCCAAGGCTGTATATTGTCACTCTGTATATTTAACTTCTATGTAGAGTACATCATGCCAAAATGCCAGGTTGGATGACTCACAAGCTGGAATCAAGACTGCTGGGAGAAATATCAACAACCTCAGATATGCAGATGATATCATCCTAACGGCAGAAAGTGAAGGACTAAAGAACTTCTTGATGAAGGTCAAAGAGGAGAATGAAAAAACTGACTTGAAACTTGACATTTGAAAAACTATGATTATGGCATCTGATCCCATCACTTCATGCAAATAGAAGGGGAAAAGTGGAAGCAGTGACAGACATTATTTTCTTGAGCACCAAAATCATTGCAGACAGCAGGAAATAGTTTTTGAATCCTTGATCCACAACATCTGCTTTAGTGGTGAATGATACGAGCTGTTTCTGAGACCTTGTCAGTCCAAAGGACCATAGAGTCCAGGGCAAACTGATTTTATACAGGGCTAGCTGCAGATGGATGATTGTATTTCAAACTTGATCTGAACTTAGCTTTTGGCCTCTCCTGTGCAGAGAAAGCAAACCTGAGCTTAACACCATCACACCTGTACCCTAAATAGACTGGGTAGCAAGGTTCAGTGGGAAACTTCTCAAGGCCTTTCAGAGAGTTCTCAGACTCATGTCCACTCAGTCAGTGATGCCATCCAACCATCTCATCCTCTGTCATCCCCTTCTCCTCCTGCCCTCAATCCTTCCTGGCATCAGGGTCTTTTCCAATGAGTCAGCTCTTTGCAGCAGATGGCCAAAGTATTGGAGCTTCAGCTTCAGCATCACTCCTTCCAATGCATATTCAGGATTGATTTCCTTTGCAACTGACTGGTTTGATCTCCATGCTGTCAAAGGCACTTTCAAGAGTCTTCTCCAGCACACAGTTCAAAAGCATCAATTCTTCAGCACTTGGCCTTCTTTATAGAACAACTCTCACATCTGTACTGTACATTTCTTCCAATCCAGCTACAGATTAAACTCTTCTGCTGGGCTTTACTGAGGTGGCATTAAAGGTGGTCCTTTCCAGAACCAGAGTATGTGCCAATGCAAGGCTTGTGCAAATGCTTACAGAAGGGGTCTTTTCTTCCTTAAACTTAAAGAGACTCTTCTTAGAAGGTAGAGCTTTAGATGTGTCACGTAGTTAAACAGAAATAAGAAAGAAAAAGGGAAAAATCCATAAATTGGACTGAGATCAATACTCTGTAATTTCTGGTACTCATGTGTGATGATCCCTCTGAACTTTACAAAACCATGAAGATGCTCATGGTGACAGTGTGTGACCTTGCTACACAACTAACTTTCCTCCACCAAGAAGTAGCTGTCCTGAGGAAGTGAAGATTGGAATCTCCTTGGTTTGGAAGAGGAACAAAGTTGGGCGTGCCAACGCCTAAAGTTTTCTCAGAAAAGCCCAGAATGTGAGCATAGCTGTCACCACCAGGAGCTGGCAGAAATCTTGGCAGTTAGGGTCTGGAAAAGGAGGACAATTCCACATGATGGTGAGTCAGTTGCTAGGCAGACTGACAAGAAGTCAGGGGTCCCTGAGAAGGAGAAAGGGGTCTGGGGCTCTCAAGGAGGAGATGGGGGTCTGGAATTCTCAAGAAGGAAAGAACAGACATCCTTTTTTTTCCTTTACTTTCTTTAATCATAGTCACATAAAATGTCTTTTACTTTAAGCCTGATGATTACAACAAACAACTCAATTTAAACTCTGTACTAGGGATAATATAACATATAACATATTATAATATGTTATATATAACATCATATAACATACTATCTCTAGTACAGAGATAATATAACAACAATGTATATTCTCTACTGCTTGAGGACAGGTTCTGCTTCCTGAAAACCTTCTGACTAATCCTGGTATCTTAGAATGTATATTATGGGAGTGGATCTGGTAGGATCTTTCTATTGTTAAGTTCTAATTCTGTTACTTTAAAATGTAAATTGTGGGAGTGGGAGAAAAGGGAAGATACATCCATTTGAATGCAGAGTTCCAAAGAATAGCAAAGAGAGATAAGAAAGCCTTCCTCGGGGATCAATGCAAAGAAACAGAGGAAAACAACAGAATGGGAAAAACTAGAGATCTCTTCAAGAAAATTAGAGATACCACGGGAAAATTTCATACAGAGATAGGCTTGATAAAGGACAGAAATTTCATACAGAGATAGGCTTGATAAACGACAGAAATGGTAGGGACCTAGAAGCAGAAGATATTAATAAGAGGTGGCAAGAATACACAGAAGAACCGTACAAAAAAGATCTTCATGACCCAGATAATCACGATGGTGTGATCACTCACCTAGAGCCAGACATCCTGGAATGTGAAGTCATGTGGGCCTTAGGAAGCATCACTATGAACAAAGCTAGTGGGGGTGATGGAATTCCAGCTGAGCTATTTCACATCCTGAAAGATGATGCTGAGAAAGTACTGCACTAAATATGTCAAGAAATTTGGAAAACTCAGCCGTGGCCACAGGACTGGAAAAGGTCAGTTTTCATTCCAATCCCAATGAAAAGGCAATGCCAAAGAATGCCCAAACTACTGCACAGTTGCACTCATCTTACAAGCTAGTAAAGAAATGCTCAAAATTCTCCAAGCCAGGCGTCAGCAATACGTGAACCATAAACTTCCAGATTTTCAAGCTAGTTTTAGAAAAGGCAGAGGAGCCAGAGATCAAATTGTCAACATCTGTTGCATCATTGAAAAAGCAAGAGACAAAAAAAAAAAAGAAAAGAAAAAGCAAGAGAGATCCAGAAAAACATATACTTCTGTTTTATTGACTATGCCAAAGCCTTTGACTATGTGGATCATAATAAACTGTGGAAAATTCTGAAAGAGATGGTAATACCAGGCCACCTGACCTGCCTCTTGAGAAATCTGTATGCAGGTCAGGAAGCAACAGTTAGAACTGGACATGGAACAATGGACTGGTTCCAAATAGGAAAAGAAGTACGTCAAAACTATATATTGTCCCCCTGCTTATTTAACTTATATGCAGAATACATCATGAGAAACGTTGGGCTGGATGAAGCACAAGCTGGAATCAAGATTTCCTGGAAAAATATCAATAACCTCATATATGCAGATGACACCACTTTTATGGCAGAAACTGAAGAAAAATTAAAGAGCTCTTGCTGAAAGTGAAAGAGGAGAGTGAAAAAGTTGGCTTAAAGCTCAACATTAAGAAAACTAAGATCATGACATCTGGCCCCATCACTTCATGGCAAATAGATGGGGAAATGGTGGAAACCGTGGTTGACTTTATTTTGGGGGGCTCCAAAATCACTACAGATGGTGATTGCAGCCATGAAATTAAAAGATGCTTACTCCTTGGAAGGAAAGTTAAGGCCAACCTAGACAGCATATTAAAAAGCAGAAACATTACTTTGCCAACAAAGGTCCATCTTGTCAAGGCTATGGTTTTTTCCAGTGGTCATGTATGGATATTAGAGTTGGACTACAATGAAAGCTGAGCACAGAAGAATTGATAGTTTTGAACTGTTGTGTTCGAGAAGACTGTTGAGAGTCCCTTGGACTGTAAGGCGATCCAACCAGTTCATTCTAAAGGATATCAGTCCTGGTTGTTCATTGGAAGGACTGATGTTGAAGCTGAAACTCCAATACTTTGACCACCTCATGCAAAGACTGACTCATCTGAAAAGTCCCTGATACTGGGAAGGATTGAGGGCAGGAGGAAAAGAGGATGACAGAAAATGAGATGGTCGGATGGTTGTCGAACTCAATAGACATGGGTTTTGGTGGACTGTGACAGTTGATGATGGACAGGGAGGCCTGGCATGCTGCATTTCATGGGGTCACAAAGAGTCGGACATAACTGAGCAACTGAACTGAATCGAACTGTACATAATCTGTCAGATCATAGACTTTAAAGGGACTTGTAATCCATGCTGTTATTGTGTTCTGTTTATACTTTTGCTTAGACCCCGTGTAAGGAAGCACTTAGCCTTGTTAGACTAGATGAGCCTCGCTAGAAAGTCACTAGGAGCACGAATGGAACAAGGTGGAACTCTAGCTCCAGCAGCAGCCTGTTCAAGAAGCAGGCAGAGCTCTAGCTCCAGGAACACCTCTCAGCCTTGGTGTTGCTCTCCCGGCTGCCTGCCTTAGGGGCCAGGGACCTGAAAGTGAGTTTGTCATGGCTGTGCCTCCTATGTATATGGATAGAAGCACTGCTGGTGGTTATGAAGTTTTTGAGGATACAGATAAGGAATTGCAGAATCTGGTCAGGTTGGAAATGCAATGGGCTTCTTCCTTTGATAGCTCTTAGTGGACCAGAGGAGGCTTTCTAGTGGCTTTTGTCTCAACTCCTTGCTTCTTCTGCTGCTGCTGTTGCTAAGTTGCTTCAGTCATGTCGGACTCTGTGCGACCCCATAGACAGCAGCCCACCAGGCTCCCCTGTCCCTGGAATTCTCCAGGCAAGAACACTGAAGTGGGTTACCATTTCCTTCTCCAATGCATGAAAGTGAAAGTGAAGTCACTCAGTCGTGTCTGAGTCCCAGCGACCCCGTGGACTGCAGCCCACCAGGCTCCTCTGTCTATGGGATTTTCCAGGCAAGAGTACTGGAGTGGGATGCCATTGCCTTTTCCACTCAACTCCTTAGATATCCCTTTTGTTGAATCTGTGGAAATGAACTGGAAGGATTGGCCCTAGTAGCTTGAGAACAAAAATCACTTTTTCCTCACTGGCCAACACTTTTGCTATCATACTGGTATGGTCACTTTCAGAGAAGAGACATCTTGGGTTTTTCTTTTATCTCTTTATGACTCACCATTTCTACTGTAGTCAGGATGGTACTCAGGAATGCGCACAGGCATACGTAACACGGTGCTTCCCCTAGTAGTCCTAGCTTGGGAGGCATTCCAAAAACCTACTCTGTGCCACCAGAGGTGGCATCAGAGGAAAAGGGCAAATCTAACAAAGATATGGTGGTATGGAACTAAGTCAATTTGGGATGTCATCAGGTCTACCCCTTGTACATCTCCATCCTGCCTTGGTGGTAGAATCGGGAGGGAAGAATAAGGTGCCTGCATTGGTAAGGGACAGACTAAGTCTGACCAGGAAAGGAAAGCTTTAGTGGAAAGTCTGTCTACAAACCCATCCAGAGCAGGAAGTGATACCTTCAGTTGAAGGAAGCCGTGGCCATGTGTGCCACTTTCTTCTTTCTCACAGATGGGAGCTAACAGTTTCATAATCACTCCTTTAAAATGTATTTTTAAAAATTGGGGCAGATTTGATCCCCAGAGCTTAAAGAGACATGCCTGATCTTCTTCTGTAATACTGAATGGCCACAGCATCCTTTGGAAGACGGGGAATGCTGGCCTGTTGAAGTGTCTCTTAATTATGATACTGTTTTATAACCAGGCTGGTTCCATAGAAAACAAGAGAAATGGGTAGAAATGCCATATGTGTTTCTATTTATCTCTCTGCAAGACATTCCTGACTTATGTCCTAAGGGTACAGATTTGGGTGTGAGACCTTCTGCTCCCTCCTGTCCTCTTACTTTGGCCCTGTATCTGGGGCTCCCAACTGAACAGGCTGAGAGTCAGGGTACCCTGCCAGGAGGGGTTGCCTCAGTCTCGGTAGAAATTCAAACAGTACCAGTTGCGATTGAGACCATCAAGAGGATCCAAAAAGTACATAAAAGCCTTTATAGGACTAACTTTACTTTAAGACATTACTTGAAGAAATGTAATGCATGTCTTGAGACAGACGCTGACTCCTGACTCGAGAGCTTGAGTTTGGGGGGAAGCTATTACTTTTGGAGATGAATCGCTTAAACATGAGACAAGGGGAAAGAGGGAACACAGAATAGCCCTCCTCCCTCCTGGGAGCCAAGAAATTCCTATAACAGAGCCACTTTGTTGGATGTATTCTTGTAGGGCTCATATGAGCACGTGCTAAGACTTTATGCAAAGTTGGCGGACATAGAACAGGGAGAGAAGGAAACTCCTGTTAAATTCCTAAATAATTATGGGAGGCTCTCTACAAGTTTACTGATGTTGATCCTGAAAGTTCAAAAGGAGAAATGATCTTAAAAGATAGATTTTTCACTCAATCGGCTCCAGATATTTGCCGTTAAGTTACCAGAACAACCGTTTGGACCAAATCAGTCTTTAGAAAAACTGTTGCAGCTGGCTGAGACAGTATATTACGGTAGAGAATATGAGGAGGCAAATGGAGGGAAAAAGAACCAAAAGTGGCATCCAAAAGACTGAAGCCCCAACAATGGCTGTTAGATATGCTTTGAAATTGCCTGAAGAAAAATGCTCAGAGAGACCCAGGTGAAAACGGATGGACTTGTTATTACTGTGGCAAGGAGGGTCACCTCAAGAGAGATTGCCCTCAAGCACCTAAGCTGCCCCCAGCTCCATATCCAGTCTGCAAGGACCACACTGGAGCAGAGACTGCCCTCCAAGGCTTAGGCCCCAGGGGTTGGACTCTCAAGGCAATCAGGACTGAAGGTGCCAGGGGATCCCCACACAAGTCCTTGTCCTAATAACACCTGAGGAACCCTGGGTATTAATAACTGTGGAGGACCAATCAGTCAATTTCTTTTGGACACTGGGGAAACTTTTTCTGTGCTCACTAAAGCCCCTGGTCTGCTTTCCTCCTCATCCGCTACCGTAATGGGGCTGTCTGGATGAGTCAAATACTATTATTTCAGTCATCCTTTAAGCTGCAACTGGGACTCTACTATTTTCTCATGAGTTTCTGAACTTGCCAGAGTTTCCCTCACCCCTTCTCGGGAGAGATATACTGAGTAAGGTCCTGGTCTCTGTTTTAATGAATATGGAACCCACTCTTTTTAACTGAATAAGATGTAAATCCTAGAGTGTGGGTTGATGGAAAAACTGTGGATTGAGCACAAAATGCTATTCTTGTCATTATCAGGCTCAATGACCTTCACCTATTTTCACATCAAAAGCAGTATCCACTAAAGTCCAAGGTTAATGAATGGACAAAATCTTACTGTACTGACTTCTCATGATGTGAGTGAGATCTTAAATTCTAAAGTTCAGAGTGACAATAAATCCATCTTTAAAGCTGCTGTAACTCAAGAGGTATCACAAGCTCTAGAACAGAATATCATTTACACTGTTCCTGGAGATTCCAATCTTCAGGAAAAATTTGAAAAGGCTAATGACATTATTGAAAGACACCCATGTAAGCTAACTCAGGAAACACAAGAGAGTTGGTTTAAAGTTTTACCCATAGCTTTAATGAGGGCTCAAACTGCCCCTAAGAAGAAGGGACTGTCTCTGTGACAGACTGTTTTTTGTGCACAGATATTGTCATAGATTCTGAAGTCTTAAAATTAGCTATGTGACTCAACTTTTAGCTTCTCAACAGACATTACTGGGAGGTTAACTCCTGATCCAGCCTTTGAGTCAAACAAACCGCTTTTTGGGTCAGGAAATGAGATGGGCCTGATAATCTAGGTGGGCTCGCTTCTGCTGACTCCAAAAGTCCTGAGAGTGCCATTTGACCCTCCAGGCAACAGATTTCTGTCCTGAACTGATTCCTATGCTGCATTCCACAATTGGTCTAATTGCTGAGTCTGTGGAGCACTCCCCACCTCATCAATTGAAGACTTCCCATGGTGCGTTTTTCTGCTTCAAGGAAAGGACTTTCTTCAACTCTGTGATGACATCTAACAATCCTAAGATGGACTGATGTAACTGTGGACATAATGTGACTTTTAATTTTGATTATGTTTTAACTTGGTTTAATGGCTATTTTACCTTACATCTATAACTGTAAAATGGGGTTTGTTTCTAACGGTCTGAAAGCTTTTAAGTTAAAAATGGTTGTCCAGGCTCCTATGAGTGCCACGACCTCCTTCAACTATTACTTGGGGGCCGTGGATCAAAGACTGTCAATATGAGGGTTAGGAGAATATGTTGCCTCAACAGTTTAGGGGTCATGCCCCTCAACAGCAGGAGGTAGTTATGAGATGAAAACGATGCCCTTTTCCCTTAGCAATATAATTCTCCTTAAAGAAAAGACGAGGGGGTGGGGGGGGTGTTGAGAGAGTCAATTCCTAGGCAGGTTGATAAGAAGTCCAGGGTCCCTGAGGAGAAGAAAGGGGTCTGGGGCTCTCAAAGAGGAGATAGGGATCTGGAATTCTCAAGGAGGAGGAAAGGACAAACATCTTTTTTTCCTCTACATTCCTTAGTCTTAGTCACCTAAAAGATTTTTTACTTTAAGCCCAGAACTGATGATTACACAATGAACAACTCAGTTTAAACTCTGTACTAGGGATTATACAACAGCGATGTATATTCTGTACTGCTAGAGGACAGTTCCTCCTTCCTGAAAACCTCCTGACTAATCCTGATATCTTACAGTGCATATTATGGGAGTGGGTCTTTCTGCGCTGAGACATAAAGACTTGGAGTTTCTCAGAGCCCCTCTGAAACACTGCATTGGAGTTTCACTTTTATATTATATATATATATTTTATATATATTATATATATTATATATTTTATATATTATATATTATAATATATAAATATCATTAGTTATTAATATTAATTAATATATTAATAGTTAATTATTAACATTTTATTATATATATATATATATCCTACTGATTCTGCATCTATGCAGAATCCTGATTGATACACTCTTTAAGACCCACTTCATTCATGAAGCATCTCTAGGTACATGTTTCACATGGATCTCTTCTGACTTTTACTTCCTTTCTCTTTTCCTGGCCCTTAACCTTCTAATCTTTTTTTTTTAAATTGTTCTCTAATTATTTACTTTTTGAGTGCAAGAAAAATGATAAACATTTAGCCCAGTATCTGGCATATAATAAGTGCTTAATAAATGAATATCTGAATCAACTGCCTCAAATATATTAGGTATTTCCTCTCTCAATATCAACAACTGTTTAATTCTCTTAGCAGGTATTCAGTTGGCTACAGCAGACAAGAACCTGACCCAGTTGGCACAGTTGTACCAGTTGCCTGGAACAAGTCACATGTTTGTGCCCTCTCAGACAAATACTCTGTTTTCCTTTATACCAGAATTGGATTGCAGCATGGTTTTCTTCCTCTACCAGTCCCAGCAGATTTAAGAGGGTCTTATTTCAGCAAGTAGATGAATTGCTACACTTCCAAAGAAGCCTGAGGTCCCCAGCATTAGCCATTTTTCTTCCAAAGTATTTTTCTGCTTTTGATGATCATAAGATTAATGGAACATATAGAAAAGATTATCTTTTATTAAAACCCCATTGTGTTTCTGATGAGACTACCACATAGTTTGAGAAATGGCAATGGAAACTGTGAAATACTGGCTCTTTAAGACAGTCTTTCTTCTGAAAAGGCATTGTGGGAATTTGACAACAGTGGCAGCTCAGTGACAGCTGCTGGTTTCCCCCAAACGGGAGTGCGCCGGAGCGAGAAAGCAGCCATCCTGACAAGCTACATCTTTTTACTGTCATTGCTCTCATACACAAAGATACACTCCAAATGGATCGGAGATCTAAGCGTAAGACCAGAAACTGTAAAACTGCTAGAGGGCAACACAGGCAAAACCCTCTCTGACATAACCCAAAGCGGGATCCTCCATGACCCAGCCCCCAGAATATTGGAAATAAAAGCACGAATCAACAAATGGGACCTAATTAAAATGAAAAGCTTCTGCACAACAAAGGAAACTATAAGCAAGGTGAAAAGACAGCCTTCAGAATGGGAGAAAATAATAGCCAATGAAGCAACGGACAAACAATTAATCTCAAAAATATACAAACAACTCCTGCAGCTCCATTCTAGGAAAATAAACGACCCAATCAAAAAGTGGGCCAAAGAAGTTAACAGACATTTCTCCAAAGAAGACATAAAAATGGCTAACAAACACATGAAAAGATGCTCAACATCACTCATTATCAGAGAAATGCAAATCAAAACCACAATGAGGTACCACTTTACACCAGTCAGAATGGCTGCCATCCAAAAGTCTACAAGCAATAAATGCTGGAGAGGATGTGGAGAAAAGGGAACCCTCTTACACTGTTGGTGGGAATGCAAACTAGTACAGCCACTATGGAAAACAGTGTGGAGATTCCTTAAAAAGCTGCAAATAGACCTGCCATATGACCCAGCATTCCCACTGCTGGGCATATACACCAAGGAAACCAGAATTGAAAGAGCCACGTGTACCCCAATGTTCATCGCTGCATTGTTTACAATAGCTAAGACATGGAAACAACCTAGATGCCCATCAACTGACGAATGGATAAGAAAGCTGTGGTACATATACACAATGGAATATTACTCAGCATTAAAAAAAAATTCATTTGAATCAGTTCTACTCAGATGGACGAAACTGGAGCCCATTATCCAGAGTGAAGTAAGCCAGAAGCAAAAACAACAATACAGTATATTAACGCACATATATGGAATTTAGAAAGACAGTAATGAGAACCCAACATGCGAGACAACAAAAGGAACGCAGATGTATAGAATAGACTCGTGGACTTTGTGGATGAGGGTAAGGGTGGGATGATTTGGGAGAAGGGCACTGAAGCATGTTAATTGTCATGTGTCTAATCAATCGCCAGCCCAGGATTGATGCTCGGGACTGGTGCAGTGAGATTTCCCGGGGGGGAGGGAGGAGGGAGGGGGGTTCCGGAGGGGAAGCATATGTAAACCCATGGTGATATCATGACAATGTATGGCAAAAACAAACAAACAATAAATAAATAAATAAAATAAAAAAATAAAAGTATAATTGTCTAAAAAAAATATTCATATATCCATGAGGCAAAAATTCTGACAGTATGGAAAATATAAGGTGAAAAGTAAAATTATTTTTCCTTTCGACTCCTGGAACCTCTCTTCAAAGCAAATATTAACCAGTTTTTGGATACCTTTCCAGAAAAATGCTGAAATAGGATTCAACTAAAAACATTATCCTTTTAGCATCTTGCAAGCTTTTGGGAACTATGGGAGTAAATAATATTGCTGCAGCCCTCAGGAAGCACGCAATCTAACTAATAAAAAATAGCATGGTGGGGGTGTTCAGAGTGGCCAAGAGGGCACAGGGAAGCTGCATTTGAGCTGGGATGAGTCGGAAATCACTCCATTGGCCGTGTAGCTATGGTAATTCTGTATTTGCCTTCTAATCCGTTGACTGTAATGCAGAAAGCTAAATCTTTCTCCCTCTGCTTTCTGCTGAAGATGAACTAGGGCAGCCAAGGCCATCTGGCACAAGAGGCTCTGAGTCTGAGAACTTGGGACAGCTGGGCAGTGGTGGATGAAGAGAGGGTAGAAGCCGTGTTACTGTTCTCCCAGGCTGGAGTTGAAGAGACCCTTGATCCCTCAGAAGCTATTTAGCTCTCTCTTTGGGAGTAACTGTTTGAGATATGGGGTTTTTAAATGTGAGATACATTTGTGGAGTCTCTGGAATATTCATAGAGAGCATCCCTCTACAAAACCCCTTCTTCCCACTGATAACTTATGGTGAACAGTGTTGGATTTGTGATCTCTGAAGAAGATTTAACTTCGAGACCAGGGACCAGGCTTGATCACTCAAGAGCTTTTATATAGCAGAATTTTATTAAAGTATAAAAAGGGACAGACAACGATCCTGACAGAAAGAAGTCAGCGAGAAGCAAAGTTATAGGTAAGAAGTGACTTAGTAGAACTTAGTAGTTACAGGTAGAAGTGACTTAGTAGAACAGGACATTGTGATTCTTACAGGAGGGCAGGTGAGAGGGTTCTACGCACCAAGAACTTAGTGGGCTACAGTTTTATAATCAGAGGAGAAATAGGAAGGGGAAGAGGATCACCTTCTTTCTCATTCTTGAGCAGACATTCCGTTTTCATCATCAGTTCCTCCTCCGTGACACGTGGCAGGGAGTTACTTGTTCCTACTTGGTCAAACCAGGTGGTGCTAGTGGTAAAGAATTCTCCTGCCAGTGCAGGAGATGCAAGAGACAGGGGTTCGATCCCTGGGTCAGGAAGAGCCTCTGGAGTAGGAAATGACAACTAACTCCAGTATTTTTGCCTGGAGAATTCCATGGACAGAGGAGCTTGGTGGGCTACATGGGGCTGCATGGTCTATGTTCCATGGGTCCATGGGTCCAACTCTTGTCAGACACAACTGAGTGACTGAACACACATGTGGTCAAGCCAGGACTGTCATAGCACTATGGAAAATTTACTTCAGGCCTCAGTACAATGAGGATCTTTCACTTTGAAAGGCCACCTTTCCATAAATTACTGTTTTTTATGTGCAGAAATCATGTCCTAGGGGTCATTAACTTACTGAGCTCACTGGGAAGGCTGTGGGTCTCATGCCACCATTGTTTTATTGTTTTGGGGGCATATTTCATACTTTTGTTGCACGGTTTTGTTGCTAAGCAAGCCCGCTTGGTTTTGTGGTTAAGGAAGCCTGCTTTCCTGAATGATCTTTAATTTACAAGAGTTGCTCATACTTTTTTTTTTTTTCAATTTACAATCCCTTAGTGAAATTAACTATTTAATTACCTACTTTGTCCTTTTACTCTGCCTCTATCAAAAGAAAGCTCATTATAAAGAGTTGTAGTAGTGTTAGTTGCTTAGTCGTGTCTGATTCTTTGTGACCTCCAAGGACTGTGCCCCACCAGGCTCCTCTGTCCATGGGATTCTTCAGGCAAGAATACTGAAGTGGATTGCCATTTTCTTTTCTGGAGGATCTTCCCAACTCAAAGATTGAACCTGGGTCTCCCACATTGCAGGCATATTCTTTACCATCTGAGCTACAGGTAAGTCTCCATTATGAGGAACTGACTCACATTTATGAAGGCTGAGAAGTCCCATAATCTGTGTAGAGCCTAAGTGACTCCATATTAAAAAAGGAGCCGCCATCTTGTAATAAAGGGCAACACCCAAGTTCCTGGAAAAACCACAGAATTGTCCAGCCCTCACCCCATGTCACCACCCTAGACATGACCAATCACTGTGTGCCAGGGAAGCACCAAAGATACACCAGTCAGGGGGCTATTTGTGGTTAAATATACCTATCAGGAACTAACACACGAAAAGTCCACCAATTGCTGTTTTACAAATTTTGAAAACCCCTCACCCAACTCCACAAACTATAAAAACGCCTATCTATCTGCTGTTACTCAGGGCTCTCCTACCGAAGCTGCTGTGTCGGTGAGGATGGAAGCCCCTGCTCTAGCTTGAATAAAAGACCCTCGTGTGTTTGCAGTGGAATCAGCTCCTGAGGTGGTCTTTGGGTGATCTATAATCTGGGCACAACATCTGATCTGCCATCTGTCAGCTGGAGCCACAGTAGAGCTGGTGGTATAATCAGTCAGAATCCAAACGCTTGAGAACCAGAGTAGCTGATGGTATAAATGTTAGTCTTGAGGGCAGAAAAGATTCTTGTCTTCCACATTCTTTATTTCCACAGCACAAGCAATCTGACACTTCATTTGGATGATGACAGAAATCTCAAGAACCCTTCAATCTTGGGTTACAATAACCTAAGATTCTGACTTTACAACCACACACAGGTCAATGGAACTCGGGTCTCATTTCTGGCCACAGCTCAAGTGAGGGCAGCTCACTCTTCTGTGCCTGCGTTTTGCAAAATGCTAGGTGCTCTCTTTCTTTCACATGCCTTCTCTGTCTCAGAGGTGAGCCCTGAGTATTGCAGAGGAAGGAGTGGGACAAAATCCTTTCAGTTTCACTTTGCCTTTTGAAAAGAAAATCTTTTTTGAAGACTTGTTCTCAAATAGATTTCTTCCTTACATTAGAAAGGCATAAATTCTACTTATCACCCAAATTGTTATTTCTCACTTCCACAACAATCATCATCCATAAAATAGGATTCCAGCTCCTTAGAAGCAGTAACACTTCAAGTGACTATTTGATTTCTCCCACTAAAGTAAAAGAAATACTGATATGTCATCTTTAATGTTGACTAAATATATAGACAGCCTAATGTTTCTATAAATTAGATTCTTTTTTATCTGTAATTGAAAAATATTCAAGAAGTGATTTTAAATTGAAAAACTTGGAAAAAATAACTTTAAGATGCTCAACAAAGTATCTTTTTAAGAATGAGAAATGAACTACTTGACTTTAAATTTTAGTTCATAAAAAAACAATTTTTTACTTCAGCAATAAACAACAAACATTTTGTTTATTCAGCACTATGCCTGCTAGAATGCAAAAACTACCTCATCAAAAGCAAAGCTCTTACATTTTTGCCATACATATAGCTCATGCTCAATTAGTACTTAAAATATGTATCATAGTGATATTTGGTAGAAACCAACGCAATCAGTTCAGTTAAGTTCATTCACTAAGTCATGTCTGACTCTTTGTGACCCCATGGACTGCAACAAGCCAGGCCTCCCTGTCCATCACCAACTTCCAGAGTTCACTCAAACGCGTCCATTGAGTCAGTGATATCATCCAACCATCTCATCCTCTGTCATACCTTTCTCTTCCTGCCCTCAATCTTTCCCAGCATCAGGGGCTTTTTCAATGAGTCAGCTCTTTGCATCAGGTGGACAAAGTGTTGGAGTTTCAGCTTCAGCAAAAGTACTTCAAATGAATATTCAGGACTCATTTCATTTAGGATGGACTGGTTGGATCTCCTTGCAGTCCAATGGACTCTCAAGAGTCTTCTCCAACACCACAGTTCAAAAGCATCAATTTTTCGGCACACAGCTTTCGTTATAGTCCAACTCTCACATCCATACATGACTACTGGAAGAGCCATAGCTTTGATTAGATGGACCTTTGCTGGCAAAGAAATGTCTCTGCTTTTTAACATGCTATCTATGTTGGTCACAACTTTTCTTCAAAGGAGTAAGCATATTTTTATTTCATGGCTGCAGTCACCATCTTCAGGAATTTTGGAACCCAAAAACTTAAAGTCTGACACTGTTTCCACTGTTTCCCCAACTATTTGCCATGAAGTGATAGGACTGGATGCCATGATCTAAGTTTTCTGAATGTTGAGCTTTAAGCCAACTTTTTCACTCTCTCACTTTCCTCAAGAAGCTGTTTAGTTCTTCACTTTCTGCCATAAGATTCATGTCATCTGCATATATGAGGTTACTGATATTTTTCTCAGGAGTCTTGATTCCAGCTTGTGCTTCATCCAGCCCAAAGTTTCTCATGATGTACTCTGCATATAAGTTAAATAAGCAGGGGGACAATATACAGCCTTGGCGTACTCCTTTTCCTATTTGGAATCAGTCTGTTGTTCCAAATCCAGTTCTAACTGTTGCTTCCTGACCTGTACACAGGTTTCTCAAGAGGCAGGTCAGGTGGTCTGGTATTCCCATCTCTTTCAGAATTATCCACAGTTTATTGTGATCCACACAGCCAAAGGCTTTGGCATAGTCAATAAAGCAGAAACAGATGTTTTTCTGGAACTCTCTTGCCTTTTCGATGGCCCAGCAGATGTTGGCAATTTGATCTCTGGCTCCTCTGCCTTTTCTAAAACCAGCTTGAACATCTGGAATTTCACAGTTCACTTATTGCTGAAGCATGGCTTGGAGAATTTTAAGCATGACTTTCCTAGCATGTGAGATGAGTGCAACTGTGCAGTAGCTTGAGCATTCTTTGGCATTGCCTTTCTTTGGGATTGGAATGAAAATTGGCCTTTTCCAGTCCTGAGGCCACAGATGAGTTTTCCAAATTTGCTGACATGTTGAGTGCAGCACTTTCACAGCATCATCTTTCAGGATTTGAAATAGCTCAACTGGAATTCCATCACCTACACTAGCTTTGTTTGTAGTGATGCTTCCTAAGGCCCACTTGACTTCACATTCCAGAATGTCTGGCTCTAGGTGAATGATCACACTATCGTGATTATCTGGGTCATGAAGATCTTTTTTGTACAATTCTTCTGTGTATTCTTGCCACCTCTTCTTAATATCTTCTGCTTCTGTTACCTCTATACCGTTTCAGTCCTTTATTGAGCCCATCTTTGCATGAAATATTCTCTTGGTATGTCTAATTTTCTTGAAGAGATCACTAGTCTTTCCCATTCTATTGTTTTCATTTATTTCTTTGCACTGATCACTGAGGAAGGCTTTCTTATCTCTCCTTGCTATCTTTGGAACTCTCCATTCAAATGGGTATATCTTTCCTTTTCTCCTTTGCCTTTGGCTTCTCTTCTTTTTGCAGCTATTTGTAAGGTCTCCTCAGACAGCCATCTTGCCTTTTTGCATTTTTTTTTTTCCCTGGGGATGATCTTGAGTCCTCTTTCCTGTACAATGTCATGAACCTCTGTCCATAGATCATCAGGCATTCCATCTATCAGATCTAGTCCCTTAAATCTATTTCTCACTTCCACTGTATAATCATTAGGGATTTGATTTAGGTAATACCTGAATGGTCTAGTGGTTTTCCCTACTTTCTTCAATTTAAATCTGAATTTGGCAATAAGGAGTTCATGATCTGAGCCACAGTCAACTCCCAGTCTTGTTTTTTCTGACTGTATAGAGCTTCTCCATCTTTGGCTGCAAAGAATATAATCCATCTGATTTCAGTGTGGCCCATCTGGTGATGTCCATGTGTAGAGTCTTCTCTTGTGTCATTGGAAGAGGGTGTTTGCTATGATCAGTGCATTCTCTTGGCAAAACTCTATTAGCCTTTGCCCTGCTTCATTCTGTACTCCAAGGCCAATACAATACTATAGAGTAATTATCCTTCAATAAACATAAATAAAATATATAGTAGAGTATGTCCAAAGCAGCAATAATAGAAAAGTTCTATGAGACATTTGGAAACAGATGAAAAATATACCTCAGAACATCAAGTTACTCCCTCCCCGGTAACCGCGTCCCATGGTGATCTCTCCAGGAAGGAAGAGATGTGATCTGACCCTGAGATGGAAAAGGTACACATTATTTTGGAACAGTAGCTGAGACTAGCAGGCATTTCAAGATCAGGAACCTATTTTAGCTTAAATGCAGTCCTTGTAATTTGCTGCGGATATAAAATTGCTTTGTTTGCTTCAAATATTTAGCTACCAGTAACTACTTTATAAATGGAGAGGGATAAATTTGAAGGACATATTTGAAAATATTACTTATTAAAGCTGAGTTTTTTGCCTGCTGTAAATTCCCTTTCCATTTAAATGGAAGCAAAAGCAGACAAATTGCTTTCATGATGCTCTTCTTATTTGTGTTTCTATGGAAACAGATTCTTGATTAGGACATGGAAAGCTAAAATAAAAAGCCTTATAAGTGGGCAGAGCATAACTGAGGGTGTTTTGTTTACCAGATTTCATCCAATCCAAGGTAGCATAATGTTAAAGTAGCCCAAACTTACAAAAATAGGCCCTCATATTCCTAGTCTACCCAGTCTAACAGTGCAATTTGATCTCTTGTGTTTTCCTGACTACATTCTAACCAAAGTCTGGCAATCATAAGAACCCCACAGTCTTGCCCAACAGACCCTTACTACTTGGTACAGCAGGTTTCATTGGATCTTGTTTTTTTTTTAATATTTCTCTTAATTAATTCCCAAAACATGATGCTTGCCCTCAGGTATATCTTTAAGAGCAAAGGAAACTTTGGGGAAATTACTGAAAGAATGCTGACTAAAAAGAAAAAATAAAATGAGAAGCTGAATTTAAAAGAGTAAACAATACTTTGGTATCATTTTTGCTTTTACACCGCAACCATCTCTTAGTAGCTCACATTTGAATTAAAGGTGTCAAATCTATACTGTCCCGATTCTGTGAAGAAGTGCTGTACAAAACCTAGTAAAAACTTCCATTACAAAAACCATGCCTGTTGGCAGCTATCAATTTCCATACCATTTTGACTTCAAAATACTAAGATTTTGAGACACAATTATTATTTTCAAAATCTCAGTGCTATGGAAAGTTTTCTAGTTTTTCACAACAAAACTAGAAAAATCTTAGTCTAAAATAAGTCAGTGTAATTGTATAAAATGTTAAAAACAATTCAATGAAAACAAAGTAGCTTATATCAAAATCTATTTTAAAACTTGAGATGGCAATGTTGATGTTATTCTCTTAGCTGTTTGCATGAAAGATATGTGGTGTATCATATATAAACTCATCACCGCTAAACCTCTGGCTCAGCATAAGATGAATTTGTATGCTAGTATACCCTGCCTAGGCTTCCCTGATAGCTCAGTTGGAAAAGAATCTGACTGCAATGCAGGAGACCCCAATTGGATTCCTGGATTGGGAAGACCACTGGAGAAGGAATAGGTGCCCCACTCCAGTGTTCTTGGGCTTCCCTTGTAGCTCAGCTGGTTAAGAATCCACCTGCAATGCAGGAGACCTGCGTTTTGATCCTTGGGGGAAAGTCTACCCACTCCAGTATTCTCTATAGTTTAGAGAATTCCATAGGCTGTCTAGTCCATGGAGTCACAGAGAGTCGAACATGACTGAGTGACTTTCATGTTTCATACACTGCCTAAAATCTCCCTGGTTTCATTAGTTCCAAACACCCTACTACTTACTATCTGCATACCAGAAGTCTACAGGCTAGCAATTAGGAGAAATTGGTCACAAAGAAGTTAGAATTTCTTTTAAGTGTACTGTAACAATAAAGCGTTAATATTACAGTATTGCTCAGGATAATAATCAAGGGAGAGGAAAGAAATAAAGAAAAAAAGGAAGGAAGGAAGAGGGAAGACAAGAGGGGAAGAGGAGGGAAAGAGGAGAAAAGAGAGAAGAGAGAAAGGAAGTGTAAGGAGAAGAAAGGCATGAAATAAGCTTAGAGAAGAAAATAAAGATAGGAAGGAAGGAAAGAAATTTGGATATCACTGAGTCAATAATTGTTTGGGGATGGGAAAAAAAATGAATATAACCAAAAGCTAATAGTAACCAATTCTTCTTTCATGCACTGACCATAGAAATAGTGCTGTTTAACACCACTAAAGAGCCAGATGTAAATAAGTGAGGAGGGACACATAAGAAAAGACTGAAAGAAAGGGAGAGGAGGGAAATCCCAATAACACATCAGTGTCTCTGCAACATACCCTGGTCACTTGTGTTTCTGCTGATAGGAAACAAACGGCATATACACCAAGTCTGTTAAAATAAGGTTTCTTTGGATGCTGGACATACTCATAGAGAAGAAGATGGGTGCTAAGGTGAAAAAATAAGCAAAGAAAAGCCAATACAGCTGCACAATATATGCCACAAAAACATAACCATATTAGCATTTGGACCATTTATCTGGCTGTATATTTCAGATCATCTCTTAAAACAAAATAAAACAAATACATATGACACACATTCATTTTGTGTCTTGGCTGTTGGGAAATAATACTCACAGCCCAAAAGATATTAATTTGAAAAGCTCTTTTGAAACTCATTATATAGCTTTCCTGAAGGGACAATACTTCCTTCAGTTCAGTTCAGTCACTCAATCATGTCAGACTCTTTGCGACCCCATGGACTGCAGCATGCCAGACCTCCCTGTCCATCGCCAACTCCTGGAGTTTGCTCAAACTCATGTCCATTGAGTTGGTGATGCCATAAAATTAAATTAAATATTTTTTAAAAGCCTTGGGAAACATTTTTTTTAAAACTCAATAGGTTTGATCAATACATTATGTTTAAATCAGACTGGAGACTTAGTTGATCTGACATGATAAATGGGAAGACATCAATAAGATCAGAACATATATAGGCACGAGGAAATAGTATTGGTCTTTTGCAAGCATGATTGTAATAAATGTAAGATATGACACATGTAGACACCTTTTAAAACAAAATACAAAATAAAACACTCATTAGCAGAGCTTTGAACTTTTGCTTTCTTTGCATCAACCCCAGCCCTGCTGCCCGTCCTCAGGCTCCTCACTGAGGAGTGCTGTAAGCATGGAACTCAAGGCAGTCCAAACAGGCAAGGGTTGGCTAAGCTCCAGAGGAACAGGAACCAGCAGAGGGAACGTCGTTTTGAACTTTGTAAGATTGCTGTTGACAGTACTTGGAGTGGTATCCACGTGAGAGTTGGACTATAAAGAAAGCTGAGCACCAAAGAATTGAGGCTTTTGAACTGTGGTGTTGGAGAAGACTCTTGAGAGTCCCTTGGACTGCAAGGAGATCCAACCAGTCCATCCTAAAGGAGATCAGTCCTGACTATTCATGGGAAGACTGATGCTGAAGCTGAAACTCCAATACTTCAGCCACCTGATACGAAGAGCTGACTCATTTGGAAAGACCCTGATACTGGGAAAGAATGAAGGCAGGAGGAGAAGGGGGTGACAGAGGATGAGATGGTTGGTATGACTACCGGAAAAACCATGGCTTTGACTAGATTGACCTTTGTCAGCAAAGTAATGTCTCTGCTTTTTAATACTTCCCTAATCCTTCTTATTATATGCATTACATTTCTTCATGTAAGAAAGATGACATAGTCATTGCAAGTTACCGACCAGATGTGCCAAGTAAATCTGGTTTTGTTCACTGGCAAGTCCACTCTCGGGTTTGAGACAGTGAACTCCAGGCCAACAACGACAAGCTCTTTCTCCAAAGAGGAAGGAAGAGGAGAGATTGATTTTATGACCTAGCTCAGTCCCACAGCCCTAGCAGTGCCCAGTTCTGTTTTGAAAGTTAAATTTCTGTGTTTGGTACCTAGAAGACAGCTGTGTTAGAGCCCAGATCAGCATACATCAAAAAGTATTCACTGAGAGAAATGTATCTTATTTCTGTAAGCAACTTAGTACTCCTATATAAATGTATTTTTATAACATGTGAATATTTGTTAAGTCACTTCAGTTGTGTCCTACTCTGTGCGATCCCATGGACTGCTGCGAGAAAACAAAAACAAGCACCTGAACTTGGCAAGACTAAGAGATCATTGAAAGCTCGCCAGAAAACCACATTGTAGGAAACCAGAGAGGACTTTCCATTTGGAGACATGTAACACAACTGCCTTCAGTCCAGTTCCATGGTAGAATAATGCTGAAGCTGTAGCTTTCTATGAAGCATTCTTTTATCTTCCCTGAGCTCTCTGCCATACAATCCCATAGTCACTTCTTGATTTCCTCCTAAACTGGTTTGTGCTGTGTGCTTAGTCTCTTAGTCATGTCTGACTCTTTGTGACCCTATGGACTGTAGCCCACCAGTCCCCTCATCTATGGGGATTCTCCAGGCAAGAATACTGGAGTGCATTGCATGCCTCCCTCCAGGGGATCTTCTCAACCCAGGGATCGAACCCAGGTCTCCTGTGCTGCAGGCAGATTCTTTACAGTCTGAGCCTCCAGGAAAGCCCAAGAATACCTGAGTGGGTAACCTATCCCTTCTCCAGGGGAACTTCCTGACCCAGGAATTGAACCAGAGTCTCCTCTATTGCAGTCAGATTCTTTACCAGCTGAGCTACCAGGGAAGCCCTAAACTGGTCTACCAGGGTGCATTGATGTCTTTTGAAAAGACTATTGATATCCTATTCCTTTACTCCTTTTTCTAAGGGGTCTAGATGTAGTAGTAGTATCCCCATGGATGAAGAGAGAATGGTGTGTGTGTAGCATGGTACAGTTAGGGCTAGGACAAACATGCGGATGACCAGGGGGCAAAGATAGTTCTACGGAAGGAACCTAATGGGTTCAGGCATAGACTGGGGTTGAGGGTTCTACACTTGACTTTGGAGGGATGGAAAAAGCACAAGGATCAAGTGGGCATTCTTTCAGGGAAAGGGCAGCAAAAGATGGGGAGGTGTATTCTAAAACATCTTTCCTTTACCCTAAGTAAGTGTCACTTTGAAGGCAAAAAAGAAAAAACATATGATGACTGTTACCTTTGTTGGAAACCTTTTGTTTTTATCTTGTGATAAAAAGATTTTTGGTCAAATGCTGAAGTTAAATGAAAGAATTGCTGTAAAGCAACAACTAAAGTTTCTGCTTGTTGCCCCTAACAAGCTAATTACGTGAGGATATATTCTTCCTTTTGTACCAAAATGAAGTACTCAGTGATAACTGATATTCATCAAGAATATGCTAAAAAAAAAAGGTTAAAACTCACCAGGGGAAGGTGATAAATAAACTGTACATTTATTAAATTTATTGAATTCCTGTACATTTATGTACTGTACATTTATTAAATCCTGTAATTTAATAAGGCTCTCAGCTCTAATCAACATGTGGGGAAATAAATCTAGGTAAGTCTTTTTACTATTAAAAGAGGAAATGACCAAATCTTTTACTCAGCCACCCTAATAATATAAAAGGAAACTCACATAGATCAAAGAGAGAAGGAGAGAGCAGAGCATGGAGCTGGGAAGTGTGAAGGACAGAATGAGGGATAAAAAGAAGGAGGGATTACTGACATTACATTTATCAGACTACAGTCTACTAAAAGATGATCAACTCCACAGATGTCTGACAGTTTGTAGAAGTAGAGGTATACTCGAGTGTATGCAGTATTTGTGAATTTGACCTAAAAGTTTGAAACTGGAGCACCAATTTAGATAATGAAGAGGTTTTCAAACTGTCTTGGTTCTTGTTCCCCTTAGCATCTCAGTAACTTTTCATTCCTTTCCTAACCAGGTCAAAAGAAATATCTAAGAGATCCAAGCAGCTTAATAAGGTTTGTTTCCTAGTGTTTAGGAACTATGTAAAAAATAATACATATATCTTAAAAGGTAAAAGTAATATTTTTATTTCAGTCCCAGCCATCATTATATATAATGAGATGCAGGAGCTTGGTGGGTACTGTGCACTTCTCAATACTTGGAATCACAAGGGAAACTAACAGTCTGCTTTTCTGTTCCACATTAATTGTCATGCATCACTTGCCTTTTATCACAAAACCCACTAAACCTCAGCTTCACAAAGATAGAATGTTATTGAAAGAGTGCAGCACAATCAAACGTGGAACCATAAGTATCTCTTGTGGTATCCGTATGATGTTGCTGTAGTTCTCCCCAAATGCTAAAATATCCTGCAGTTCCCCTGTGAAAAGTCTATGGCATCCCAAGGTGCACTGGTGCACAATTTGAGAACAATAGGAAAAAATAATTCTTAGACATACATGATATAAACTGATGTACTGATAAATTTGAATTAGATACATCAAACAGAAGTGTGCTGTTGCTGTTTGATTGCTAAGTTGTGTCTGACTCTTAACAAACCCATGGACTGTAGCCTGCCAGGCTCCTCAGTCCATGGGATTTCCCAGGAAAGAGTACTGGAGTGCGTTTCCATTTCCTTCTTCAGGGGACCTTCCCAATCCAGGGAGCAAACCTGCATCTCCCGCTTGGCAAGCAAATTCTTTACTACTGAGCCACTTGGGAGGCAAATAGAAGTGTAGAAATAGTAGTTTAGAACTAAATAGTATAAAGAAATGTTTAGAAGATTAAAAATGCGTGTGATGTTTGAAGAACGGTGAGTATTAAGAATAAGAACAAAGATATGTGTGATACCTATTCTGCATCAGGGGCTGTTTAGGAATGGGGCTACGTATGTGAACAAGACTCATAGGATTACTGCCTTCATGCAAAGGAGATGGAATGAAATAAGCAAGCAATTGTGGTACAGTGGAATAAGGATGAAGGTGGGAGAAAAAATAGGAAAGGATTTCTGAGCAATTGATGTTGAAAAGTAAATCTTAAAGATTCACAGTAGTAAGCCAAGTGAAAGAGGGTCTGGAGAGGAGTACTTCAGATGTATGTACTCAATTCACAGGTCTGTTCAATCATTCATTCACTAAATATGTATTGAGCATTATTATTTAACAGGTGTGTTCTGGACTCTGGTCATACAGCTGAGAATACAACAAAATCACTGCTCTCCTGGAGCTACCTTATGGTTGGGGAAGACAGTGATAATTAATATAGATTACGTCAGAGATTGAGAAATGCTAGGCAGAAAATTAAGACAGGATAAAGGGATACAGAAAGAAGTTTTAATAGAGAGGTTCTGTGGAAGGGAGCCTTGAGGGATCAAATTGCTAAAAATCCTTCTGCATCCCCAGGCCTCTGCATCCCTGTGGCAGAGCAGGGAGTAAATGATAGGAGATGAGCCTGAAGAAGGTCCCTGTTTAAGAAACTGAGCCTCATATCAGGCAGTGGGGATGAATTTTTCTACTTTAAAAGTTACCAAAAGATAAGCGAGACAGAGAAAATGCAACAATATCAAAAAAGAATTTCAAACAAAAAATAATTTCTTTCAAAAAAGACTGCAAGTTAATTAACGGTAAAATTAAATTCTTGCTTTATAAAGCAGTCTTCTATTTTCTGAAATGATATTTTTGGTTAGAATTCTTTTTGATACTGTTGCCTTTTTACTTTCTCTCTCTTTTTTTTTGTTCACAACTCAAAGTAGAAAAGATAAGTCACAAGAAGTCTTAAGAAAGGTAAGAATAGTGAAATCATACCAACTTTTTTTTCTGATCACAGGAATGAAACTAAAAATCAATGGTAGAGGGAAAAATGGAAATTTCACCAACATGGAAATTCAACAATATAAATGTGAACATCCATAGCATTTAAGAAAATTAAAAAGGGAATTAGAAAACACCTCTGACATGCTTGTGGGCCATGGAGGTAGAAACGAATAACAGATGGCTGGATATTTAGGCCTGAAATTTAGTATGATTGCATTGTTAAATTAGTGCAACCATGTCATATACAAGGAAATTTTAGCTAATAGAGTTGTTAGTATAAAAATAATGATTTAGAGTTTCTAGTTTTTGCAATTTTACTATCATTTTCTTGAGGGAAAGAGTGTGAAAACATAAATTTTACACTTTATAGTCCTACCATGCTGATACATCTCAAATTAAAAGACAGAGGGCAAAACTAAGATGGCGGAGGAATAGGACGGGGAGAACACTCTCTCCCCA
>ML663008.1:30013107-30095309 GCA_007570785.1 Antilocapra americana | reverse complement strand
AAAAAAAAGACTCATGTGAGAGACAAAGAAGACACTGCATAATGATCAAGGGATCAATCCAAGAAGAAGATATAGCAATTATTAATATATATACATCCAACATAGGTGCACCTAAATACATAAAGCAAATGTTAACAGCTATTAAAGAGGAAATAGAAGCAACATAATAACAGTGGGAGAATTTAATGCCCCAGTTATACCAATGGACAGATCATTCAGACAAGAAATAAACAAAGAAATGCAAACTTTAAACAATACATTGGACCATTTGGACCTAATTGATATCTATAGGGTATTTCATCCAAAAAAAAAAAAAATTAGATTTCACTTTTCTCTCGAGCGCACATGGAACACTCTCTGGGATAGATCACATTCTGGGCCTGAAATCTAGCCTTGGTAAATTTTAAAATATTGAAATCATTTTAATCATCTTTTCTGACTTCAGTGTTATAAAATCTTATCAGTTATAGGGAAAAAAACCATGAAAAACACCAACACATGGAGGCTAAGCAACATGCTTCTGAATAACCAACAGAGAGTCAGACACGACTGAGCGACTGAACTGAACTGAACACTGAATGAATCAAAAGGATATTAAAATACACCTAGAAATAAGTGACAATGAAAACGTGACAACCCAAATCTATGGGATGCAGTAAAAGCAGGGCTAAGAGGGAAGTTCATAGCAATACAAAGCCTACCTCAAGAAATAAGAGAGACATCAAATAAACAGCCTAAACTTAAACCTAAAGCAACTAGAAAAAGAACAGAAAAACTCCAAAGTTAGAAGGAAAGAAATAATAAATATCAGGGCAGAACTAAATGAAAAAGAAATGGAGACCAAAGCAAAGATCAATAAAACTAAAAGCTGGTTCTTTGAGAAGATAAACATTGACAAACTGTTAGACAGAATCATCAAGGGAAAAAAAAAAAGAAGAAGACTCAAATCAATAAGATTAGAATTGAAAAAAGAGAAGTTACAACAGACAACACAGAAATACAAAGGATCATAAAAAACTACTATGAGCAACTATATGCCAATAAAATGAACAACTTAGAAAAAATGGACAAACTTTTAGAAAAGTATACACTTCCTAAACTGACCAGGAAGAAATAGAAATATGAACAGACCAATCACAAGCAAAGACATCAACATTGTAATCAAAAATCTTCCAACAAACAAAAGCCCACGATCAGATTGCTTCACAGATTAATTCTACTAAAAATTTAGAAAAGAGCTAAAACATCCTGCTCAAACTCTTCCAGAAAATTTCAGAGGGAGGAAAACTCCCAAACTTATTCTACAAGGCTGCCATCACCCTGATACCAAAGCCATCCAAAGATGCCACACACAAAAAGAGAAAGTTATAGGTTAATAACACTGATGAATATAGACACAAAATTTTCAACAAAATTCTAGCAAATAGAATCCATGAGCACAGTAAAAAGATCATACATCATTATCAAACTGGTTTTATTCCAATGATGCAAAGATTCTTCAATATATGCAAAGCAATCAATGTGATAAACTATATTAACAACTTGAAAGATAAAAACCATATGAGAATTTCAATAGATGCAGAGAAAGCCTTTGACAAAATTCAACACCTATATATGATTAAAAACCCTCCAGAAAGTAGGCATTGAAGGAACATATCTCAACATAATAATGGCCTTACACAATAAACCCACAGCAAACATTATACTTAATTGCAAAAAACTGAAAGCATTTCCTCTAAAACCAGAAACAAGTGTACCCACTCTCACCACTATCATTCAACATAGTTTTGGGAGCCCAAGCCACAGCAATCACAGAAGAAAAAGGAATAATAGGAATACAGATTGGAAAAGAAATAAAACTCTCACTGTTTGCAGATGGGATTCTATGTATACTATTTAACTGAACCAAATTCAAGCAAATTCCTGTTAAGAACAATGGAAATATAACTACATTTCCCTGAGGTGAAAATTTATCTCTTCCAAGATACAAAAACATTTTATAAATATATTTTAATTCAAGCTCCTAATTTTCCCTAACTTCCCAGTGTTTCTGACTCTGAAATCATATGCTTTCTAACAGAAATAGCAACAGAAATGACCTGCACTCAAGGTACTTACTAGAGAAGATAACCCCAAATTCACAGTCCCTGAATGTCTCAGAAGCTTAGTTGGAAGAAATAATATTTATGGGGAGTTTCCTATTTATATAATACAGTGCAATCCATTCCTTATTAATTCTATTTTCCTCAAAAGGTAAGATCTTATCGTCTCACATTACATTATGCCATATTTTTATATGAATAAATAACTTTATTTTGTTTGCCTAATAAAATAAAAGCTTCTACCCAGGTTACCTGACAAATTCTAGAGGGGTTTACACAGTTCACCAAAGCTAGTCTTGTTTTGAGCCTGAATTACTAAACTTTCATAAAAATAAATAAAAGCCCATTCATGGGAATAAAAAAAATTCAAATCTGCCCATACCCAACAACATCATCACTCAGTTGTGTATGTATCACAGTGAACTAAGTAAATATAAAAGGATTTCTTTAAATCGTTTTTTTTTTATTTGTAAATAGGAGAACTGCAATCGCCTTCTGTGAAGCATTCTGTGTCAAATTATTTCCTATTCCTCCAGCTGCCTGTCTCTTAAACTAGAAAAGTATGACTGCATCAAACAGTTATAACAAGAAATCAATCCGTTTCTAATACTATCTAGAAAATGTTTTATGTTGCTAAAACAATTGAAAAGAGCATCTATAGGAGTGTTCGAAATACTTCATTTTAAGAGTTGACCAATTTTAAAAGAAATATCTGCTTGTTCATTGTACACACAAAAATTTAATGACACCTGCAGTATGCCAAACACCATGACATCCAATTCCTGCAAAATACTTGCTTTTAGTGGATCTCAGTGCCTTCTATTATACTGCTTTCTTCTTTGTTTTTGTACTGTAGCTTTTCATCCTGTTGACTCATTTTTAATGTAAAAGCTTGCTTCTTACTTTCTGTCATTTTCAACTTGACAGATTTTATTTTCCTGGACTCCAAAATCACTGTGGATGGCGACTGCAGTCATGAAATTAAAAGACTCTTGCTCCTTGGAAGAAAAGCTGTGACAAAACTCGATAACATTTTCAAAAGCAGAGACATCACTTTGCCAACAAAGGTCTGCATAGTCAAAGCTATGGTTTTTCCAGTGGTCATGTACAGATGTGAGAGCTGAACAATAAAGAAGGCTGAGCACTGAAGAACTGATGCTTTCAAATTGTGCTGGAGAAGACTCTTAAGAATCCCTTGGACAGCAAGAAGATCAAACCGGTCAATCCTAAAGGATATCAACCCTGAATATTCATTGGAAGTACTGATACTGAAGCTGAAGTTCCAATTCTTTATCTGATATGAAGAGCCAGCTCATTGGAAAAGACCCTGATGCTGGGAAAGATTGAGGGCAGGAGGAGAAGGGGTGAGATGGTTGGATGGCATCATCAACTAAATGGACATGAATTTGAACAAACTCCAGGAAACAATGAAGGACAGGGAAGCCTAGCATACTGCAATTCATGGGTTTGCAAAGAGTCAGACACAATTTCATGTTTGATCAACAACATAATACATGCAGAAGTATCTACAACTCACAAAAGCACGTGCTTGTGAATTTTCAAAAAGTGTACCATCCATCATGCCAGTACTCAAATCAAGAAATAGAATCTTACCAACAGCCTTGAAGCTCACCTCGTGCTCCTCCCTCCCACCACCCTTCCCTCAAAAGATAATCATTTATCCTCACCACTACCAATATGTCAGTTTGACATTTTTCTGTGTTTTACATAAGTGCAATCATATTCTCTAGCTTTATTTTCTTGACATTCTGCTTGAGAAATTTGTCCAGTGGTGTGATGGTAGAGTTTTAACAACTGAATGATTTCAAGCTATCATCTTGAGTTACTGATTACAGAATCAGGAAGTTTGTTGGTTTCAGGCAGCTTCTTACACAGCACTGAATTCATCTATGTTGCTGCAATTTCATTCTTGTGATTACAGAAAAATTGTACTGTAAGTGTGTATTAACTAGGATGATTTGGTTTCAAGTACCAGAAAAGACAACACAAATTATCTTAAGGAAAAACAGTAGACATATATACTGACCTATGTAACTGAACAATTTTGGCGAGTGGCAAGGCATAATGCTGGCTTCAAGTAGAGCTGGATACAGGTTCAATTTCTTCTCTCTTTCTCTTGGAGATTTCCACACCTTAGCTGCAAGGAAACCTGGGACAGTGGATATCTGGTATTTTCATCTTCAGTAGTGAGGACACACCTGTCTTATAATTGGAGAGATCCTTCAGCAGAAAGGACAAGTAACCATAAGCTTCTGTGTAGGGGCTACCATAAAAAAGGAATTTGGAACACCTCCATTTTGAAGCACTGTTGATTGGGTGACCAAACATCCATTCCAACCATTTTCTCCTGTGTTCCTCTCTACAACTGAGATCCTGGAAAAAATTATTTCTTTCCTGGTTTCTTATGTAGGCAAGTGTGGACAATGAAGCACAGCTTCAGGAAAGAGATAAAAAGAGGAAAGAGAGCTTCTGACCTTCAGCTCTTCTTCCACCTTATGCACACCCATCACTAACATTCCATCTGGAGCAGTAAATCCCATTTTGGAATCAAGAGAAAGAAAATGTGCGACTTAAGGGCAGCAAAAGTAATAAAGGCAAACCTGTGTCCTTGGTGATGCTGACAAACAGTTGATCCAACACTACCAACCAAAAACCACCCTCAAACTGCTTGTTCTGAGAGGTAAACAAAGTGCTATTCAGCTAAGCGATCTTTGAGGCAGAGTTAAGGTAACTTACAGCCAAACACATACAACAACTAAAACAAGTAGTGTCCCCAAACAGAGACTAAAAACCATCAAACTGAGCCAAGGCGGGAGCATAGGGATGAAGCCCTCAGAGGTGGTAAGCCCTAAGTTGTGAGCTAGTCCACCACTTCCATCTCAGCCTTTAACTTAAAGTTGCTGTCCAAAGAACAAAAGAAAAAAGGATCCACACCCAGCAATCCTGGGAGCTGCATCAGTGCTGGAAGCGCAGAGTCACTGAAAGCATCAGTGTGACATGTAAAGGAGACAGAGAGCTTGCAAAATGCCTTGGCACTCACTCTGGGATGACCTGGAAGGGATGAGTTGATTAAGGATAAGTGATTAGGAGGAGCCTGTGATGCATCCTTTCATCATCTTGTTCCCAAACATATGCTCAGGCAAGTGTATCCTGGGGAGTACTTATTACAGGAAAGGAATAAAGGAATCTAAAATGCTCTGCCTTCAAGCAGGGCTGGATATCTAGATGCCATGAAGTAAAGCCAATCATGACTTAGCAGAGAAGTACCTTTATAAAATTATGAAACTAAATTTCTGCAAACTATAAGAGGTTACCAAAATGGTATTTAAAACTCTGATATGACCTGGCAACCAAATAGAGCCTTCACAGAGCACTGAGCAGTGGGTCTAATTTTAAAGAAAGATATGAGGGTTTGGAGGCAGACACAGGAAAAACAATAAAGATGACCAGGTTTGTAGAATATCTAATTTTTTTTAAAAGGGTGAAAGAGTTGTTCCTAGACAAAAAAAAAAAAAAAAAAAAAAGCCATTATGTGATTTTAACAATCATCTCTAAGCTTATGATGTGCTATTATAATAAAATCAGAATGATACTCAATTCCATATCTTTTCCTTGGGAATCAGGACTTCAAAACAGCATAACGTTGTTGATTTGCTTCCTCAGAAAATCTAGTCTCTCATTCCTTGGGAAAAAATGACTCACCAAGGTATAATGAAACCTTCTCATCTCACCTACTGGAGAATTTCAAAGAAACTGGTGCTGTTTCTAAGTACTCTGGCTTTACTACAGAGAAAGGGTCATTGTGTTTTGAGCATTTTGCATGCTTGAGGATAGAAACCTGAAGTGTGAAAACAGAAAGTGGCTGGAGTGGAAACTAGGAGATGGGCGCATACCTGATACCATTCCCAACTGATCTCACAGCAGACCCAAGGGCTGGAATTCATGAACCCGAAAGGGACACCTCAGAAATGTCCAGAACCCCCACACAGTTAACTCCAGGACTGAGGTGACCTGGTGACAGTTCAGCAGAACCCCACTGGCTTGGAGCTGATTACCTGCCCAAACCTCAGAATCCTTCCTGGTGATCTGCTAACCATGGGGTGAGTGGGACAGATCGCCCCCAGGTTTGAGTTTACACACCCCAAGAACTTAGCCTCCCCTTGAGGACTTGTGCCCACCACAGTCCAGGGAGATGGCCCAGAGGGGCTTACCAAATGGGGCTGGGGTGTTTCCCATGCATGACTTTGCCGTTGGACTAGGACACTGAGAGCTGGAAACAAGGGGAGGAGCACACCCTCGAGACAGGGTGAAAGAGGAACTCCTGTTTAAAGGTAACCTGTGAACTTGGGTTAAACATAAACATATTTCTAACCCTGAGCACACACACTGGAGTGACTCACAAAGATGCAAGTTACTGTTTTCAGAAACTCTTTAAAACAGATTGCAGGTGGTTCAGTGAGTAAAGAATCTGCCTGTGATGCAGGAGACATGGGATACATGAGTTCAATCCCTGGGTTGGGAAGGCTCCCTGGAGGAGAGCAAGGCAATCCACTCCAGTATTCTTGCCTAGAGAATTCTATGGACAGAGGAGCCTGGCAGGCTACAATCCATGGGGTTACAAAAGAATCAGACATGACTGAAGCAACTGAGAATTCCCTACTTGGCAGATAAATATCCTAGATGGTTTCTCCCAGGATTTTTCCCTCGTAGTTTCTTATACAAGCCAAAATAAAAAGTATTATATATTTATATTTCACTTCCTTCCAAAGAAGATCTCTAGTGACTCATAGGAACACATATAACATTGTAAAGCATAAGAATACAAAGAACCTACAGTGAAAGAAATAGTCAAGCAGCATGATAAGACAAAGTTATTATAAAGCAATGGAAAAGTAAGGAAATAGACAGATCAGCCTTTGCTCTGCTGGGAGAGTAAATCATGCCAACGCAGGTCGCAGGTCAGTTTGCAATGGTGCATTCATTGCAGTGGAGTGTTCTTGAGAAATTAGTCAACTTTTGCAAACCATCTGCAGTACTCTTGAAAGCAATTCCTCACTCCCTACCTGTCATGTGTTAAATACTCAGAACTATAGGTCTCCAAAAAAATGTGACTAATAGAGATGCCCAGACACAACAGTCCTTTTTGATCTAAGAACTAATAGGCAAACACAGACATTCCCAGGACGTGACACTTCCCAACACAGTCAGCCCAGGCCATAGGCAGCCATCCAGTGTGGTTACAGTACCCACTGCTAGTTTTATTGCTTCATCTATTCTCCTCTCTGCTTCAGCTTTAGGAGAGAGGATGTGATCAGCAGCCTGCCTTAAAACACCATGCAAATTGAGCAAGTAATATTCTAGAATCACCTCCCCACACCTTTTTTTTTTTAAATTAATAAAGGAATGAGTGAACAACGAACCAGCAAGAAGAAAATGAATTCTAGACTTGTTAATTTCTGAATGAACCCAACATAAAGGGTAGGAGAGGACCAGAAACTGGGCTGGCCTGGGCTGGTGTTCAAATAATAGTGAGCTGCCTCAGAGCCTCCTAGCCCTCCTTGTCCTTCTCTACACCCCTGCTCCATAGCCTCCAGCAGTGAGCTAATCACCAGGTGTTTCCTTTAGCCTGTCCTGGGGACCCCTAGTCACAGCAGCCTTCCTGTTTGAAATGCTTCTCTCCTCCTTTCTAATCAACTCACTGGTGCACCCTTCTTTAAGACTTACTCCTTTGAGAAATAGAGTATTTCCTGCCATGTCAGTAAACAAGGATGTAACAGTAATCAGTGATTGCAGCCTTTCAATGTGAGCTCTAAGGACACTCAGGAAAGAGAACAATCCCTGCAATCAGCAACCATTAGGCTGCAGCCACTCCCTATGGTGAGCTCTGAGGAGCTCAGGATAAGAAAAATGCAGGATACTGTTCCCAGATAGCTGAGATGCATATGAAAGGAATGGTAATGATTTCAATGAGTCAAGACTCTTGCATCTTCCCATATATAGAAAAGCACTAAATTCCATAATTTGGGATATCTACTTTTCTTTAATTAACAACAATATTTTGATGCTCAAACTACCTCACCTTTGTTGCAAAACTCCTGTATAACTTGGCCCCTTCCCTCACCTTTTCAGACCAGTTCTCTCAGTGTGACTTGAGATGCTGTCTCTCAGGCTTGAAGTCCTAAAAGTTCCCAGTGAATAAACATAACTCAACTTTTAGGTTGTGACTATTTGTAATGTTGACACCTTTCACAAAATCTACTTTGTTTAGTCTTTTTACTGGTTTCTTAAAGCGTTTAGTCAGTTCCTTATCACTTAATACTTATTCAGCTATGGCCTTCAACTTTTCTTTAATCCTTTCATTACTTTTCCCAAAGAGTCATAGACTCAACAGGGTTCAATATGCATGGCCAGACAATCCTGAGTACTTTGATCAGGCCCAACAGATCCAGCACTTATCTGTTAACTCAATAAGAAAATGACTGATGTGGTGTGTAAACAAAACAGCCTCCGTGACAGGCTGCTGGGAGATACAGCAGGCCCTAGCTGCGGAGACCTCCCCCATCCTCGCACCTCCCTGTACCTTACTCCGTGACAGGCTGCTCTGATATACAGCCTGCCCTAGTTCCAGCGACCTCCCCCACCCTCACCTCATACCTCCCCCAACAAGCCAGGAAAGTCCCGCGTGCGCCAAGAGATAGACCATCCGGGGCAGATGTGCAATTTAAACTGACCAAACATTGACTGCCAGCTATACCAATGCTGTAACAAAGAACTGCCTGTATAAAAGCAACTGTGATCTGGAGCGCGGGGCTCTTGTCGGATTCCACTGCGTGGATGAGATTTGCACCCTAGCCCAGCTAGCAATAAACCCCTTTATGCTTTTGCATTGCTGTGTGGACCTGGTCTCTTCAGGGGCTTGGGACCCGGAGTTTGGACTTAACACTGATAATCTTTTCAGAGGAAGTATGCTTTAGAAATGCAGACTGAAATGTGAAGTAGTTGTCCTCCCACCCCCTCCCCTTCTCCTCACTGTTAATATTAAATGCCAGATTCTTTTAATGCTAATGCCAAGTGTCCCAAATGGCAGCAAATCCATCATCAGTGGTGGAATGCTGCTCCACTGGCTGTCCCTGAATGCGCTGGGAATGAGGATGGCAGCCAGGATCTCGTGCTGTTATTTTCCCAGTGCATCATCGCTTTTGCCTGTGAGCCTTCTGCCTCTAGGTCCTGCATCATGGAGAAAAACACTTCCTTCCAGATGACTCATCTCTTTGGTCAATGTCCCAGTCCTTCTGCTGTGTGTTTCTAGCAGCTTCTTAGTATTATCCTTTTTATATCTCAGTCTTAAGCATGAGAAGTTCACTAGTTATTTGCCAGTATTCTCAGAGTGGGTGGCTTTTAAAAAAATTTAATAAGAGGGTATGAAAAGTAGTGAACTTGAGAAAACTCTGGGAGGTAGCAGAAGAGAGGGAAGCCTGGAACACTGCAGTCCACAGGGTCACAAAGAGTCGGGCACAACTTAGCACTGAACAACAACAACATGAAAGACTGAGCCTTTTTTCAATGAATATTAGCTCTGATTTAAAATAAAATCAACTGGTAATTATTATTAGGTGTATCATTTTGTCCTCTTTACAAAATGGATGTTTTTGATCCAACTGCAAGTCCTCAGACTACAGGTCAGGACTGAGCTTAGGCATCAAGAGAAGAAGCTCTGAATTTACTTTTTGGTAATAAAATTATACTGTTCTTATAGCTTATGGATCCTGAAAAACAATATTTCCAAACAAGCATAGCCTTCCTTCCCCTAGAAAACTCCTTGAATTCATCTTTTCTCTGTTTAAAACTCATGTCCAGAAATGTACTCATTCAAATTACCTTGTTTACAAAGATTTTTGTGTAACCATGAAATATCCTTGTTTTTCCAGATCCTTGACCTCTGGGAATATAGCAGTGGCAGTCAAGAAACAGCTCTTGTGCACAGCACCTATAACCCACGCTAGGCCCTCGGGTGACATGTGGAAGATAAGGAAGAACCTGTGCCTTCAATGAGTTTTAATTCAAAGAAAAACTAAAATAAGTAAATAAGTTATAAAATAAATAATGATAAACAGAAGTAGCATACGTAGAAAAGGACTTTGAGGAAAGCAGTCAGTTCAGTGGTTAAGTTGTTAAATGTTGCAGGTTTCAGTAAGTTTCAATTGTAAGTTTTGTGTTTAAAAAGTATATACTTATTTTTACTAAAGCAATACACTAATATATTTAGAAACTCCAATGGTAAAAAGAGGCTTTTAACAAAAAGCCCACAGATCACATCCTCCTTCCCCCAGTCTCCTTCCTCAAAGGGAATATTTAATTCAATTAATCTTTCCTAGTTCTTCCGGTGACTCCCTTTAAACTTCTAAGATTGTGTATGTTTTTCTCAACAATGTTTTCTAGTTTTCTGAGTTAAGTACTCTCATACCCTATTAGATTCTTATATATCTGATATTTATTATACACTTATTATAAACAGTGCCTTTCAAATTTTCATTTTTATACTTCAGTGATGTGTATTCTATAATTCATTACTATTTATTATCATATAGTATATAGTAAATGTTGATTTGTATTTATTCAAATATTTATTTTTCATTGTCTTTCATTTCTTCCTGTATCTGCAAAATATCTAATCATTTCCCAGATAAATTTCTTTAGAATTTTCTTTAATTCTGATCCCAAAATGGCAATATTCCTCAGCTTTGTTTGCCAAAAAAAAAGTCTTTTTTTTTTTTAATTTTCTTTACTTTATTGTGTTGGTTTTGCCATACATTGACATGAATCCGCCATGGGTATACATATGCTCCCCCTCCAAAACCCCCCTCCCCCCTCCTCCCGATTCCCTCCCCCTGGGTCAACCCGGTGCACCAGCCCCCGAGCATCAAACCTGGGCTGGCGATTGATTTCACACACGATAATTAACATGTTTCAATGCCATTCTCCCATATCATCCCACCCTTGCCCTCTTCCACAGAGTCCACGAGACTGATCTATACAAAAAATGTCTTCATTTTATCTTCAAATATATATTGCTAGATTGGCAGTTATTTCCTTTCTGCATTCAGTTCAGTTCAGTTCAGTCGCTCAGTCATGTTCGACTCTTGGCGACTCGGTGGACTGCAGCACGCCAGGCTTCCCTGTCCATCACCAACTCCTGGAGCTTGCTCAAACTCATGTCCCTCAAGTCAGTGACACTATCCAACCATCTCATCTCCTCCTACCTTCATTCTTTCCCAGCATCACGGTCTTTTCAAGTGAGTTAGTTCTTCACATCAGGTAGCCAAAGTATTGTAGCTTAAGCTTCGGCATCAGTCCTTCCAATGAACATTTAGGACTGATTTCTTTTAGGATTGACTCGTTTGATCCCATGCAGGACAAGAGACTCTCAAGATTTCTCAAACACCACAGTTCAAAAGCAACAATTCTTTGATGCTCAGCTTTCTTTATAGCTTTCTGCATTACAGAAATGTTATTCCGTTTCCTTATGCCTTTCATGGTTTCTGTTTTTGAGAAGTCAGCTGTCAGTTAAATTGCTGCTTCTTTGGAAGAAATTTGCATCCTATCCCCCTGAGATCCCCAATTCCTGGTTATTTTTAATATTTTCATTTCCCTTGTTTCCAGCTATTCTATTTTGATGTTATAAATGTACAATTTTTTAATTATAATTATTTAATTACCTATGTTTTGGAGGGCTTCATGCATCTGTAGTTTGATGTCATTTATCTCTTTTGGAAAATTCTAAGTTATTTTTTCTTTAAATATTATTTCTGCATCATTTGTGCTCCTTTCTCATTTTGGTATATTTTGCTATATCTTCTGTCTCTTCCCCTTTATATATTTTCTATATTTTTTTCTCTTAGTGTTTGATTCTGTTTATTTTCCTCTGACGTATCTTCCAGTTCATTATAAAATGTGTCTGCTCTGCTATTAATCCAATCCTGTGAGTTTATAACTTTAGTTACAGAAATATACTAGAATTTTTATTTGGTTCTATTTTCATATTTTCTTTGTCCTTTTCAAGTTATCTGCCAATTTCCTCGATATTGTCTTGTATTTCCTTGAAAATAATATACTAATTGTAAAACTAGTGTCATAATTTCAATATCTGAAATCACTATGCATCTTTATTTTCTTTTGTTTCCATGTTTTCCTCGTCCATATTATCCTATAGTCTCAAATGTCTGTTTTGTTTGTTTGTTTGTTTGTTTTTAACTTGTGAGATATTTAATTAGGAAAAAATTAACTAGCAGCACTGCTGAAAGTCATATTAAGACACAGAAAAATTACAATAACCCTAATGAATTACTAAAATGCAATGAGAGAAACATAGTAAGACCAGGCACACATAATCAAACACAACATACATGGGATCCTTGAAGCAGAGAATCTTCAACAACTTTAAATTCCAAACTGTCTTGGTAGCCAAGATTAATCTTGATTAGTTGTCACAAATCCTCTAGTATCATTTTAAATTATCTAAGTGATTAGGTGTCATCCCCTGAATTTCATCTCTTTAATGAAGTATCTACTCCAAGTGTCAATAAAAAATTTTATTCCCATTCTAAAAATGAATTCTAAAGCAAAGAATAAAACATGGTCATGAAAACTTATCTTTGGGCTACTTTTAAAACACAGAGACAAGATGTGTGGTATAAAGGAAAACTTGCAAATAAAGCCTAATTAGGCTACAAAAACAATCCAGTCATGAATTAGGGACATTGTTAAATAAAGCCTTTTTTATGATATCCATTGATATCAGTTTACACTTTTAAAAGTAACAGTGTCATCCATTATAATAACAGTAAGAAAAATTTATCTTTTTGTGCATTAATAATTTTTTCAATTGTACTTACCTTCTGAAATGATAAATATAATTTCTAGACAAGATTGACACTCAATTAGTACACCAGGAGTAACATCCTGGTGGCATAGACTCTGAAGGATTGTTTTCTGTTTCATATCAATTCAATATTTTTATTCAACAGAGGATCAGTGTTATGCAGGAAAATCAGCACTCTACAAAATAAAACAAAACGGTAGTAGATTAAATGATGAGCCCCCAAAATCTCTGTCCTCATCCCCAGAACCTGTGAATATTACCTCATATTGCAAAAGAATGAACATTGCTTTATATGGCAAGCGATGCGAATAAGGATCTGGAGAGGCTTATCCTGATTAGCCAGATGGGCCCTGAGTGTAATCATATGTGTCCTCACAAGAATGAAACAGTAGGAGTTTGTTAAAGGTAATGTAACCACAGAGGCAGACTGCAGTGACATGGACAAGGACAAGAAAGGAGGCAAGGAACTGATTCTCCCCTAGAGCATTCAGAGGGAGCACAGCCTAGATAACACCTTGACTACAGAGCCTGTCATGATGGCCACAGAAAGCTAACACAGCGGCATTTGCTAATTTATGGGGTATAAATAGGGGCTTTCCTGGTGGCTCAGTGGTAAAGAGCCCACCTGCAGTGCAGGAACCACAGGAGACACGGGTTCAATCCCTGGGTCAGGAAGATCCTCTGGAGGAGGGTATGCAACCCACTCCAGTATTCTTGCCTGAAGTATCCCATGACAGGCTACAGTCCTAGGGTTGCAAAGAGTCAGATATGACTGAAGCGAGTGAGCATGCACACAAACATGGCATAAACAATCCCACTGTGTCTGATTTTCAACTACCAATATACAGTCACTGATCGGCGCTGGGAAAGGGTGGACGCAGTTCATTGTCCTAAGCTGGTACAAGCCTGATTTCAATATGCTATTGGCCCTGGATACAGGTGCATTTATTTAATTCCCCTCTAATTATTTTTTACTTGCTTTCATTTCATTTCTTTCTGCCAGAGACAATGAAGTGAGGCATCCTGTGTAGCCCCTATGTCAAAATTACCCAGAAAAAGCCAATATAAGTGACTAAAAACTTACTCTAATTAGTACTTTAGAAGAAAATTGGTATTTTCATATAACTCAAACAATGATGAATTTAAATGACATTATAACATAAAATGTACAGAAGCCCCCTGCATATGAATGAGTTCTGTTCTGAGAGCATGTTTGTAAGTCTCATTTGTTCGTAAGTCCAAAAAAGTTAGCCTAAAAACCCAACTAACACAATTTGCTTTATAGCATTGTGCTGTAATAGATTTATAATCCTTTTCACACAAATAACACATTAAAAAAAAACCAAACATCTGCTGGATTATCAAAAAAGCAAGAGAGTTCCAGAAAAATATCTATCTCTGCTTTATTGACTATGCCGAAGTCTTTGTGTAGATCACCACAAACTGTGGAAAATTCTTAAAGAGATGGGAATACCAGACCACCTGATCTGCCTCCTGAGAAATTTGTATGCAGGTCAAGAAGCAACAGTTAGAACTGGACATGGAACAATAGACTGGTTACAAATAGGAAAAGGAGTACATCAAGGCTCTATATTGTCCCCCTGCTTATTTAACTTATATGCAGAGTACATCATGAGAAATGCTGGGCTGGATGAAGCACAAGCTGGAATCAAGATTGCTGGGAGAAATAACAATGACCTCAGATATGCAGATGACACCACCCTTATGGCAGAAAGTGAAGAAGAACTAAAGAGCCCCTTGAGGAAAGTGAAAGAGGAGAGCAAAAAAGTTGGCTTAAAGCTCATCATTCAGAAAACTAAGATCATGGCATCCAGTCCCATCACTTCATGGCAAATAGATGGGGAAACAGTGGCTGACTTTATTTTTTGGAGCTCCAAAATCACTGCAGATGGTGACTGCAGTCATAAAATTAAAAGACGCTTACGCCTTGAAAGAAAAGTTATGACCAGCCTAAACAGCATATTAAAAAGCAGAGACATTACTTTGCCAACAAAGGTCCATCTAATCAAGGCTATAGTTTTTCCAGTAGTCATGTATGGATGTGAGAGTTGGACTATAATGAAAGGTGAACACCAAAGAATTGATGCTTTTGAACCGTGGTGTTGGAGAAACTCTTGAGAGTCCCTTGGACTGCAAGGAGATCCAACCAGTCCATCCTAATGGAGATTGGTCCTGGGTGTTCATTGGAAGGACTGATGTTGAGGCTGAAATTCCAATACTTTGTCCACCTGATGCAAAGAACTGACTCATTTGAAAAGACCCTGATGCTGGGAAAGATTGAAGGCAGGAGGAGAAGGGGATCACAGAGGATGAGATGGTTGGATGGCATCACTGACTCAATGGACATGGGTTTGAGTAAACTCCAGGAGTTTGTAATGGACAGAGAGCCCCAGCGTGCTGCAGTCGCGAGAGTCGGACACGACCGAGAGACTGAACTGAACTGAACTGAACTGATAGAAAAAAACATAAGGCATATGATACTGAAGCAAGTTCCTATATGATTCAGTCCTAGTCCTAACTAGCAGTTATGGCCAGTATTAATTTCATTTAGGGCTGTAAATTGAAATGCATACTGTCAATGCTAAGGCACTCCAAGGTCATCAAACAGAGGTATTTGTTCTAAAAAAAAATAATATACACAGTTAAAGATTTGTCAATAAAAATGTTTATCAGAATATTACTAATAATACCAAAAATGTCAGGAGTCTACTAAATACCTACTAAAAGTGATACATAAATAAGTATACCCATACACTGGCATATTACATTGTTATTAAAAATGGTGTTTTAGAATTAGGTGAAAAATATTCACAATACAGGGTATCTATTATAAACAGGAAAACCTATAAAATAATAAACAAGAAATTACTTCTGTAAAAATAATATGTGCATGCAGTGAAAAACAGTTAATGAACATAACAGGCTTACATTTGTTTACTAGAATTATTCAGATTCTGATTTTTCCTTTGGGCTTATCTGGTTTACAAGTATTATTTAATGATGCAGTGCTTGAAGTAGGGAAACACTTTTTGAGATACTTTTAAAATTTTATTGAGGTATAATTGATTTGCAATATTGTGTTAATTTCTGCTGTACAGAAAAATATATGAATATATATATATTATTTTTCATTATGGTTTATCACAGAATATTGAATATAATTCCCTGTGCTATACAGCAGGATCTTGTTGTTTATTTTTTTGTGTATATAAGTACATGCATGCTCAGTCAAATCCAGCTGTTTTGTGACCCCATGGACTGTAGCTTATCATGCTTCTCTGTCCATGGGATTCTCCAGGGATCTCCCCAACCCAGGAACTGAATCCTACATTGACAGGCAGATTCTTTACCTCTGAGCCACCTGGGAAGCCTCATTTATTCTTTTAAAATACTTTAAGTAACAGTAACCTCAAAGAGGTTTCTTGCTTGCAGAAAATTAGTAGGAATTTTCCCTGCCTCAAGCACCAAAATTTTACTGTACTAGGCTCCCATAGAAAGAATATAATTATATTTATGTCTGCCTTTACAGTTACTGTAAGATTGAAGACTTCTATTAAAGAAATTAAGAAGCTTTACAAAATAGAAGGATTACTAGTTTAGAACTGCTATAGTCTGGGTACTGACTTTGGGTAGAAATATGTGAAGAATAAACTGTGACATTCCTCGGGTAAAAGAAAATATGCGGACCATTCCCTTATGACATCAACCGATTAACACTGTCTGCACATTTATATCACTTTCTTATTTTACAATAGGTAATAAAAATAAAATTAGCTATTTCCAGATCCTGCTCTGATCCTCTGTGAGAAATAGAAAATGTCAGAGATGAAATAGTGACATAAACAACTCCAGCATCTTTTAATCCCTTATAATAGCAGTCCCCAATATTTTTGACACCAGGGATGGGTTTCATGGAAGACAATTTCTTCGTGGACCGGGGTATTGGGATGGTTTCTCAGTGATTAAAGAACATTATGTTTATTCTGCACTTTACTTCTATTATTACATCAGCTCCACCTCAGATCATCTGGCTAAATTAGATCCCAGAGGTTGGGGACCCCTTCCTTACAGGAAATTCTGAGGTAGGAAAGGAAACAACTGCAGAGTCAATGGCCCTGTTCCTATTTTTAATAACAAAGAAGGCTGAAGTGGACTCTCCAGACCATCATCCTATCATTGCTAAACTATCAGGCGTGTCACCACACAATCTCTGGCTAAGTCTGCAGGGGCAGTGCTGTATCCAAGGAGACTTCCACCCCTTGATCCAGAAAGCCTGGATTTATTCCAGAGGCACAAAGTTAATTAAGGGATTAAAATAAAGGTCATTAAGCCCTGTTGAATGAAATGTGGATAATGAGTCCTTATAGAAGGAAGAGCCCTTGTCTGTTACCTTTACAAGATGTGTTGTTAAGAGGCATCTGGAGATGCACACAAATAAGGTATTGACCTCTTTGGGATGCAGCAGCATTCAGCTTAGTGACAGGGATGAAGTCACCTCAAGATGTGAGGTCTGGGGTGTGCTTCAATAGGGAGAAAGGAAATATATCAGAAAACAAACCCAGAAAGAGGAACTTAACACAGCTCCTATGATATGTGATCTGTTAACAGAAGAACAGACCTTTAAAAACAGTCCTAGAGATGGTTTGGAGTATCTCAGCAGAGTTTTGACAAATTCTATATATGAAATTGTATAAGAAGTCATAAAAAAAAATTCATGCCTAGGTCCCAGACAAACCCTGAAATTGTATAGGAAGTCATAAAAAAAATTCATGGCTAGGTCCCAGCCAGACCCAGATACTGTGATTTAATTGGAATGGGGTATAGCCTGAGCATTATGATGTTGTAAAAGTTTCCCAAATGATTCTAACATGCAATGAGGTTCAAGCACTAGTGGAAATCACTGTATTAGATCATACTGGGTTTTGTTTCTATTCAACCAACACAGCACTTACCAATACATTCATAGTTATATTTTCATTAAAAACAGAAATTAAAATTACTTATCAATTAAATATAGTGGAATGGGAACATGCAATGTAGAAGACCTGGGCCCACAGCTCCGTCTTAATGTTTACACAGGCTTAAAGCCCCCGTATTTGTCTGGACTTGGACTTCATCAGCTATAATACAAAAAGAAGATTCACAAACAACAGATACATTCTCCTGGCATTGTGAAGTATTGTCTCATTTAACCTATACTCAGTTTTGTGACTCGGAGAAGGCAATAGCATCCCACTCCAGTACTCTTGCCTGGAGAATCCCATGGACGGAGGAGCCTGGTGGGCTGCAGTCCATGGGGTCACGAAGAGTCAGACACAACTGAGCGTCTTCACTTTCCCTTTTCCCTTTCATGCACTGGAGAAGGAAATGGCAACCCACTCCAGGGTTCTTGCCTGGAGAATCCCAGGGATGGGGGAGCCTGGTGGGCTGCCATCTATGGGGTCGCACAGAGTCAGACACGACTGAAGTGACTTAGGAGTAGCAGCAGCAGTTTTGTGCCTATTTACTGTTTATTATAGATTAGAAGACCAGAACTCAGAATACTTAGACACTGTCCAAGCTCAAATAACTACTATGCGTGAAAAAGAGGGCCTGTGTGAAAACCTGGCCTTGCTGGCCTCAGGTGGGACAATCTGTTTCATCCCACTAATACCCTGTTCTCAAGAGGACCCAAGAGTTTTAAAATTCTGTAAGACTAACAGCTACAAATATGATCAAAACTACCACTTGCTCAAGGAATGTTATCATATTGGGCTAAAATAAAGCAGTGGTATATTTTCTTCATTTTCAAAAAGAAATAAGTGATAGACACTACCAAAGCAAATTCTTAATGGGATTTAACATCTCCTCATAGCCAACAGCTTTAAAAATGCATGGGACTCCAATTTCAGAATGTGACTCAGCAGGAAAAACTACCAAACAAATTAATAGCAAAACCCAGGTAAAAAGAAATAAGAGATAGCAACCCTGTAAGATGCCCAAGATAAAAATCTAGTAAGATTCACTAATAAGCAAAACTTAACCATCAGTGAGAATTTTGTAATTTTATATTTTAAAAACATTGTATTAGAAAGATGGCTAAAAAATAGGAGTTCATGGGAATTATCTGAGCATGATAATAAACAGTTATAATACTCTCATTATATATATTGAATACAGCATTGCTCTCAAAGGAAAACCAAACCAAAATATTTGGTCTAACATCTGAGTATAAAGGGTTTTTAACAAAGCAAAGTAAAATAACAGATATTTTTTCATGCTGATGCTCATTTTAAGTATCTACCACCATCATTAAACATTTCTGTCAAATAATAAGTAATCAATCCCTTGTGAATCTTGTAGGAAACTGGCAAAACTTGTAGGAGGGTGGAGAAAAATAAAGGGTCCACTGGAAAATAATCATCAGGTAAATGTATTATGTCCCTTATGTCTAATCTGTCTCACAGAAACGACTCAGACCACTTCACAGAAATTTATTATTCATTCATTCACCTGACAAAAATTTATGGTGGGCCTAGAAAGCAATTCTGCTCGGTAAGTATGGAAGTCTCAACCGCAAACAGAACATTCATGCACGTCGCAGTCTGGTGGGGAAGAGTAACATTAATCACGACAAAGAGTGAGCACTTAATTATACTCGGAGACAACTGCAGTGAAAGCCAGTAAGAAGTCCGGTGTGTGTGCGTGCTAAGTCATTTTAGCCGTGTCCAACTCTTTGCGACGCTATGGACTGACTGCCCGCCGGGGTCCTCTGTCCGTGGAATTCTACAGGCAAGAATATTGAAGTGGGTTGCCATTTCCTACTCCAGGGGATCTTCTCCACACAGGGATCAAAGCTAGGTTTCCTGCATTGCAGGCAATTCTTAACCACTGAGCCACCGGACTCATTTGAAAAGACCCTGATGCTGGGAAAGATTGAAGGCAGGAGAAAGGGATGACAGAGGATGAGATGGTTGGATGGCATCACCGATTCAATGGACATGAGTTTGAGTAAACTCCGGGAGTTGGTGATGGACAGGGAGGCCTGGCGTGCTGCAGTCCAGGGGGTCGCAAAGAGTCGGACATGACTGAGCGCTGAACTGAACTGACTGAGCCACCGGGGAATCCCAAGACAGTCCTAAGAGACCATATAGCATACTGTCTTCATGTAAAATCTTGGGTGAAGGAAACATAACTAAAATGTCATTAGATCTTTCTGAAGAGCCACTAGGCTCTAAGTATACAATCTAGGAGGGGAAAAGTCCTGGCATAGGTAACCAGAAAGTGCAAAAGCCCTGAGGCAGGAGAGGGTGTGGTGTGTTCCAGTAACAGAATGAGGCCCCAGTGACTAAGTGCGGGAAGCTGGGGCAGGGAACAGAGGGACTGAAGAGAGACTGGGCAGAGGCCAGATCAGATGAGGACTTTGAGATCAAGCAGGCTTTGGGACAGTGAAGTGATTCTAATGCACAGCACATTTCTAGAGCCAGTGAGAACCATACAATAGTAGAACTTATTTTTTTTTTCCCAACCAAGTTAGCATGTGTCAAGTTCATCTACAAGTTTATTTTTACAAACAAAAACCCTACAAATCATGTATTAATTAAAAGTAATGGAACATATGGTCATTGGAACTTGGAGTGTAAAGTGTTGGGCCCTTCAATGCAAGGGGGTTGGAGCAAAGCAGAGCAGTACCGGATCTGTGGTTTGTGAATGTGCAGCGTCAGCGTGGAGGATGACTTGGGGGCAGTCATGAGGAGGCCAGTTAGGAAACAACAGTGGCAGCCTAAGAAAAGTGATGACAGTGTGGGCACCTTTGCATCTTGCCTTTCTTATCTGTAAAATATGGAGCTAGACACAACAATCCCTAAGGATCCTTTCAGTTCACAAGAGCAGGCACAAAATGAGACATTATGGCTAGAGAAGGCTGTCTTATAGCCCAAGAAAAAAGTGAAGTGAAAATTGCTTAGTATTGTCTCTTTGCGACCCCATGGACTATAGCCCACCAGACTCCTCTGTCCACGGAATTCTCCAGGCAAGAATGCTGGCGTGAGTTGCCATTCTCTACTACAGGGGATATTCCTGACCCAGGGATCCAACCCAGGTCTCCTTCATTTACAGGTGGATTCTTTACCATCTGAGCCACCAGGGAACACATCCTTAAAATAGGAAATGACATTTAGGGTAGATTTCCCCTCTATCATTTCCCCTAGCACGAAAATATGCTAACAATTAATATTTTGTAATGCCTTGATCTTGTATCTTCTCTGTTCTTCTCATTTTTCAGCTTCCCATGGCAGCAAACCCTCTGGAACGGAGTCCCCGCCATAATTACAGGCTGATGACACCATATTAACTGAAGTTTGTGGAAAGAGTATATTTGGTTAGAAAAGAAATCCTTGGCTTAAAGCTTTAGTAAAAACAAAAGAAAAGGTTTTTAGTTTATTTGGGGTTCCAAATTTTTCCATTATCCAAAATTATATGCATAGATATTTTATTCACGATAAATTCCTTGTTTAATTCTGTTCTCACTTTTTTATGCAACTTTTTTATGGGCTTTTTAAATAAGGAGTGTACAGAACAGATGTGTTGCACAAATCAACAAAAAGGATTATTTACAGATTTTTTTTTTCACCTTAAAGTGTCTCTTTCCATCAGAAAATTTGGTTTTGATTTTCTAAAGCATGTTAGTACTCTGCGGACTGGTCAGCAGTGACTTGTTCATTCACTACTGAACACGTACTCTGTGCAGACACTATTATAGGCTATGGGAATTAAAGGCAGATTAAGTCTGACTTCACTGAGCTTGCATTCTAGTGAGGCAGAAAAACAACAATAGATAAATACAAAATTACATCAAATAATGTCAGATAGAAATAAGAGTTTGAGGGGGGGTAAAATGTAAAATCTTATATGATTTTAGGGTTAATGCTACTCCATTGTGTATAACATTCACTTTAAAAGGCATTTCAGTGGTTGAAGAGATCAATCAGGTATGTGATGACTGGTAAACTATGAAAGGATGAGAGGCACAAAATCAAAAAGATGAGGAAGGTCACAAGATAGTGACTATCAGGGAGTGCTGCTTTAGACGGGGTGGTCAGGTCATCAAAGACCTGAGTGGGCTGAGGGCACAGACCACATGAGTATATTGGGAAGGGAAGTCAGGCCTCTGGCAATAATGGGTACCAAGTCCTTGAGAAGGGTATATCTTTGCTTCTTCAAGAAATATCTTTGTGTTTACAAGGAATACCAAGGAGGTCTGCAGGGATGGAGAATTTGAAAGGCTAGAGAGGCTATTAAAGATCAGACTAGTAAGAATGTGCCCATGGCAAAATTTTAAAGGATTGAAAAGGACATAGTATTTCATTTCTTTAGAATCACAGTGGCTGAAGTTTACAAAACAGGCTTTAGAGGAAACAAGAAGACTAGTTAAGAGGATACTACAGTTTCCAGACAAGAGATGATGGTACTCATGGCAATAAATATGTGTGTGTGTATGTATGTGTGTATATATATATATATCACTTTGTGCAGAATAATACTATAAAAGTAGAGTCAAAGTACTCCTTGGATGTTCAGTGCGAGAGAAATACAGGATTCGAGAAAGACTCCAATATTTACGGAATAAAACCCCTATTAGAGACAGAGATAGGGGGTCTGAGGTAGGTACACAACATGTATTGTTCATTATTCTTCACTCTCTAAGTCATGCCTGACTCTTTGCAACCCCTTGGATTGTAACACACCAGGCTCAGTGTCTCCCAGAGTTGGCTCAGATTCATGGCCATTGAGTCAGTTATGCTCTTTAACCATTTTCCCCTCTGCCGCCCCTTTCTCCTTTAACCTTCAATCTTTCCCAGCATCAGGGTCTTTTCCAATGTTCTCACTCTTCACATCAAGTGGCCAAAGTATTGGAGCTTCAGCTTCAGCATCAGTCCTTCCAATGAATATAGTATATAATATATAGTATATTGGATGGTTAATGTTATAAGTTAACATGGCTAGACCAAATAATCCAGATTTTTGTCAAATATCTGTTTAAATATCACTGTGAAGATATTTTTCAGATGAGGTCAACATTTAAATCAGTATATTTTGAATAAAGTAAATGATAAATATCAATAGATAGATATAGAGTAAAATAGAACAAAATGAAAATACTGAAAAGATTCGGTGAGTGTGACAGAAAATAAACCAAGAGAATAGTATGCATTGCATAAAGAAAGTGTTTCAAGAATAAAGAATGTAAACATAGTGAAGAGCTCAAGAGAAATGAAGACTATAGACTAACCACTTGGCCCACAAGTGTGAAGGTCATCAGTTATCTTAACCAGAGCAGTTACACTGGAGTGATACAGAAAATGTTTTTGTCCCAAATATTACCTTAATCTTTGCTTTGGTTGAAACTCCAGAACTTTATAGAGAATTATAATCTTGAGTATGATGTACTCTAAACTATGTGTATAGCACACACACACACACACACACACACACACACACATATATATGCATACATATATATGTATGTATGTATATATGTATGCTTGTTTAGGAGGTAAATAAAATTTAAATTCTAAAAGACAAGCTTTGATCATAGTCAGTACCCAGTTTTAAGCTGCCAGAGTTCTGTATTTATTCTTCTCACAAGATGTTAAAAATTTACAAAGCACAGTCAAATTTTATGTTCCTATTGTCCTCTAATTTATTACTGAAAAGTATTATCTCAATTATGAAAACAGGAAGAGAAATAAGAAAAAAAACTACAAGATAATTTTTCAGAAAGACTTGTCAAAATGACAAATTTTAAAAGTGTGTGAAGCAATTCACTTAAGTTTTTTGCCTATTTCAAGGAAATACACAAGAAACCAAGCTAATGACTTATATGATTTATATGCTTTTGTGACAGATGACAAATATTTTTATGGTTACTTACATTTTTTGAAGAGATTCTATATGTGATTATCACAAAACTAGAATATTATCTAGAATATTTAGCATGTTGAGTTCTGCACTGTAATTTTCATTACACTTAGATAATGCATAACAACTTCAGCACTCCAGAATTTTTCTGTTTTTATTAGAATGACACATGAAATAAAATGTTCATGTTGTCAAACTGAAAGAATACTTATTTCAGAAAAAAGCAGTCAAATTCAATATCCTTTTTCTTAAGGGTAAATGAAATATTATAAAATTTTTATTCTGTGTTTTTTAATTTATATTTCAGTTCAGTTCAGTTCAGTCACTCAGTCGTGTCCAATTCTTTGCAACCCCATGAACCGCAGCACGCCAGGCCTCCCTGTCCATCACCAACTCCCAGAGTCCACCCGAACCCATGTCCATTGAGTCGGTAATGCCATCCAACCATCTCATCCTCTGTTGTCCCCTTCTCCTCCTGCCCTCAATCTTTCCCAGGATCAAGGTCTTTTCAAATGAGTCAGCTCTTTGCATCAGGTGGCCAAAGTATTGGAGTTTCAGCTTCAACATCAGTCCTTCAAATGAACGCCCAGGACTGACCTCCTTTAGGATGGATTGGTTAGATCTCCTTGCTGTCCAAGGGACCCTCAAGAGTCTTCTCCAACACCACAGTTCAAAAACATCAATTCTTTGGCACTCAGCTTTCCTCACCATCCAACTCTCACATCCATACGTGACTACTGGAAAAACCATAGCCTTGACTAGACAGACCTTTGTTGGCAAAGTAATGTCTCTGTTTTCCGAAAAGCTATCTAGGTTGGTCATAACGTTTCTTCCAAAGAGTAAGTGCCTTTTAATTTTATTGCTGCAATCACCATCTGCAGTGATTTTGGAGCCCAGAAAAATAAAGTCAGCCACTATTTCCACTGTTTCCCCATCTATCTGCCATGAAGTGATGGTACCAGATGCCATGATCTTAGTTTTCTTAATGTTGAGCTTTAAGCCAACTTTTTCACTCTCCTCCTTCACTTTCATCAAGAGGCTTTTTAGTTCCTCCTCACTTTCTGCCATAAGGGTGATGTCATCTGCATATCTGAAGTTATCGATATTTCTCACGGCAATCTTGATTCCAGCTTGTGCTTCATCTAGCCCAGCGTTTCTCATGATGTACTCTGCATAGAAGGTAAATAAGCAGGGTGACAATACGCAGCCTTGACATACTCCTTTTCCTATTCGGAAGCAGTCTGTTCCATGTCCAGTTCTAACTGCTGCTTTCTGACCTGCATACAGGTTTCCCAAGAGGCAGGTCAGATGGTCTGGTATTCCCATCCCTTTCAGAATTTATACTTCAAGATATGCATAAAAAGCACAATAAAGCATGATGCAAATATATAGTCTGTGAATTAAAATGCAATAATGACACCAAAGGTACAATCCATGAAAGAAATAATTAATAACCTGAACTATATTAAAATGTAAAACTTTTGCTCTGCAAGAGAATTAAAAGACAAGTTACAGGCAAGGCAAAAATATTTGCAAAATAAATATCTGCAAAAGAGCTTATCCAAACTATACAAAGAATTCTTAAAACTCAGTAATAAGAAAATACATAATTCAATTGAGAAATGGAAAAAAGACCTTAACAGGCACCTTACCAAAGAAGATATACAGACAATATATGAGCACATGAAACGATACTCCACATAATGTCATCATGCTCAGTCGCTAAGTTGTGTCCAACTCTTTGCAACCACATAGACTGTAGCCCGCCATCCTCCTCTGCCATGGGATTTCCCAGACAAGAATACTGGAGTGGGTTGCCGTTTCCTTCTCCAAGGGATCTTCCCAACCCAGGGATCAAGTCTGTGTCTCCTGCCAAGTCACCAGGGAAGCCTACCAATAATAATATTCCACATAATGTCATCAGAAAAATGCAAATAATTATCGTTAACATGTACTGATATGCATGCCTTTGGTTCTTATATCCACTTTTTTCATAACAAAAGTTATATATGTACAACCACACAGAGGTAACTTATTTTTTAATTGATATATAATATTGTGTTAATTTTAGGTATACAACAAAATTATTTAACTTATGTATATTTTGTGAAACGTTTGCTATAGTAAGTTTACCTAACATCCATAAGCACATATAGTTACAATATTTTTTCCATGTGATGAAAAACATATAAGATCTCATCTCTTAACAACTTTAAAATATTTAATACAGCGTTATTAACTGTAGTCACCATGCTGTACATTACATCTCTAAACATTGTGCATTACATCTCTAAACATTGAGCTTATCACTGGAAGCTTGTGCAGTTTCATCACGTTCACTCACTTCATCCACCTACTCCAGACCTGCACCTTCAGCAACTACAGTCATGTGTTCTTTTTCCCATTAGTTTGGTTTGCTTTTTGTATTGTTTTTGTTTAGATTTTACATGTAAGTGAAGTCATGTAGTATTTATCTTTCTCATCCTACTTTTTTCACTTTTTTCAGGACCTTTCACCTGAAGGTCCATCCATGTTGTCATAAATGGCAAGGTTTACTTCCTTTTTAATGCTAAGTAATATTCACTTGTATATACATGTGATATTTTCTTTATCCATTCATCCCTCATTGGACACAAGTTATTTTCATGACTTGACTCTTTAAATAACACTGTGGTAAACACAGGAATGCTAATATTTTTTCAAGACAGTGATTTTATTTCCTTCAAATAAATGCCCAGAAGTGGAATTGCTGGATCATATAGTAGTTCTATTTTTAATTTTTTGAGTAGCCTCCATACTGTTTTGCATAGTAGCTGCACCAACTTACATTTGTAGTGGACAAATGTTAGCTTTTCTCCACATCCTCACCAACAATTTTCACCTCATCTTTTTCATGATAGTCATTCTAACCAAGTTTATGATACCTTGAAAGTGAAAAGTGAAAGTCACTCAGTCATGTCCAACTCTTTGCAACCCCATAGACTATGCAGTCCATTAAATTCTCCAGGCCAGAATACTGGAATGGGTAGCCATTCCCTTTTCCATGGAATCTTCCCAACCCAGAGATCAAACCCAAGTCTCCTGCATTACAGATGGATTCTTTGCCAGCTGAGCCACCAGGGAAGCCCTTATTATATTTTTGATTTGCATTTCCCTTATCACTAGCACCTTTCTATGTACCTGTTGGCCATTTTTATGTCTTCTTTGGAAAAATGTATATTCAGATGTTCTGAGCATTTTTAATCAGGTTTTTTGTTCTTTGTTAAACAAAAACAAAACGTTGTGTGACTTATTTATATAATTTGGATATTAATTCCTTATCATACATGATTTTCTCCCATTTAGTAGGGTGTATTTTCATCTTGTTGATGATTTTCTTTGCTGTAAAGAGCTTTTAAGACTAGTTAGGTTTCACTTGTATATTATTGCTTTCACTTCCACTATTTTCTACCTGTGTTTTCCTCTAGGGGTTTTATAGTATCCAATCTTATATTTAGATTTTTAATCCATTTTGAGTTTATTTTGTGTATGATGTTGGAGAATGTTCTAATTTCATTCTTTTACATGAAGCTGTCCAGTTTTCCCAGCACCTCTTATTGAAGAAACTGTCTTTTCTCCATTGTATATTCTTACCTACTTTGTTGTAGATTAATTGGCCATAGGTGCATAGGTTTATTTCTGGTTCTTTATCCTGTTCTACTGTTCTATGTCTGTCTTTGTGCTAGTACCATACTGCTTTGATTACTATTGCTTTGTAATATTCTCTGAAGTCAAGGAGCCTGATTCCTCCAGCTTTGTTCTTCCTTCTCAAGATTGTTTTGGTTATTCATGGTCTTCTGGTTTAATGCTATTGTTATGGTTCAACTCTTTACAACCACATGGACTGTAGGAACAGGCTCCTGTGTCCTCCACTATCTCTCAGAGTTTGCTCAGATTCATATCAATTTAGTTAGTGATGCTATCTGACCATCTCAACTTCTGTCAACCCCTTCTCCTTTTCCTTTAGTCTTTCTTATCATTAAAATCTTTTCCAATGAATCAGCTCTTTGCATCAAGTGGCCAAAATATTGGAGCTTCAGTTTCAGCAACAGTCCTTCCAATGAATATTTAGGGTTGATTTCCTTTAGGATTGACTGATTTGATCTCCTTGCAGTCCAAGCAACTACCAAGAGTCTTCTCCAGCACCACAATTCAGAAGTAACAATTCTTCAAGGCTCAGTCTTCTTTAGGGTGCAACTCTTCATGTCATCTGTACATGACAACTGGAGGCACCATAACTTTGATTATATAGACCTTTGGCAGCAAAGTAATGTCTTTGCTTTTTAATATACTCTCTAGGTTTGTCATAGCTTTCTTTCCAAGGAGCAAGCATCTTTTAATTTCAGGGCTACAGTCACCAGACACAGGGATTTGGGAGCCCCCCAAAATAAAATATGTCACTGTTTCCACTATTTTCCCTTTGTATTTGCCATGAAGTGATGGGACCAGATGCCATGACCTTAGTTTTTATTTTAAATACAAAATGTAAATTTTTTTTATTTTAATTCTGTGAAAAATGGCATTGGTACTTTAAAAAAGATTGCATTAAATATGGAAATTGCTTTGGGTAGTATAATCATTTTGACAATATTGATTTTTCTAGTCCAAGAACACTTCAATCTCTTTTTGTCATCTCTGATTTCTTTCATTCATGTCTTATAGTCTTCAGAGTACAGGTATTTTGCTCCTTAGGTAGCTTATTGCTAATTATTTTGTCATTTTTTATATGATGGGAAATGAGGTTGTTGTCTTAATTTCTCTTTCTGTACTTCATTGTTAGTGTATAGGAATCCATTAGATTTCTGGGTATTAATTTTGTTTTCTGCAAATTTGCTAAATTCACTGATGAGCACTAGTAGTTTTCTCTTGGCATCTTAGGATTTTCTATGTATAGTCATTTCTATTCATGTAATCTACAAACAGTGAGAGTTTTAGTTTTCCAATTTGGATTTTTTTTAATTTCTTTATCTTCTTTGATTGCTGTGGTTAGGACTTCCAAAACTGTGCTGAATAGAAGTGTCTAGAGTGGGAATCCTTGTCTTATTTTTGATTTTCGAGAAATGCTTTCAGTTTTTCACCACTGAGTGTAATGCTAGCTGTGGGTTTGTCATATATGGCTTTTATTGTGTTGATGTGGGCTCCCTCTATGTGTATCTTCTGGAGACTTCATCATTAATGATGGTTGAATTTTTATCAAAGTCTTTTTCTGTGTCTATTAAGATGATCATATAACTTTTGTTCTTCAGTTTGTTAATGTGATGCATCACATTGATTGTTTTGTGGATACCAAAAAATTCCTTGCATCCGTTGAAGAAATCCCACTTGATCATGGTGCATGACTTTTTAATGTATCACTGGATTTGATCTGCTACTGTTTTGCTGAGGAATTTTGTGTCTATGTTTATCAGTAATATTGGCCTGTAATTTTCTTTTTTGTGATACCTTTGATTTTGGTGTCAAACTGATAGTGGTTTAATAGAACCAGTCAGAAGATTTTCCTTCCTCTGCAATTTTTTCAAATAGTTTGAGAAGTATATGTGTTAACTCTTTTCTAAATGTTTGGTAGAATTTACCTGTTAAGCCACTTGGTCCCGCACTTCCGTCAGTGAAGATTTTTTTTTCCCCCTAATCACAGATTCAATTTCAGCATTGGTAATTGATCTACTCATATATTCTATTTCTGCCTGGTTCAGTCTAAGAACTTTTTAAAACAATTTGTTTCTTTCTTCTAGATTGCCCATTGGTATAGTTGCTTGTAGTAGTAATCTCTTATGGTTCTTTGTATTTATGTGTATTTCAATGAGTTGTATTTCATTGTAACTTCTTTTACATTTCTAATTTTATTGATTTGAGTCCTCTCCTTTTTTTTCTTGATGAGTCTGGCTAAAGTTTTATCACTTTTTATATTTTCAAAGAACCAGCATTTAGTTTCACTGATGTTTTCTGTTGTTTTCTTAGTCTCTATTTCATTTATTTCTTCTCTGATTTTTATATCTTTCCTTTTAGTGACTTTGGATTTTGTTTGTTCTTCTTTCTCTGCTTACTTTAGATTTAAGGTTAAGTTGTTTATTTGAGAGTCTCCTTGCTATCTGATGTAAGCTTGTATTGCTATGAACTCCCACTTAGAAGTACATTTGCTGCATCCCATAGGTTTTGGATCATAGTGTTTTCATTTTCATTTGTCTCTAGATAGTTTTCAATTTCTCCCTTGGTTTCTTAAAAGCTCTATTGGCTGTTTAGTAGCATATTGTTTAGCCTCCATGTGTTTGTGGCTTTTTGAAACTTATTTTCTTGTAATTGATTTCTAATCTCATAGATTTGTGGTCTGAAAATATGCTTGATATGATTTCAGTTTTCTTTAAATTTACAAAATCCTGCTCTGTGGCTCAGCATGTAATCTATCCTGGAAAATGTTTCATGTGCACATGAAAAGAATATGCATCCAACTGCTTTCAAATGGAATCCTCGATAAATATTGATTAAATCTATCGGACCTAATGTGTCATGCAAAGCCTGTGGTTTCTTATTGATTTTTCTGTCTCAGTTAATGTTAGTGGGTGTTAAAGTTCTGCATTATTGTGTTAATGTCAATTTCTCCTTTTATTTCATTTAACATTTACCTTATAACTGAGTTGTTCTTGTGCTGATGTGTATATATATTTACAGCTGTTATATTAATATCTTCTTCTTGTATTGATCCCTTGTGACACTCTCTTCTGGCCTCTAGAGTTTCTGCTAAAAATCAGTTGATAACCTTATGGAGATTCTGTTGCATGGTACTTATTTCTTTTCCCTTGATGTTTTCATCATTTTCTCTTGATCTTTAATCACTGTCAGTTTGCGTACTATGTCCCTCAGCATGTTCCTCCGTGGGTTAATACTATGTGGGACTCTCCAAGCTTCCTGGACTTTGATGACTCTTTTCTTCCCATATTGGGAAAGTATTCAGCTAATGTTATCTCTTCAAATACTTTCCCAGGCCTTTTGTCTCTCTCTTTTCTTCCTGGGAACCCTATAGCAAATGGCATGTTTGATGTTGCCCCCAGATGTCTCTAAACAGTCCTTGTTTATTTTTAATCTTTATTCTCTTCCATAGTAGTGATTTACATCATTCTATCTTCTAGTTCACTTACCTGTTCTTCAGCTTCATTTATTCTGTTATTGATTATTCCAAGTGTATTTTTCATTTCAGTTATTATATTCTTCAATTCTAGCTATACTTTATATTTTATGTTCATTACAAGCTTCTTGTAACTTCTTGTTCTGCACATCTATTCTTTTCCCAAGTTCTTGATTCATCTTTATAAACCAAATTGATTCATCATCCTTACTTTGAATTCTTACTCAGGTAGGCTGCTATTTCCACTTCCCTTAGTTGTTCTTCTGGGGTTTCATTAATATCTTGTTAATTTGGAACACATTCCACTGTTGTCACATTTTGTCTGAATTTTTACATTTGTGGACTTAGTTACACAGGCTGCATGATTATAATTTTCTTGCATCCTATGTCTACCCCCTAGTGGGTAAGGCTGAACTAGAAAATTGTGCAGGCTTTTTGGTAGGATGGGAGGGTGCCTGTCCACTGGTGAGTGGAGCTTGTCTTGATCCACTGGTGGGCAGAGCTGTGCTGAGGGTTGTGTCTACTGGTGGCTGTGGGCTCAGGAAATCCTTAGGTCTGCTTATGGATGGGGCTATGTTCCCACTCTATTGGTTGTTTGGCCTGAGTCCTGGAGCCTACAAGCTGCTGGGTGGAGCCAGTTCTTGGTGCCAAAATGTCAGCCTCTAGAAGAACTCATGCCAATGAATACTCCCTGATACCACTTCCACCAGTGTCTGTGTGCCCAGAGTGAGCCACAGCGAGCCCTTTCCCCAGAAGACCTTCCAAGGTCAACAGGTAGGTATGGTCCAGGCTTCTATAAAGTCACTGCTTTTGCTCTGGGTCCTGGTTTGCATGAGTCCTTGTGTGTGCCCTCCAAGAGCAGTGTTTCTCCCAGTCCTATGGAATTACAAAATCAAGTCCTCTTGGTCTTGCAAAACCAAATGCTCCAGGGGCTCCTCTTCCCAGAGCATACTCCCAGGCTGGTGAGCCTGACATGGGGTTCAGAACTCTCACTCCTTTATGGGAGAATTTCTGTAATAAAATTTTCTCCAGCTATGGGCCACCCATCCAGGGTATATTGGATTTGATTATATCATGACTGTGTCTCTTCTATCATCTTGTTTTGGTTTCTTCTTTATTTGTTTGGGTGTAGAATATATATTTTGGTAGATTACACTCATTTTTATCAATGTTTGTTCAGCAGTTAGTTGTGATTTTCGCGTGCTCATGAGAGAAGATAAATTCAAGGTCCTTCTCCTCCACAATCTTGTCCACAAAGCCCTCTCAAACTCTATTTCTGCTGCTTGCTCAGCCTCTTTCAACTGCATTTTTTTTTCTGTTAGTATGCCTTGCAAGTTTCTGTTGAAATATAGACATAACATAGTTGGTAAAAGACCTTTAGTGATGTAGTGATAAGGTGGGAGGGAAAATGCCATGTAGTCTTATTTGTCTCAGACTTTCGATAAATCTTTGGTCCTGGGTTGTGAATTTCACAATTGCTTCTTAAAGTGGAATTAAAAGGCCAGAGCAGGCTGGAATTGGATATTTCTTTTCCCCAGGTGAGTTAGTCTCTGATAAAACCCTACCAGTTTTTGATCTGATAAAATAGTTTCACCTGAAAGCAGGTCTTATAAAGAAAAGCAAAATGTTCTGATATTTTTCTGAATAGTTCTTTTCCACTCTTCCTTAAAGACACACCAGGAGATTTTTGTTCAAAATTTACTATGAGAACCAAGTTGAACTCTTGCTTGTAGAAATCACAAAATAGAAGAAACTTGTGACTAGGTTTCCCTGGAGTTTTTAACTCTCAAACTTGTCCCCGCTGTGCCTATAGCAACTTGGCAGTTATAGTTCCAGTTTTCCTACCCCAGCACTTGTTTCTGCAAAGGTTTTTGCTCAAATTTATGCTCCAGTAAATTGTGACTGTCTTTCCAGGGACTGTAGTTTGCTCTGTGACTTCACTTTTCTTCTGGATCTAACAAGAAATATTGATTTTTCAGTTTGTTCAGCTGAGGACAAACTGAACAATTAAGGCAGGTTAGGGACCTCTAAGCTCATTATACTCTAAACTAGAAACCAGAAGTTCTGTGCCACATTTTCAAACCTAATATGTTGTTCTTCACTGATGAAATGTCAATAGTAAAACTCAGTTTTTGAAGGGTCCCATGTGCTATGGTGCATGGTAATTATTGTTTAAATTAATATCAGATAGAGCTATCCTAATTTCAATACACTGTATATGTAGAAATCTTGGGTAATATTGTTTCATTAAAATATTAGTTCACACCTAAGTTATTAAATTTTCCTTCATTTGCAAGACAAATGAACAGTTTAGTTGACCAATAAAAAAATTCTACTAATATCTGAATATTTCAAGATTTAGTTATTTCTGGAATCAATGAATCATCAGCTAACATCCATCCAAAGTATTTTTTGTTAAAATGCATTGACGATTCCTCAAATTCAGAACTTTTACCTTGTTGTGCAGTTCAAAATAACCATCCAAACCAAAGAATCACCACCCACAAAATTCAATGTTATATAATTATACTAATGACCCCAAAGTGAACTGCCTAAGCACATTATCAGTGAATTATTAGCTAAATCCTGATAGCAATTCAATATAAGACTTTTTCAAGAAAAATAGTGATATTAAAAATCCAATAAGTGAAATGAAGGAAATCTCAAAATGTTTTGTGAGACTTATGAACTAGAACAAATGCTTTACCCCCTAGCTATTACAATTTCTCTCTGATTTCCTACAAGCCATTTTCTTAACTGCTTTTGCAATGTTCAAACTCATATGCACCATTTAAAAAGGGAGAAAAAAGTAGTTAACTTTCTTTTGTCTGTCTTACCCAGGACATTGAAGTTTCCGTTTCCCTATTTTGAATCTTTGTTTCATGAGATAAGGATGGAATATTTATTACTCTCAAAATAAGTTCCTTCAGCAAAACAGGGATGACTCAAACTTCCAAGTGCTTCCTAAGTGCCATAGGGGTACACTGTCTACTAAAGATTATAGGGGACAAGGATTCTGCTTATCAATTCAACCTTCCTACAAGTGCTTGGTGAGTACCACAGAGAACATATTGTTTGCTAAGGTTGCCAGGTAAAGGGGAAAGTGCCTCCTCCCAGGAGTTTATGACATGCTATGCTTAAGTGGGCAGTCTTAGCATCTGTATTTATGGTGCCAGGAGAATTTGGAGGTATTAGAAAAGAGCATCAGAGGGGAGTTAATTAAACTAAAAACATGAAAACTAAATATAATAGACCTCAAAATAGAATTTCACTTGGCAAAATTCCTAACAATCTTGCCACCTGGCTGTTGAACTTTAAAAGAATGCTAACATAATGATAAATTCCTAGATCTAGAAATTAAGCTACATTTACCATCCAGCAGCATAGGTGCTCAAAATAGTGACATCTTGGAAGTACTTCTGGTTTATTATCATAATTAAGATCTCTTTATTCCAACTAACTTTAGGGCTAGAGATAAAAAGGAATAAAAATAGGGTGTGCTAAGTTGCTTCAAACATGGCCAACTCTTGACCACCCTTTGGACCACAGCTGGCCAGGCTCCTCTGTCCAGGGCTCCTCTGGGATTCTCCAGGCAAGAATACTGGAGTGGATTGCCATTCCCTCCTCCAGGGGATCTTCCAGACCCAGGGCTCAAACTTGAGCCTCTTGTGTCTCCCGTATTGGCAGGTGGCTTCTTGACCACTAGCATCACCCGAGGGTAGAGTAGACTAAAAGAAAATAATTTAGTAGACAAGACTAAAGTGAAACTGTTAGTCGCTCAACTGTGTCTAACTCTATTTAAGATCCCATGGACTGTAGCCCATCAGGCTCCTCTGTCCATGGAATTCTCCAGGCAAGAATACTGGAGTGGGTTGCCATTCCCTTCTCTGGGGGATCTTCCCCATCCAGGGATCAAACTTGGATATCTTGCATTGCTGGCAGATTCCTTACTGTCAGAGCCACCAGGGAAGCCCTAGACCAAAAGAATAAAATTCTAGAAATGATTATTAATGTAATTTTGTAAAACAGCAGCTCATATCAGTTGACTCAAAGAACAAAAGTCACCTTAACCATGACTGAAACACCAGACAGGTCTCCTGACTCCTGACCTATGTTCTGTCCTTTAAACCAGAACAAAAGCTGAATAGTGAATTTATGGAAGGAGATGATAAGTCACATCAGAATCTCAAATTCTCATCAGAATCTCAAATCTTGCAACAGTAGAATGAAGCTGATGACAGGGGTAAGCAACAAGAAATGAGAAACTGCTGATAACAGCAATGGGTGTGCATTGCAAAAGGTATATTGCCCCCAAATCAAAGAGAGTGACCTCTAAAAGGTTGTCATTTCCTATGGAGACATGGTTCCCACTAAACAAACTACAGATGTTAAAGGCTAACACATGTATGTTAAAGGCTAACACAAATGTAGAGGCTGTTTGGGTCATTTCTTGTGCTCTGAGACATGACATGATGCTGTTAACATCACAAAACAAACAAAAAAAGTAATTCAACTTCAAACATAATTCAGCATATGGCCAACTTTTATCACACTGCCAGAGAAGCAGTATGAAATTCAGTTTGCTTCTAGAATTATCTGTCTCAGAATAATGAGGATATAGTTGCTAAAGCTGTAGATTCCTAGGGTTACAGGGTCAGGTTCTCTGCAGCAACATAAAGGCTAAGAACCACTGAAAGAAAACTCTTACTTCCTGCCTACCCTTAAAATCTGCTTTACCTGCTAAGTCTTCTTGTGAAGACTCTACCTGCTGTAAGACTTCCATGCTGTGAGTCATGGAAAGAAAGTTTGAAATGCTGCATAGGATCCTGGGGTTCTGCTTTTATTGGGGTCAAGGATGGGCCAAGGAATTCAAGGGTTCATTCCTCAGTGGTGAATTTAAGAAATAAGAGTGGGAGTTTAAAGATTTGTAAGAGAAAAAACAAGTTGCCCAAATGTCAGTTATCTGAACTCTAAAACAGAGGAGCCTAAGTAGGGGAAGGTTGCCCAGCTCTTCACTCATCTTATGGCTGGCAGCATTTACTGTATCCCAGAGACAGAAGAGAGAGATCTGTCTTTGAAGGGGATGTCTCTTTAAAATAGATGCTTCAAGTCAGTCACTTATATTACAAACAAAAGTGGAGGAGCCAACTCTCAGTGCTTACACTCACCAGTTCTATGTAGCAATTAACATTTTAGAAGAAACTGTGCTCATTTCCAGTACCAGCCAAGATGGAGTAAGCCTAGTGTGGACTATCTCTCCTAACAGACGACAACCATACACTCTGAGAAAATGTAAAAGTCAACTACCTGGAAACTCTGAAAATTAAAGAGTAGAAGAATAGCTCAGAAGAAAAATCAAAACATGAAAAATCGCCAGATGCATAAATCCTCATTTATCTCTAGGTTTTCACCCAAAAGTGGGCCAAATCCTAGAACTCTGCAACAGACATGAATAATGGAAACCCCAGAAAAAAAACTCTCTATCTCTAGTCAGAGAACTAGAAACGAGGTCCTCTGCATGCTGATGCGTATACAGAAACTCCTTCCTTTTCCTCTCTCTTTTAAAATCTCCTGGCCCTCCCTGAGGCCAGCCTCAGCCTCAAAATGGCAATGCTAGGGCAGCAGTAGTACTGACAAGCATGCAGTGGGTGCCCAAAATCTTAGGGGGAAAGTCTTCACTCTAGCAAGAGGAATGGGGAACTGGGCTCTTGTATTTCCCACAATGTTGGGGTGAGCGGAGGGTTTCTTTTTTTTCCTTCTCTCCTTTCTTTATCCTAAGGGCAGCCTTCACTACACAAACAGTGCAACTGCATGAAGAACCAAGATTCAGAGAGTAAACCCAGATTCTGAGCCAGAAAACAGCTGTTCTAGGAAAGCATGGCTGCAAGTACAGACAAAATTAGTGATTGCTTTGCTATGTAAGTTCCATTTCCCCTGTGGGTTTCAACTACCCTCTGTAATATATTTGTTGACGATAACCCAGCAAAAGTTGCTTGGTAATATTTTTCACTCCTACACTCCCCAACATCTATAAATAAGTGGTTAGATGGAGGAACAGCAAGGTCTTCTGGGTGAGCACAGAAATTGGAGCTCATCCCTTCCTCTTATACTGATGGGAAAAATACAGGAAGATCACCTTGAACTTCAAACAGTATTCTCCAGAGAACCACTTGTAAGGTCTGAAGTTGATAGCAGTGACTATAATGGACTTTTTTTTCATTTTTTAAAATTTATTTATTTACTTTATAATATTGTATTGGTTTTGCCATACATTGACATGAATCCGCCATGGAATATTTCAGTATGGACTGTGTGATAATGTATTTCCAGGAGTTGCTTAAAACTTAAAGTAGAGTCAGTTGCCCAAATCATACTATACAGTCCAGAACGGTTGACTAGCATAACAAAAATGTGCATACTCTAGAAGTTACTATTATAAGTGCTTCTTTTATCCTGTGTTTATCAACTATTGACACTTTGGCAGTTATCATACTGTATATCAGACATGGGCCTTCACAACTGAAACTTACAGCTTTAGTATTTAGTATATAAGTCTTAGAAATTGGCTCTTGTTGGTGAAACAGGCAAACATTTATGACATATGAGTTGACAAGAATATTTGAGATACACTGCCCATCCTTGGATGAAGAAGTTATAAGTATCTACCCATCTTTCACCTCTAGAGATAAAACCTGAGTCTTGATTCCCTAATCTGCCATTTACCTAGTCATTGATAATGGAAGGATTTCTGAATATGTGTTGTGAACTGTAAGGATAAAAGAACCCCACTTCTGTCATGCTGTTGTGAACTTTTCATTCAAGGTATGGTCAGAGCACCTAATTGAATGAAGAATCAGGACTTGTAATGAGTCTAGTCTGTAGAATGAGTTGCAGGAAATATTGCAGGCGTTCTAAGCTAATAAGTCTTAGTTTTATGTATCACTGTATATGAAGCATAAAGTTTATTTTATTTTAATACAGTAGACTGTAGCCAACTTGCACCACTTTAAATTTATTTGGCAGCTGCATTACATAATATCAAACACCTAATTGTGATACACAATCAAATTATTTTAGTTCAGTTCTCATAACTATTGTGATGTCCTCCTTCTCCATTGAGGTACTAAACAGTTTGTGATTCACATTAAGTGCCATAGCTATGGAAATTTAAGGATTATGGTACGGCATACCTAATACAGACAGAATATATGGCTATCCTATACCTGAGAGAGAGCACAAGAGGGGAGCGAGGAGGTTCCCATAGAGAGAAATGGACTTCTTTTCTAGGGAGAGACCTGAGCAGGTTTCCTCTAAAGACTTTTACCAGCTTGAGAGGATGCCTGCATCCAAAGAGGTGGATGTCATGCCCTTCCTCCTCAGTCACAGCAATTTCCACCCAAGGCCAGTCTCATCAACAGTTTTCTCTAGTTTCACTCCTAGGGCTGTCATATTGTTTACTGGGACCATGGAAAATGCAGCTTAATCTCATCTAAATCCTTTCTGATATTTGGCTCTCAGAGAATCTTAGGATTGGAAAAGCTTTAAGTGATACTCAAAGATCTTCATGACCCAGATAACCATGATGGTGTGATCACTCAACTAGAGCCAGACATCCTGGAATGCGAAGTCAAGTGGGCCTTAGGAACCATCACTACAAACAAAGCTAGTGGAGGTGATGGAATTCCAGCTGAGCTATTTCAAATCCTAAAAGATGATGCTCTGAAACTGCTGCACTCAGTATACCAGAAAATTTGGAAAACTCAGCAGTGGCCACAGGACTGGAAAAGGTCAGTTTTCATTCCAGCCCCAAAGGAAGGCAATGCCAAAGAATGCTCAAACTACCACATAATTGTACTCATCTCACACTAGCAAAGTACTGCTGAAAATTCTCCAAGTGAGGCTTCCACTCCAGTATTCTTGCCTGGAAAATCCCATGGATGGATGAGCCTGGTGGGCTGTAGTCCATGGGGTCGCAGAAAGTCGGACATGACTGAGCGACTTCACTTTCCCTTTTCACTTTCATAGATTGGAGAAGGAAATGGCAACCCACTCCAGTGTTCTTGCCCAGAGAATCCCAGGGACAGGGGAGCCTAGTGGGCTGCCGTCTATGGGGTCGCACAGAGTCGGACACGACTGAAGTGACTTAGCAGCAGCAGCAGCAGCAGCAAAGTGCCAGGCACTATAAATGCCTTACACGTATTAGCTCAACAAATCCTCACAACAGCAGATGTTTTTTACAGATAAGGAAAACCAATTCAGAATGATTCAGGGACTGGCTCTAAGGGCCAGAGTGTTGGAAGCAACATTCAACTCAGGCAGTCAGACCCCAGAGCGGCATTCTTCATTATACTGCTTCTCTGCAAGTGGAAAAGAAAGAAGGAGCTGCAATCTCATAATGAAGAGAGAGTTTTTTTCCAAGTATAGAGGACAGTAAAGAAATCAGCAAAATATAACTATAATAATCCACAGGGGCAGAGAGAAGGCTCTGGCTTCTGGGGGGGATTCCTGTTGCCTTAGACAGTGCTGCTTCATCAGTCCCCAAGACCCCCCGCTGGAGAATGCCTGAAAGGCAAGACAACAGATAAAGAAACTATTCGAGTAGGTTAGAGACACACATCTATCACACTAAGAGGAGACTGAAACTTCAGCCAACAATGCCAAAATGAACCCTTTCCAGAATTAAAAACCTCATCTCTCCATAATTCTCCAATCTAATTGAAATCTACCTCTGTGGGATAGATTTACAGACAACAGATACACTGTGGCTCAATAGTTGAGTATGCTTTCAGCACAAATAATATTGGGGCTGAATTCTCAGCTAGACAAAAGCAACAGGAACAGAAAAGCACTGTTTTTACATGTCAGAAATGTACACCCAAAAATCTCCACTTGGGAATACAAATGGCTGTGTATGTATATATTTTTAATAACATATTTGTACATATCACAGTGCCTGGTTAGAGACTGAGGGGATTTTTATGAAAAAGATGTGTAAAGGGAGTGCTCTAAGGAGGAGCCTGAGGGAAGTAGAGGGTCTCAGCCAGCATGAGGCCTTGACCGAAGACCCCAGGGATCAGTTCAGTTCAGTTCAGTCTCTCAGTCGTGTCCAACTCTTTGCGACCCCATGAACTGCGGCTACTTCTTAATGCAAAAAGGCAGTTTCTGTATCCCTGCTCCCCTGTGTCAGCCAGTCACTGGGCAGGGAAGACAGCAGAGGAGAAAATAGGCAGATGACCACTCAGTTGACTTGGCTCCCATTTGGCCACAGGTGACTATCAAGAGTAGGAAGATGCTGTAAGCTGCTAGTAGCTCAGCCTCAGCAGCTGGGAGTGCGTGCTGTACAAGGGCAGTGGGTGAGCCATCAAAAGCACCCAAAGCAGTGCACCATTTTAAAATAGCTATTGAGCTTCATCCACAAATAAAAGAGTAAATCAAGAAAAAATTAATAGAACACAAAAATCCATATCTACTGACCCCAATTAAGTAAAAATACATGTAAGAATAAGTACAAAAGTATCTTAGAGACAAGGATCCCTGTGTTTTCATTTTGTTATCATCTCCTGCCTAACACATAGTAGGTAAGCAATAAATCTGGAATTAAATAGTCATTGAGACTGATCTCAGAGCAATAACTCAATGCCACATCAACCAAGAAGGTAATAGAATCCATTGATTCTCATAGTTTCCATTAATGCTCCCGGAAACACCTCGGCATGGTCGCTGTGTGATTCATAGTAATGAGACAATCTTTAGGAATTTAACCAAGCCAGCAGGAAAATGTTTAAGATGGAGCTTGCTGCTCCTACTTGATTAAACTTTCATTTTCTAATGTATTTTCAGAACTTTCTGAACACAATAATACTTGATTACAGCTCTATCTTTTTTAAAGAAATCCAAACACCTGATCTTAGAACTGCAGTTACTTAAGTTATATAACTTAAATTCCAGAATGTTAATAAGGTAAAAATATATTCATTCTATACAAATGATAATAATGACACTATTCCTATGATCCATTTGTGGCAAATGTGTTGGTTGCAGCCTTCTTACATTCTATTACCAAAGCTACTACCCTCAGTAAGTATTAGACATATTCTATTCTATTCTATATATAGAATAACCACAAATCCCAGTATTCCAGCCCAATTCAAGTATGTGCCTAGTCACTCTATGAATAAAACCCAGCCTTGAATGGAGTAGAAAGACAGACACAAAATGATCACCAACGTTGGGAGGCTCCCCCTGAACCCTGACCTGCTGGTGCAACCCTGATCAAAATGATCATAGCACCGAGCTGTATTTAGCCCCACCTCTTTGCTGTTGTCGCTTAGTCACTCAGTTGCATCTGACTCTTTGTGACCACATGGACTGCAGCACACAAGACTTCCCTGTCCTTCACTACCTCGCCAAGTTTGCTCAATCTCATGTCCATTGAATCAATGATGCCATCCAACCATCTCATCCTCTGTCATCCCCTTCTCCTCCCACCTTCAATCTTTCCCAGCATCGGGGTCTTTTCCAATGAGTTGGTTCTTCACATCAGCCCCACCTCTACTCTTTCATGATTCCCAGGTGGATCAATGGTAAAGAATCTGCCTGCCAATCCAGGAAACCAAGGAGACACAGGTTCGATATTTGGGTGAGGACGATCTCCTGGAGAAGGAAATGCCAACCTGCAGTATTTTTCCCTGGAAAATTCCATGGACAGAGGAGTCTGGCTGGCTACAGTCCAAGGGGTTTTAAAGAGTCAGACATGACTGAGCACACACCTACACACTACTCTTTCATATGATCAACTGGCATCATAACTTTGGGTTTCCTTATGCAGTGGGTGATAAAAATGAGCTGTATCTGAGTATTCTTGAGTCTGCTAAAAGACTGTGGTTCTGAGTCCTCTGTCTCTACAGTGCACTTTTAGTCCAAGGTTGCCCAGACCCACAAGGAACCTGGCCTCTTAATTTCTACCCTAATCATAATTTTTAATTTACTTCCATTTTTTTTAATCTAGATGAGCCTAAGGCTAATTGTCCTCAGATATTCCACAGTTATCCTCAATGTACTTTATTCTAACAAAATGGTATATACCAATTTTTTTCTAATATCCATATTCCACTTTTTCTCAATGAAGGAATCTTTAGAAATAACAAATCCAAAAGAAAGACTCTGATTTTAAGAATCACTCTTAATCCCAGCACTTCAGAGAAAATTGATGCTAATCTTTTGGTATTTTTCTTTCTGTGCTTTTTTAAAATGAATTTTTATATTTGCCATGGACACAAATGTCCTATAGTATTACTGCAACCTTTTTTAGTTATCATGTCTTCCCTGTATCAAACTGAACGATGTGGTTTTTAGTGACTCCCTGAAATCTATTGTGTGGATGGGTAATCATTTAATCAATCCCTGTTTGGTTTTCACTCTCCCAGCTACCCTTCCCTTTCTGCCAGTTAGTCCAGGAGTTTGTGAACCAGAGAGAAGAGGACAGGAGGAACTGTGATGAGAGAAGTGTAGCTTCAGGCCAGCTTTGGTGACAGGATGGTAAACCCCCAGTGTCAGGCTGTGATTCATGCCACCACAGCAGTGTCCGGGCACAAGCCTGACTGACGCAGAGATTGAGGACTCCCAGTCCTGGCTAAGTATGGATGGAGATGACTCCTCCATTTTTCCTAATTCCTGCCACAAGCTCTCAATTTAATTTGGTTAATAAATAATTTTCATTTCAAATTCCACTTCATTTGTATTTTCCTATGAAAAATGAATTGTATGAAACCAGGAATGCAGAACATGTTATACCTGATTCTCTTTTCTATATCAAAGCTGAAAATAAGCTTGAAAAGTTACGCCTTACCTTTGATATTTTCCTATTCTGAGTTTTTGTTGTAGCTAATCCCTAGTCTTTTTATCTGGAGAAGGCAATGGCACCCCACTCCAGTACTCTTGCCTGGAAAATCCCATGGATGGAGGAGCCTGGTGGGCTGCAGTCCATGGGGTTGATGAGTCGGACACGACTGAGCGACTTCACTTTCACTTTTCACTTTCATGCACTGGAGAAGGAAATGGCAACCCTCTCCAGTGTTCTTGCCTGGGGAATCCCAGGGACGGGGGAGCCTGGTGGGTGGCCATCTATGGTGTTGCACAGAGTCGGACACGACTGAAGTGACACAGCAGCAGCAGCAGCAGCAGTCTTTTTATACTTACAGAATAAATTCAGTTACTTCTGGTACATAGTAAACCCAAGTTCAAAGTGTTAGGGTCACAAAGAGATGTACACTTTCCTAAATTTGAAACACAAGGAATAGGCTGACAGCCAATGTGAGAACATAGACAAATGTGCATCTTCTAGAATTTGAACCAGAACAAGACAGCCAGTGGTGTCCCTCCCTAAAGTGACACGAGAGGTAGCTTAAAACAATAATATGACTAATGAAAATGTTTAAACTCAAAGTTTACCTTTAATTTATTTCCTGCCAACTTTAATTGGAATTAGAAATAGCACCACACTAAATCTATCTCTGGCTAGATTTAGATTACTTTTTTGGCACCATATAAATTTAGAAGCATATATACTGTAATTTTTCCCCTCTTGTATGTAACTTAAATGATTTTATATAGAAAAAAATTCCTCTCTGGCTGGTCAAATAAAATAAGAGAGATGGGAGTTCAGGGATCCAAGTCAACTGCTGACTCAGCTACTATTTTAGCTTATGGATTGTTTTAATCTTGTCAACCCACATTAAAACTGAAAACTGTTTCCTACTTTGCCACCAAAACCCACTTGCACAAGCCTTTTGTATTTAAAGCATTGTCTGAAAACTTTGATGAGACAAGGAGGTTTACAATTAAAACTGTAAAGTCAGGTCTTAACATAATTCTTTTTCTTCTATAGTTATATTTTGGTTGATCTTTGCTTTAGTATATTAACAAAAAATAAATTCCTTTCTGAGCCTTTGAAGTACCTGTCATTCTGTAAAATGCAGTTTTGTTTCCATGCAGCTTCTTCAGTCTTGTGCAATACACATTTTGGGACATCTTGCTTTCTCTTTCTGGCAGCCTTACCAATGATATGTGAGTCCAAATTGGAACTCTTTTCCATAATGAGGGATTCCTGAAATCTGGTGTACACAGAGGCACAAATCCATTCGTTGTTGTCGTTCAGTTGCTAAGTCATGTATGACTCTTTGCCACCTAGTGGACTGCAGCACACAAGGCTCCTCTGTCCTACACTGTCTCCCAGAGTTTGCTCAAATTCATGTCCACTGAGCAAATGAGGCTATCTAATCATCTCATCCTTTGCCACCCATCTTTGCCTCAGTCTTTTCCAACATCAAGGTATTTTACAATGAGTCAGCTATTCCCAGCAAGTGGCAAAGTATTGGGGCTTCAGCATCACTCTTTCCAATGAATATTCAGGGTTTATCTCCTTTAGGATTGACTGGTTTGATCTCCTTGCAGTCCAAGGGACTCTCAAGAGTCTTCTCCAGCACCACAATTTAAAAGCATCAATTCTCCACCTTTTACCCTTCTATATGATTTAGCTCTCATATCTGTACATGACTACTTTGCTCCAAAATTCCTGCAGATGGTGATTGCAGCCATGAAATTAAAAGACACTTACTCCTTGGAAGGAAAGTTATGACCAATCTAGAGATCATGTTAAAAATCAGAGACATCACTTTGCCAACAAAGGTCAGTCTAGTCAAGGCTATGGTTTTCCCAGTGGTCACTTATGGATGTGAGAGTTGAACTATAAAGAAAACTGAAAAAAAAAAAAAAAAAAACAACTGAGTGCCGAAGAATTGATGCTTTTGAACTGTGGTGTTGGAGAAGACTCTTGAGAGTCCCTTGGACTGCAAGGAGATCCAACCAGTCCATCCTAAAGGAGATCAGTCCTGGGTGTTCTTTGGAAGGACTGTTGTTGAAGCTGAAACTCCAATACTTTGGCCACCTCATGCAAAGAGCTGACTCATTGGAAAAGACCTTGATGCTGGGAAAGATTGAGGGCAGGAGAAGAAGGGGACGACAGAGGAAGAGGTGGTTGGATGGCATCACCGACACAATGTACATGGGTTTGGGTGGACTCCGGGATTTGATGATGGACAGGGGGGCCTGGCATGCTGCGGTTCACTGGGTCACAAACAGTCGGACACAACTGAGTGACTGAACTGAACTGAACTGAACTGAACTTTGCATATATGGACTTATATCGACAAAGTGATGTCTCTGCTTTGTAATATGCTGTCTAGGTTTGTCATATCTTTCCTTTCAAGGAGCATCTTTTAATTTCATTGCTGCAAGTCACTATCCCTAGTGATTTTGGAGCCAAAGAAAATAAAATCTGTCATTGTTTCCACTTTTTCCCCATCTATTTGCCACAACATGATGGGACCATATGCCATGATCTTAGCTTCTTTAATGTTGAGTTTTAAGCCTGCCTTTTCACTCTCCTCTTTCACTGTCATCAAGAGGATCCTTAGTTCTCCTTCACTTTATGCCATTGGAATGGTACCTGCATATCTGAGGTTGTTGACATTTCTTCTGGCAATCTACATTTCAACTTATGATTCATCCTGCCCAACATTTCCCATGATGTTCTCTGCATCTAATTTTAAGAAGCAGGATGACAGTATACAACTTCGTTGTGTTCCTTTGCCTATTTTGAACCAGTTAGTTGTTCCATGTCCATTTCTAACTGTTGCTTCCTGTCCTGCATACAAGTTTTTCAGGAGGTAGATAAGGTGGGCTGGTATTCTCATTTCCTTAAGAGTTTTCCACTGTTTGTTGTGCTCCACAGTCAAAAAGCGTTAGTGTAGTCAATGAAGCAGAAGTAGATGTTTTTTTCTGGAACTCCCTAGCTTTCTCCATGATCCAACAAATGTTGGCAATTTGATCTCTGGTTCTCTTCTCTCTTCAAAGCCTAATTTGTACATCTAGAAGTTCTCAATTCACATGCTGCTGAAGATTAGACTGAAGGATTTAGAGCATAACCTTGGTAGCGTATGAAATGTGCACCATAGTGTACAGTAGTTTGAACATTCTTTGGCATTGCCCTTTCTTGAGACCAGAATGAAGACTGATCTTTTCTACTCCTGTGGACATTGCTGAGGTTTCCAAATTTGCTGACTTAGTGAGTGCTTCACTTTAACAGCATCATCATTTAAGATTTTATATAACTCATCATAATTTCATCACCTCTACGAGCTTTGTTCATAGCAATGCTTCCTAAGGCCCACTTAACTTCACATTCCAGGATTCTGACTTTAGGTGGTTATCCATTTCATTAAGACCTTTCTTGTATAGTTCATCTCTGTATTCTTGCCACCTCTTCTTAATATCTTCTGCTTCTGTTAGGTCCTAACGATTTCTGCCCATTATCATGCCCATCCTTGCATGGAATACTCACGTGATACTTCCCATTTTCTTGAGGAGATCTCTAATCTTTCCCATTCTATTGGTTTTCTCTATTTCTTGGCATTGTTCATTTCAGCAGGTTTTCTTATCTCTCCTTGCCTTGCAACCACTCTGCCTTCTTGCATTTCTTTTTCTTTGGGATAGTTTTGGTCCCTGCCTCCTGTACAATGTTAGAAACCTCTGTACATAGTTATTTAGGTACTCTGTGTACCAGATCTTATACCTTGAATCTATCACCTATCCTGTAAAATCATAAGGGATTTGATTTTATCCGTACCTGAATGGTCTAGAGGTGTTCCTGTGCTGTGCTTAGTTGCTCAGTCGTGTCCAACTCTTTGTGACCTCATGAACTGTAGCCCACCAGGCCCCTCTGTCCATGGGGATTCTCCAGGCAAGAATACTGGAGTAGGTTGCCACACACTCCTCCAGGGGATCTTCCCAACCCAGGGATCAAACCCAAGTCTCCTGCATTGCAGGTGGATTCTTGACTGTCTGAGTCACAAGAGAAGCCCGGTGGTTCTCCCTATTTTGTTCAATTTGAGCCTTAATTTTGCAATAAGGGGTTAATGATCCAAGCCACAGTCAGCTCCAGGTGTTGTTTTCACTGACTGTATAGAGCTTTTCCATCTTTGGCAAAAAGAACATAAACAATCTAATCAATCTGATTTCAGTTTTGAACATGTGCTGATGTCCATGTGTAGAGCTGTTTCTTGGGTTGGAAAAGAGTGCTTTTTTGCTATGACCAATGTGTTCTCTTGACAAAATTCTGTTACCCTTTGCCCTGCTTCATTTTGTACTCCAAGGCCAACCTTACCTGTTACTCCAGGTATCTCTTGACTTCTACTTCCTAAATTTCATCATATGGCATTCCAATCCCATATGATAAAACGGACATCCTTTTGTGATGTTAGTTCTAGATGGTGTTTAAGTCTTCAGAGACCATCAACTTCAGCATCTTCACCAAAAGGGTTGAGGTATAGTCTTGGACAACTGTGATGTTAAATGGTTTGCCTTGGAAATGAACTGAGATCATCTTGTCATTTTTGAGGTTGCACTCACATTCTGCATTTTAGACTCTTGTTGACTCTAAGAGCTACTCCATTTCTTCTAAGGGATTCTTGCCTGCAGTAGCAGATATAACGGTTATCTGAATTAAAATTTCTCATTCCCATCACTAATTCCTAAGATGCTGATGTTCCATCTTAACATCTCCTGCTTGACCACATCCAATTTACTTTGATTCATGGATCTAATATTCAGGTTCCTATACAAAATTGTTCTTTACAGCATTGAACTTTACTTTCACCATCAGACACATTCACAGCTGAGTGTCATTTCTGCTCTGACCCAACCACTTCCTTCTTCATTCTTACTAGAGTGAAGCAATTGCTCTCCACTCTTCCAGAGTAGCATATTAGACTCTTTCCAACATGGGGAACTCATTTCCCAGTGTCATATCTTTTTGCTTTTTCATACTGTCCATGTGGTTCTCCAATCAAGAATACTAGAGTGGGTTGTCCCTGCATGACATGGCTCATAGCTTCAGTGAGTTATGCAAACCTCTTATCCTCAACAGTGTTCTGATACATGATGGGGAAATACCCATTATTACATCCATTAAGATTTTCACAAGAGCAATTAAGGATAAATGTCTTACATATTTTATTTTTTCCCAATGATGAATGGAACTGATTTCTTAATTTCTTTTTCTGATTATTCACTGTTAGTATATAAGAATGCAAGAGATTTCTGTGTATTGATTTTGTATCCTGTGACTTTGTTAAATTCACTGATTAGCTCTAGTAATTTTCTGATACTGTCTTTAGAGTTTTCTATGTATAGTACATCATCTTTAAAGAATGAGAGCTTTTTTTCTTTTCTGATCTGGATTCCTTTTATTTCTTTTTCTTCACTGATTTCTGTAGCTCAGTTCAGTTCAGTTCAGTTGTTCAGTTGTGTCCAACTCTTTGTGACCCCATGGACTGCAGCATACCAGGCTTCCCCATCCATTACCAACTCCTAGAGCTTACTCAAGCTCATGTCCATTGATTCAGTGATGCCATCCAACCATCTCATCCTCTGTCTTCCCCTTCTCCTCCTGCCTTCAAACTTTCCCAGCATCAGGGTCTTTTCTTTCTTTTCTTTTTTTTATTGTGTTGGTTTTCCCATACAATGACATGAAACTGCCATGGGTTTACATATGCTCCCCCTTCAGAACCCCCCTCCCTCCTCCCTCCCAATTCCCTCCCCCTGGGACATCTCGGTGCACCAGCCCCGAGCATCAGCCCTGGGCTGGCGATTGATTTCACATATGATAATTAACATGTTTCAATGCCATTCTCCCATATCATCCCACCCTTGCCCTCATCCACAGAGTGCATGAGTCTGTTCTATACATCTGCGTTCCTTTTGCTGTCTCGCATGCTGGGTTCTCGTTACCGTCTTTCTAAATTCCATATATATGCGTTAGTATACTGTATTGTTGTTTTTCCTTCTGGCTTACTTCACTCTGGATAATAGGCTCCAGTTCCATCCACCTGAGTAGAACTGATTCAAATGAATTTTTTTTTTAATGCTGAGTAATATTCCATTGTGTATATGTACCACAGCTTTCTTATCCATTCATCAGTTAATGGGCATCTAGGTTGCTTCCATGTCCTGGCTATTGAAAACAATGCAGCGATGAACACTGGGGTACACGTGTCTCTTTCAATTCTGGTTTTCTCGGTGTATATGCCCAGCAGTGGGATTGCTGGGTCATATGGCAGGTCTATTTGCAGTTTTTTAAGGAATCTCCACACTGTTTTCCATAGTGGCTGTACTAATTTGCATTCCCACCAACAGTGTAAAAGGGTTCCCTTTTCTCCACATCCTCTCCAGCATTTATTGCTTGTAGATTTTTGGATTGTAGCCATTCTGACTGGTATAAAGTGGTACCTCATTGTGGTTTTGATTTGCATTTCTCTGATAATGAGTGATGTTGAGCATCTTTTCATGTGTTTGTTAGCCATTTTTATGTCTTCAATGAGTCAGTTCTTCACATCAGGTGGCTAAAGTATTGGAGCTTAAGCTTCAGCATTAGTCCATCCAAGCTTCAAGGTTGATTTCCTTCAGGATTGACTGGTTTGATCTCCTCACAATTCAAGGGACTCTCAAGAGATTTCACCAAAACCACAATTCAAAACCATAAATTCTTTGGTGCTCAGCTTTCTTTATAGTGCAACTCTCACATCCATACGTGACTACTGGAAAAACCATAGCTTTGACTAGACCAACCATTGTCCCCAAAATAAAGTGCAAGTATCTGAGTCAGGTCCGACTCTTTGTGATCCCGTGGACTATACAGTCCATGGAATTCTCCAGGCCAGAATACTGGAGTGGGTAGAATTTCCCTTCTCCAGGGATTTTCCCAACCCAGAGATCGAACCCAGGTCTCCTGCATTACAGGCAGGTTCCTAACCAGCTGAGCCACCAGGGAAGCCCAAGAATATTGGAATGGGTAGCTTATCCCTTCGCCAGCGGATCTTCCAGACACAGGAATTGAACTGGGGTCTCCTGCATTGCAGGCGGATTCTTTACCAACTGAGCTATCAGGGAAGCCCATTAGCAAAGTAATGTCTCTGCTTTTTAATATTCTGTCTGTGTTGGTCATAGCTTTTCTTCCAAGGAGCAAGCGTCTTTTAATTTCATGGCTGCAGTCATGATCTGCAGTGATTTTGGAGACCAAAAAAATAAAGTCTCTCACTCTTTCCATTGTTTCTCCAGCTATTTGCCATGAAGTGATAGACCAGATGCTGTGATCTTAGTTTTTTGAATGTCGAGTTTTAAGCCAACTTTTTACTCTCCTCTTTTACTTTCGTCAAGAGGCTTTTTAGTTCTTCTTTGCTTCCTGCCATAAGGGTGGTGTTATCTGCGTATCTGAGGTTGTTGATATTTCTCCGGGCAATCTTGTTTCCAGCTTCTGCTTCAGCTAGGACTTCCAAAACTATGTTGCATAATAGTGGTGAGAGTGGACCCTTGTCTTGTCTTGTTCATGATCTCATGGGAAATGCTTGTAGTTCTTCACCATTGAGAATAATATTTGCTGTATTGCTATATTGAGGTAGGTTCCTTCTATGCCCATTTTTTAAGAGTTTTATCCATAAGTGGGTGCAGAATTTTGTCAGAGATTTATTCTGCATCTATTTAGATTATTATATGGTTTGTACATTTTGGTTTGTTAATGAGGTGTGTCACATTGGTTTGCATTTATTGAAGAATCTTTGCCTCTCTGGAAGAAACCCATCTTGATCATGGTGTATGAGCTTTTTAATGTATTGTTGAATTCTGTTTGCCAGAATTTTGTTGTTTATCTTTGCATCTATGTTCACCTGTGATATTGGCCTGTAGCTTTTCTGTTTTGTGTTGCCTTTGTCTGACTTTGGTATCAGGGTGATGGTGGCCTTATAGAATGAATTTGGAAGTGCTACAGAAAATTATAAGACACTTATGAAAGAAATAAAACATGACATAAACAGATGAAGAGATATTAGATGTTCCTGGATAGGAAAAATAACTATTGTGAAAATGTTTATACTAACAAATACAATCTGAAGATTCAATGCAATCCCTATAAAATTACCAATGGTATTTTTCACAGAACTAAAACAAAAAATATTCAAAATTCATATAGAAACACAAAAGATCCCAAATAGCCAAAGCAGTCTCAAGAAAGAAGAATGGAGCTGGAAGAATCAACCTTCCTGACTTCAGATTATACTATAAAGCTACAGTTATTAAGGCAGTATGGTACTGGCACAAAACCAGAAACATAGGCCAATGGAACAAGATAGAAGGCCAAGAAATAAACCCATGCACCTATGGATACCTTATTTTTGACAAGGAAGGCAAGAATATACAATAGGGCAAAGACAGCCTTTTCAATAAGTGATTCTGGGAAAACTGGACAGCTCCATGTATAAGAATGAAATTAAAACACTTCTTAACATCATACACAAAGACAAATTCAAAATAGATTAAAGACCTAATTGAAAGACCAGAAGCTGTAAAACTCTTAGAGGAAAACAAAGGTAGAACACTCAATGACATAAATGAAAGCAACATCCTCTATGACCCACCTGCTAGAGGAACAAATAAAAGCAAAAGTAAACAAGTGGGGCCTAATTAAACTTAAAACCCTTTGCACAGCAAAGGAAACTATAAACAAGATAAAAAGACAATCCTCAGAATGGGAGAAAATAAAAGCAAAGGAAACAACTGACAAAGGATTAATTCCCAAAATATACAAACAGCTCATACTACTCAATACCAGAAAAACAAACAACCCACTCAAAAAGTGGGGAAAGGCCGAAATAGACATTTCTCCAAAGGAGATATTGACATGGCTAACAAACACATGGAAAGATGCTCAGCATCGATCATTATTAAAGAAAAGCAAATCAAAACTACAATGAGATACCACCTTATACTTGTCAGAATGGCCACCAAAAAAAGTCTGCCAACAATAAATGCTGGAAAGGGTGTGAAGAAAAGGAAACCCTCTTTCACTGTTGATGGGAATGTAAATTCATACAGCCACTATGGAAGATGATATGAAGATTCATTAAAAAAAAAGCAATAAAACCACTATATGACCCAGCAATCCCACTCCTGGGCATATACCCTGAGGAAACCAAAATTGAAAAAGACACATGTACCCCAATGTTCATTGCAGCACTATTTACAGTAGCTAGAACATGGAAGCAACCTAGATGTCCATCAACAGACGAATGGATAAGGAAGTTGTGATACTTATACACGATGAAATATTACTCAGCCATAAATAGGAATGCATTTGAGTCAGTTCTATTGAGGTGGATGAACTTACAGCCTATTATACAGAGTGAAGTAAGTCAGAAAGAGAAGGATAAATATTGCATACTAACGCATATATATGGAATCTAGAAAGATCGTACCAAAGAGTTTACTTGCAGGGCAGCTATGGTGAAACAGACATAGAGAACAGACTTACAGACATGGGATGAGAGGAGGTGAGGGTGAGATGTATGGAGAGAGTAACAGGGAAATTAAATTATTATGTGTAACATAGCCAACGAGAATTTGCTGTATGGCTCAGGAAACTCAAACAGGGGCTCTGTATCAACCTAGATGGGTGGGATGGGGAGGGACATGGGAGGGAGGGAGGTTCAAGAGGGAGGAAATGTATGTATTCCTATGGCTGATTCATGTTGAGGTTTGACAGAAAACAACAAAATTCTGTAAAACAAGTATACTTCAATTAGAAAATAAATAACATTTTTTTAAAAAAAGAATAAATGTCCAAAAGGAACTTAGTAGCCCAACTACTGGCAGGTCCAGAGGCTGGATGAGCCTTGTAGTTAGTTACAAGGATGTTGCACCCTTCCTTCACCATCACGGCCATCCTGAAACAGCCTCACCTCAGCCACAGGAAAGCTACTGATGTTGCCTCACTTTACCAGTAGGACACAGAGCCTGAGTTCTACAGTCATTGACAGAATTCCTCCCGTTTCCAGTGAATAAACCACCCCAAACTCATTTGTAGCTGGGAACAAGCCACGCACAGACTAGCTTTGTTGTAATTGTCCAGAACTGTACCAAAAGGAGATTTCCTTCTGTGTTTATTCCGATCCAGGCTGGAAATGTAGTCAGTGTTAATGGGGGAGAATATTAATGGGTTCTGAAGAGACTCACAGGATCCACAAGAGAGAAGCCTTGTCTGCAGGGCCCGCAGGCAACATCACACTGCCTACTAGAGACTTCTAAATTTTAGCAGCTCTTAGAAAGTCAAAGAGGATAAGAGTGAGGGTGGTCAGAAGACTTTAGACAGAGAGGGGAAAAGAGACCTGAGCTACAGAGGCGGCATATCCCCTGGAGAAAAGCTGGACGCAGCCCTGAAGACGAACTCTGTGAATAGATGGACATGTAGACCCTGCCCCAGGAATCCCGCTCTGTCAAGTCCTGTATGGTGTAAACACCTCAGCATGGGGCCAATATGACTTAGGATGGTGGTTTACCACAAGCTGTTCACTCTCTCATTTCCACTTTGCCTCCTCTTTTGGATGTGGTATACACCAACTTCCTCCCTTCATCCTCAGCGGCTTCACCAAGCAATAGCGCTCAACCCACCAGCCACTGTTGCATGCTCGGCCTCAAGAGAGCTTCACAGCCCGGTGACCTCTGCTTTCCTCCTCATTCCTCCAGGCTCATGCAGCCCTGAAAAATATTGCCCCTGGGCAATATTGTCAGTGGAATGCTAGACCCTTACGAACATGTAGAAAGCACTCTTCTATATAATAAATCTAATAATTGCCAAACATTTTTCCTAGCCTAGACTGTGCTCATTTCATTTTTGTTTCCATAATCATAGCTGCCATTAGTTTAGCATATATTCTGTGACTGGCACTGTACTAGAAAATTTGTAACTCTTAATAAATCCTCATAACTGAACAATGTTTTACAATAGTTTACTGTTGGAAAACTCAGGCTCAAGCGAAATAACTTATTTAAATCATTTACTACAGTGGCCCGAGAAGGCAATGGCATCCCACTCCGGTACTCTTGCCTGGAAAATCCCATGGACAGAGGAGCCTGGTAGGCTGCCATCTATGGGATCGCAAGGAGTCGGACACAACTGAAGCAACTTAGCAGCAGCAGCAGCAACTATGGTGGCAGACCCAAGTCTGTCTAATTCTCTCTCCACCAGGTCAGAGTAAACTACATCCTGACCACCTTCTCCTTTATCCTGAGAACACTATACTTACATATATATAGTGGGAAGAGATGAAAATTACTAAAATATTTTATTATTTACTTTAAGCTTTGGGCCTAAAATCCATTGCAGGAACTAGGTTATTGGGCTGGACCAAAGGACAATTCTTATTTCCTTTTTTTTTTTTTTTTTTTTTTTCAGAGACAAGAGGATCTTCCTTCCCTTCAAGCCCAGACTCAAATCTTGAATCTTAAAACTCCAGTGAAAAGAAAATTCATATACCATAGGGCCAGGGATATTGGAGATGTAAATAAGGGGAAGGAAGGAACAGATTACTCACTACTCAACTTATATTAAAATTGACCTGGTCACCTCCCCTAGGTTTTTCAGGCTGATATGGTAGCAATAAACTTGGTTACATGTGGGGAAAGTGAAAGTGAGAGCTGCCTAGGGTTGATTGAGTCCAGATTCTTAAGCCCATACACATAAAAGAAAACACATCCATGGGATCCACTTAGAGAACACCAGCTCTAGAAAAAGGAAAAATGCTTCCAGAATGTTCTCAAATTTGCACAACACATCTGCTTTTTAGAGTGAAACTTCTTGCCCTAAGTCTTCTCTAGAGTGTTAGAAGAGGTGTATCAGGGTGGAGATACTTTGAAATCTCTCTTCACATGGGCATCATGGCTGCTAATTATAACTAGAAACGTCTTGATGATAATGTTCATTATTTATTACATGCAACAGAATAAAGTTGTAAGGAAACTGGCTTTGGTCGGGGTGAGTTCAATATGAGTAAAGTGGGAATACTAGTGAGTCATTGGAATACTCATTTCAGTTTCAAGAACACTTCTTCAGATAACCATGCTACACCTCTGCAAAATTAAATCATTCCCCTGCTTTCAGTCCTAGCATGTGAGTGGTGGAAACCACACTCACTGCTCCTATGACCAAGCCAGCTCAGCACCCTCAAAGCAGGGTGGCCATAGCCAGTACTGCCCTGTCGACTGAAAAAGGAAAAGAACAATTTGTACAAAAAAGGAAAGAAAGAAAAGTCTTGATTGCAGAGTTAAGCAGTCCTCTTAAACTGCTTGCTCAATTGATTAAGCTATAATGAAAGTGAAAGTCACTCAATCGTGTCTGACTCTTTGTGACTCCTTTGTAGAAGAAGCAGCAGTGAAGTTGCTAAGTCATGGTCCACTCTTTGCAACCCCGTGGACTGTAGCCTACAAGGCACCTCTGTCCATGGAATTCTCCAGGAAAGAGTACTGGAGTGGGTTGTCATTTCCTTCTCCAGGGGATCTTCCCCACCCAGGGATCGAACCCAGGTCTCCCTCACTGCAGGCAGACGCTTTACCATCTGAGCCACCAGAGAAGCCCACTACTCCTTTATAAGTCAGTCGGTAAAGAATCTGCCTGCAGTACAGGAGACCCAGGTTTGATCCCTGGGTGGGGAAGATCCCCTGGAGAAGGAAATGGCAACCCACTCCAGTATCCTTGCCTGGAAAATCTCATGAACAGAGGAACCTGGTGTGCTGCAGTCCATGGGGTTGCAAAGAGTCAGGCACGACTGAGCGGCTAACACTTACTCACACTTACTTTGTGACTCCATGGACTATACAGTCCATGGAATTCTCTAGGCCAGAATACCGAAGAAGGTAGTGTTTCCCTTCTCCAGGGGATCTTCCCAACTCAGGGATCAAACCCAGGTCTTCCATGTTGCAGGTAGCCACAAGGGAAGCCCATAATTATACACAAAAGCATAGAAGAACGTTCATGAATTGAAGAATCTAAGCCTAGTGAACTGAGTGATTCACTGCCAAGATCAGTAAGAGAAATTTATTATCTTCCTGTTGCATATATGCCATCAGTAGCAAAGGATGGAACCTTCATTTAAAATTTGAGTCTCTGGTCCTGATTTTCACTAGTCTTTTCAGACTCCCAAAGCTCTTAACACTTTTCAAGAAGTTCTTTGCAATTCTGGACACTTGTTCCTTCCCTCTCACTTGGAACAGTAAGAGGAAACAAGTTAAAAATATTAAAAGATCCCAGATATAATTTTGGCTTTTGTTTGCTTTATTTTTCTTTAGTTAAAACCATATTTTATACTACAATTATTAAAGCCCTGTTCATAACATATTCAAAGCCTCCAGATAGTAGGACTCACTGCTCATATTTAGTTTCAAGGGGAGTTTATGCTTGGCCTTCTTTAATCAACAGATCAGGTTTATTTGAAATTATCAAAATTCATTTCAATTGTTCTTCTCTGGCAAGTTCAATACTGTCCCCCAGAAAGAGGTTTGTATAATAATATCCAAGGGATTCCTTTGAGGTCCAGAGGTTAAGACTCTTTGCTTTCAGTGCTATGGGCAAGGATTCGATCTCTGGTCAGGGAACTAAAATCCCACAAGCTGTGCAGCGTAGCCAAATATATATATACACACACACACACAAAGAAAGAAAATAAAAGTTTCAAATAAGCCTCAAGTAAAATGATGACAAATACTGAACTGATAAAATTGGCTTTCGTGGAGTTCTGCTTATAATCTGACCTTCACAGAAATTAAACTTTGGGATGTTTTTCTGCTAATCTTTTGGTTGTCACCAAGTATGACAGCAGCTTATCGTGTCCAGATATAATATGCATTGTAAAAGCAACACTTCTTCATCCATAGTGAAAAAAAAAAAAAGTTTAAATCTTCCCAATCAATCTGTCAGTAATTTCATGAAAATAAATGAGATTTTTATGAAAGCAGTTTGCTTTATCAAAGGAGGAAGAAATGTGACATAGATACAAGGGTATAAAAACTGGTAGCAAAAAAAAAATTAATCCTGTGAATTCCAATGTAAATCATATTTCATACATTAGAACAATATGGGCACTTCTCAGATAAAATAACCTTCAATTAGATTGAAATACAAACAGGTGTGTAGTGCAACATCTTCTGACTGAACGCGAACATGAAATAAGGCCCTAGTGGCTTAACAGGCTTAAAGAATAAGCACCACAAAAATAAGTAGCATTACTGGGATATAATTCAGTCTCCACTTTTACTAATAATTCTTTGTTCAACCCACACACCTATTGTCTGCTCTGCATGGGTTATTGACATCTACATCATTATTATAATCAATAACAGGAAGAAAAAAAAAAACAGAGCTCATAGTCTCACATAGCGACACTTGTCTTCTGTAGTATCTGCAAATGAGACAAATCACGGTACAGACCATAAGGGACTTCGGAGAACAAATTCCATTAAATACGTGTAATTTACATAAAAATGGAGATTCTTTTGTGAAAAGAGCTGAAAGGCCTTTGCTAAACTCTTTTTTCCCCCTTAGGAACACAAATTAAAATAGAAAAAAAAAATGTTCCCTAATTTTCCCTCTCTATGATTTAAGTACATATTGCTACTAAAGATGACAAATCAGATGTTTTTCTTCTCATTTGACGGGGAAGTGATGGGCTTCTGGGAACACAGAATTGTAAGGTGAGTGGGAGCTGTATGTACTGGAGTCCTTCCCATGTCCCACCAAATCAGTTTCACTAAATGGCATGTGATCTTTGTAGGACAACAAACAAAATAATAATAATAAAACAGAAACCAAGACCTTTAAAAGGGACAATGACATTGCACGGTTTACTCACGTTCTACTCCTAGTTGATCATCATGCATCATTTCAAGGAGTAGCTTTGTGCCTATTGAGAGCAAGTTCTTTTCTCTATCCCTCCAACCCTCTTGAGATACAGGGACACAAAATATTCTCATGTGAATTACCTCATGTCATATTTCGCATGCTTTGGATTATACTATTCTGAAGCTTTAATGTGTCCTAAAGAGATCTTTACATTGTACTGTTAAATTTGCCCCAAATTATCATCTGTATCTGTCCCAGTGCAGGTTCCCTGGGAAGCTGCCTCTGAAGGGTTCCCTGGGAAGGACCCTCAGCACCAAGGGCTGTGGAGGAGGAAGGGCTGAGGACACAGCAGAGGGAGGAGCAGACTGCTCTGCAGCCACACAAAGGCCTCAGGTGCTCCCACTGGGAGGTCAGGGGCTAGGAGGGCACAGTCTCAAATAGAGGTCAGGAGCCAAGCCTTTACATTCTCTCTTGGACCAGTCATTAATTTCAAGCTGATTGAGGAAGTGCCTGGGGGGTGTTGGGTGAGGCTGCTGCCCAGCCAAGGGCAGTGCTCTGGGAGGGACTCACTGAGAGTGCTCAGCGCAGCCTCTGGAAATGTTTCACCCCTGAGGGGAGGAGATGCGGGCGGTGCTCCACAGCATGCCCTGCAGTGCAGCAGTCTACAGGCATCATCTCCCTGGCTCCCAGCAATCAGCCAGTAATGATCTGCAGTGCATTTACACTTGGTGGATGGCAAGCTCACTGTTTGCCCTCTCTTTCCCCACTTCTACAAACTGCTGACAAAGGCAAGGGGCATGTTTTGTTAATTATCAAGTGCTGTTTTAAATATGGTTCATTTAGTAGGATAATCTTGCTGTAGCTGTCATGCCTGAGGTGTAACTAACACATACTAGTAAATCATTTTTGTAATTTTATATTTTTAATACAATTTAAATTAAAATGTTAAACCAGTGTTTTTTAACAATGACACTTGATGTTTTGACCAGATGATTCTTTTCAAGAGGACAACGGGGCTTGTCAGAACATTAAAAAAAAAAAAAATCACTTTGATTATGATTAACAGGTGGCTCAGATAGTAAAGAATCTGCCCACAGTGCAGGAGACCTGGGTTCAATCCTTGGGTCGGGAATATACCCTGGAGAAGACAATGGCAACCCATTCCAGTATTCTTGCCTGGAGAATTCCATGGACAGAGGAGTCTGAGAGACTATAGTCTGTGGGGTAGCAGAGTTGGACATGATTGAGCAACTAGCACACGCCAATGTCCTAAGTTAATGTATTTAGTGTTTTTCTATGTATGAAAAGATGCAAAAGTTTGAACTCACTGAGACCATTCATTTGATATGCATCTCAGCTCTCTGGGGAAAGAATCCTGTGCTTTGTCATCCTGCGTCCCCTCGGGGTGCACCACTGGGGGTGGCTGCAGTGCTTGACTGCTTGCCAGCAGGCATCTTGTTTCCACCCTGAGTCTCCTCAGGGCTTTCCATCAGGGGTGATGGCTTGATGACTGCAACATCCTTTGTTTACAGATATAGCAGCCAATGTTTCTCACTCACAGGTCCTTGAAGCCCCTTCACTGTGCCTACCATGAGTAGGTGTCACAGGGATGTAGAGCAGGCACTCCAGTGCACAGTCATGGGCAAACAGAAGCAACAGGACAGCCACTCAGTGAACAAAGCTTAATTTGAAAACTGTAATTTTGAAGGGAATAGGGCTATAGGTCATCATCCCAAAAAATAGTGCTTATTTGTTCTTAAGTTTTGTGCTTCTCAAACAGGCCTTCTTAGAAGGAAATGCAATGCTGTCAAAATAACAACAGAATCTGGTCTTACCTCCTTTCTCATTTGCAGAAAGTTCAGAGTTCAGTTAATTGATAGTTTTCAGTTATAGCCTGGGATGGCAGCCTCTCTGAGAGCTCTGAAGGACAGTTCTGAAAACCTAAAGGGGAAACCAGGATACTTAGAAGTTTTCGCTGGGAAGAAAAAATGTAATTGAACATCAAGAGATTACTGCTAATCACAAAAATCAGTCATTTCAAATTAACGGTTTTAGCGCTTTTCTGTTCATGGGGAGATGCAAGAGTCTGGGCTTATTGAATCATTCCTTTGATATACATCTTAACAATCTGAGCCAGTACCAGTTTTCCTACATCCTGAATATCGCAGGGTACACCATCAGCAGCCCCTACAATGGGCTAATGGCTTTACAGCGGCAGCATCCTTTGTTTACTGAAACAGCAGACAGACGACAATCTTTGACCTCAGTACTTTCAAAGAAGCTGCAGACAGTAGACAAGTCAGGAATCATCAAGCCTTGTATTTATGATCCATATTTAAATTAGATTAGAGATCTCATCCCATCAAGAAGATAAATATTCAGTTCTGGAACTGGGAGGCCAGCTTATGGTCCTGACTTACACCCACAGGATATAAGTCCTTCCCTGTGTCCATGAAGTAAGGCTCCTGAAGCACCTGGGCCAGGTGGCCTTGTGCTGCTGTAGCTGGGCCTCCTACAGTGACTGAAACCTCCCCCATGACTTCCTCCATCCCACAAATTGGCTAGCACAAGCTTGAAGGAAGCCTTACTATCAAATGAGTCTTTGAGATGAGAATATGTCAAGGCGCATGCTTCCCAGGCCAGGTATGGGGAGGACTGGAGCAAAATGAGGCCAGGCAGAGCACGGCAAGGGTAAAGTGAGGCATAAGAATTAGCCAGAATCAACCATCCGGCAGGCAGCCCTGCCAGGTAACTGGATCCTAGGAGTGAGAAGAGCAAGAGTGAGCACAGATGATGGTCCACAGAAATAGTCTACTTGTTGCATGCAGCACACAAAGATCACAGGCCCTGATGAGTGCTTCTTCCAGAGGGAAATGATGATACAGTATCCATTGAGGGCTGGCTCCACAACCCCAATCCACACCAAAACAGGTGCCTATAACAGTTCCTGTATACAATGGCCTGATATAGTCAGCCCTCCTACCTGGGAGCCAGAACCCCAAGGTAGAAGTATAACTGTATATTGGACTTTGGGGGCAGACACACTCAGGTTCCAGTCCATGGTTGTAATTCACCATTGAGTAACTTGCGAAATTTATGTGTCAGAGCCTCCATTTCCTCATGTAAATGGTAATGGCCAACCAAATTTTGCAAGCTTCCTATTGTTCTTGATAAGTCGTTAAGTCGTGTCTAACTCTTTTGCAATCCCATGGACTGTAACTCACACAGCTCCTCTGTTTATAGAATTTCCTAAGCAAGAACATTGGAGTGGATTGTCATTTCCTTCTCCAGAGGATCTTCCCAACCCAGGGACCAAATCCTCTTGCATCTCCTGCCTTAGAAAGCAGATTCTTTACCACTGAGCCACCAGGAAATCCCAAACTTCCTATATGGATACATAAAATAGGCATGTAAATGGGTATCATAGTAAGCACTCAACATATATTAGTTATTGTCATTATTGTAGTCGTTCTTCTGTTTTCTCTCCATCTTCTCCTCTTCACTCTCTAGGATTTAAAAGGAAGCATCGCCTGTTTTGCCATTTAAACCTTATTTCCTTCATATCCCTACGGGCTCTCAGTCTCAGCTCTAGGCAGGAGATCTGTGACTTGCAGACTCTGAGGGGTGCTTGAGGGTTAACTGAGGATAGAGCAAAGGGACCTCTTCCTGAGTTATGCAAAGGAAGTGATATCATCACTTCCTGAATCACAGGAAAACCTAAAAAAATCACCTCAGGAAAAAAATTTTTAAAGTTTCACTGTAATCTTGGTACACTGTTCATGGAATGCATTCCATGGAATGCATAGACAAATCTACCAAATTTGGTCATAGCTAAAAAAAATGTCATTCATGAATAGTTTAAAATATTATTGGATATGTCTACTAATCTTGATGCTTTCTTGAAATGAAATTCTGCTGCTTTTTGTGTGAACTAACTCATGAGTAATTAAATGGTTCAAGTTTCAATTCACACCCCAAGGGGCCTTTAGAAATTAGTGAGTGAACTAATGAGTCTTGACTTTCTCAGTTGTAAGAATCTAAATGTGTTTCATTCTAGAACTAAAATGTTCTTTCGTTTTATGAGTAATACATCCAAATTAATTAATCTCAATCTGGATTTGGTGTATAAATACCCAGGAAGATATATATAAGCATTTGAAATGAAAATGTGGAAATTTAGTTCAGTTCAGTTCAGTCGCTCAGTCGTGTCCAACTCTTTGCAACCCCATGAACCGCAGCACGCCAGGCCTCCTTGTCCATCACCAACACTCAGAGTTTACTCAAACTCATGTCCATTGAGTTGGTGATGCCATCTAACCATCTCATCCTCTGTCGTCCCCTTCTCCTCCTGCTGTCAATCTTTCCCAATATTAGGGTCTTTTCAAATGAGTCAGCTATTTGCATCAGGTGGACAAAATGTTGGAGTTTCATCTTCAACATCAGTCCTTCCAATGAACACCCAGGACTGATTTCCTTTAGGATGGGCTGGTTGGATCTCCTTGCAGTCCAAGGGACTCTCAAGAGTCTTCTCCAACACCACAGTTCAAAAGCATCAATTTTTCTGCATTCAGCTTTCTTCACCATCCAACTCTCACATCCATACATGACTACTGGAAAAACCATAGCCTTGACTAGATGGACCTGTGTTGTAGAAATTGGCCATCAGTTAACTAAAACCTTGAATGTGCTGACATCTGACAGCTGTCTGGAAAGTTTACAGTCAAAACTAGAATGGAGAACAAGAGAAGTAAAAGGAAAAAGGTCTTTGGGAAGATACATCACTAAACAGCACTTACATGGTGGGATCGGTGTCCTGAGCAGAACTGACTGAGAGAATGCTAGTGCCTGAGGACACAATGTCTGAGAGGACTTCGACATATTGGCCTTCTGAGCAATTCATGTAGATTATCACAACATGAATAGACCTTGAAGTATGTAAATGCTAGCAGCCTGGTCTTGTCCGACTCTTTGTGACCCCTTTGACTATAGCCCAGCAGGCTCCTCTGTCAATGGGATTCTCCAGGCAAGGATACTGGAATAGTTTGCCATTTCCTTCTCTATGGGATCTTCCTCACCCAGGGATTGAACCTGGGTCTCCTGCATTGCAGGCAGAGTCTTTACCATAAAGTGTAACACAAAATGGCAATGAATTAATGGGCTAGTCATCCCCAGATTACTAAACTCCACAGGCAAATAGAATGGGGTTTATACAGCGGAAGAACCAGAGCTTTGGGGGTCCTTTAATGGACCGGAACCTGGAGGTGCAAAGTCGTCAATAAGAAAGTAAAGGAAAGGAGCCGGTATTCTCTGGTTTATGCAGAAAGCCAGCCTCTGTGCTCCAGGGTATCAGCCTGAAGGAGGAGAGAGAGAAGAGAAAGAGAGAGAAGTGAGTAAAGATATGGGGACCCAAACTCTGATGGAGTAAAGGCATTTATTCAACATATTGTGGTCATATATATATACTGTCTTACAAGATAGCTTTTTCAGCAAAGATAAAGATCAGAAATCTTACAACTTATCCAGGAAACATAAGGCTAGAATCCATCTCAAAGAGAGGGGTTGTAAAAATCACTTTTCCATAACAGAAAGGGAAGAAGATCAATAGTTACTTTCACAGTATGGAAAAACTAAAGAAGGAAATACATGCATTCCTCAGCCCCTGGGAGAAGTTTGCCTCTCCACTCATCTCTGAATATTCAGGAATTAATAAGGGACATCAGAAAACAGCACACAGGAAGCCTTCTGCCAAATGCTTCCTGACACAGAGCATCTGTTTCTATCACTTTACTGAAATGGATTCAAAACAAAAAGAGGAAGGAATAAATTCTGCATTTTTCCTTTGCTCATTCATTCCTTCCATTAACACGCACTTTTAGAACACTCTGATATTCAGAGTGTGACAGCAACCGCCTACATGTCCTTTTTGTCTCTATTTTTGCCACTCACATCCCCCTTTCAGAAGGCAAATTCCATTTTGCTGAATTACTTCTCTGTTCAAATCTTAGCAATATAGCCAATTTCAGCTCTTCTTTGGACAGAAAAGCACCAAACATAAAGATATATGAACCAGAAAAATGGATTGTAACCTTGTTTATAGGGGCAAAACCTAAAACAAAAGAAATATTCATCAGTGGGAGAAAGATTGACTATATTGTGGTATATCTATGACATGAAAGACTCTGCAGCTTTTTTTTTATTATTATTAGTTTTGCCATACAATGACATGATATCGCCATGGGTCTACACATGCTCCCCCTCCAGAACCCCCCTCCCTCCCCCCTGGCTTACTTCACTCTGGATAATAGGCTCGTGCACCAGCCCCGAGCATCAGCCCTGGGCTGGCGATTGATTTCACATACGATAATTAACATGTCTCAGTGCCATTCTCCCATAACATCCCACCCTTGCCCTCATCCACAGAGTCCATGAGTCTGTTCTATACATCTGCGTTCCTTTTGCTGTCTCGCATGCTGGGTTCTCGTTACCGTCTTTCTAAATTCCATATATATGTGTTAATATACTGTATTGTTGTTTTTGCTTCTGGCTTACTTCACTCTGGATAATGGGCTCCAGTTTCGTCCATCTGAGTAGAATTGCTTCAAATGAATTTTTTTTTAATGCTGAGTAATATTCCATTGTGTATATATACCACAGCTTTCTTATCCATTCGTCAGTTGATGGGCATCTAGGTTGCTTCCATGTCCTGGCTATTGTAAACAAAGCGGCGATGAACATTGGGGTACACATGGCTCTTTCAATTCTGGTTTCCTCGGTGTATATGCCCAGCAGTGGGATTGCTGGGTCAAATGGCAGGTCTATTTGCAGTTTTTTAAGGAATCTCCACACTGTTCTCCATAGTGGCTGTACTAGTTTGCAATCCCACCAACAGTGTAAGAGAGTTCCCTTTTCTCCACATCCTCTCCAGCATTTATTGCTTGTAAAAGAATGATTTCAATCCATACCAATGAACTTGAAGGAACCTCTACAATTGTTGCTGACTTACAAAAGTAATAGGAGTGATGTATATATAATGAATTCTACTTTTGTAAAACAATGACTTAAAAACTGCCCTATAAGGTGCATTTATTTATATGTGATTATATGCACTGGTAAGGACATGGGGAGATACACACATGGAAGGTAAAACTGACAAAGTGGAGAGAGGACACAAAAAATAAAAAATTTAAGATGTTACATTCATAAACAGCATGTTTTATACTCCATTTAAATAAAAATTTAAGGTATGTGGTGTATAGGCATAAAATGTTAATGGTAGTTAACTCAGGGTGATAGAACCTTAATCTAGATGGCTTTCATTTTCTTCCTTATACTTTGAACTTTTTCAACTTTATAATATTTGAAAATCTGTCAATATTACAAAATTTTTTTACATATTATAATAAATCACCAGGACATAGATTCCTCACACTAGAGTTGTTTTTAAAAAAGTCCTGAATACTAGGTTGTTTTCCATATTTTCTTTTTTATTATTTTATTGAAGCATATTTGATGTATAACATTATATAAGTTATAGATATACAACATAGTAATTAACAATTTTTAAAGGTTATATTATATTTACATTTACCATAAAATATTGACTATATTCCACATGTTATACAATGTATCTTTCTAGTTGGTACCCGTTAATCCCTTACTCCTATATTTCCCCTTTCCTCTCTCTACTGGTGACCACTAGTTTGTTCTGTATACCTGTGAGTCTGCCTCTTTTCTGTTTTATTTACAAGTTTGCTGTATTTTTTAGATTCCATATTATATATGCTATTATACAGTATTTGCTTTTCTCTGTCTGCCATTTCACTTAGTTGCTGCAAATGGCAAAATTTCAATCTTTTTTTTATAGCTGAGTATTATTTTATTGTGTATATATGTTGTTGTTGTTCAGTCATTAAGTCATGTCCAACTCTTTGCAACCCCATGAACTTCAGCATGCCAGGCTTCCCTGTCCTTCACTATCTCCCAGAGTTTGCTCAAACTCATGTCCATTGAGTCAGTAATGCCATCCAACCATCTCATCCTCTGTTGCCCCTTTTTCCTCTTGCCCTCAGTCTTTCAGACTATCAGGGTTTTTTCCAATGAGTTGGCTCTTTGCATCAGATGGCCAAAGTATTGGAGCTTCAGCTTCAGCTCCAGTTCTTCCAATTAATATTCAGGGTTGATTTCCTTTAGGATGGACTGGTTTGATCTCCTTGATGTCCAAGGGACTCTTAAGAGTCTTTTCCAACACTACAATTCAAAAGCAGCAGTTCTTCAGTGCTCAGCCTTCTTTATGGTCCAACTCTCACATCCATATGTGACTACTAGAAAAACCATAGTTTTGACTATGCAGACCTTTGTTGGCAAAGTGACATCTCTGCTTTCAATATGCTGTCTAGGTTTGTCATAGCTTTTCTTCAAAGGAGGAAGCGTGGCTTGCAGTCACCATCCACAGTGATTTTGGAGCCCAAGAAAAGAAAACCTTTAGCTGTTTCCACATTTTCCCAATCTATTTGCCATGAAGTGACAGGACCAGGTGCCATGATCTTAGTTTATTGAACGTTGACTTTTAAGCCAGATTTTTCACTCTCCTCTTTCACCCTCATCAAGAGGTTCTTTGGTTCCTCTTCATTTTCTGTCACTAGAGTGGTATCATATGCATACATGAGGTTGTTGGTATTTCTTCCAGAAATCTTGATTCCACCTTGTGATTCATCCAACCTAGCATTTCACATGATGTACTCTGCATATAAATTAAATGACCAGAGTGACAATATACAACTTCAATGTACTCCTTTCCCAATTTTGAACTAGTCTGTTGCTCCATGTCTGGTTCTAACTGTTGTTTCTTGACCTGCATACAGTAAGGTAGTCTGGTATTCCCATCTCTTTAAGAATTTTCCACAATTTGTGGTGATCCACACAGTCAAATGCATGTATCACATCTTTCTTTATCCATTCATCTGTTGATGGACACTTAATTTGCTATCATATCTTGACAATTGTAAATAATACTTCTATGAATATTGGGGTGCCTAATTAGTGCCAATTAGTGTTTTTATTTTTTTTTCAAATGTATGCCTTTTGGATATGTGTGCTTCCCATACTTTCTTTGCACAAGAAGATGTAGGCTGATGATACTAATGCTGATTTTCCAGTGTAAGCCATGTGACCACAATATTACACTATATCCTATACATCTTATTCAAGCTTCATTTTATCATTTGTTTGGATTTAATTCTATTATGGAAACCAACATATTCATTAGAGCTAATGTGAATCTTATTCACAAGCCCAGAAAGGATCAGGTAATTGCTTTCCAGGACCTAACTGCTCCTAAGTGATCATTCTGCAAAAACAGTTCTGATATCTCTCTCCTACCCCTTACGAAGCATATAACAGAACAATGTAATGGTGATATCCTTCTTATTGCTCTATGTGTCTTGAGGATTTCAGCTAAGTTTGCACACTCCAGTGGTCATAAATTGACCAGGACATGATTAGCTATGCAGAGCAAAGTGGCAGAAAAGTTCTGCTTATTTTGTCCTAACAGAAAGAACCAAGCATAATGATAACAAAAATATTTTACAAATGTTAAAAATGAATTTTAGCTTTTCAGAAGCATTATATATGACTGAAAGTGAGAGTGTTAATCACTCAGTCATGTCCGACACTTTGCAACCTCATGGACTGTAGCCCACCAGGCTCCTCTGTCCATGGTATACTCCAGGTAAGAATACTAAAGTGGATTTCCATTCCCTCCTCTACAAGATCCTCCCAAATCAGGGACCAAACTCAGATCTCCTGCATTCCAGGCAGACTGTTTATAGTCTGAGCCACCTACATGCTTGACTACAATGAGCCAAGCATTTAAAAGTTTACTCAGACTCTTTATACTGAGTATAAATTGAGTAAATTAAACTTCAGTGGGTGAGGCTCCCAAAGGTGAGATTTGTAATGGCAATGAATACCTTGCAGTGGCATCAGAAACAGAGAAGAGACATGATTGTCCATCAGACATGATTGTCCCTCCTCCAAGAGCAAGCAGCACTGCAAAAGATACAGGCCAGATGGCCTCCATGGTGGTCCAACTCATGATAATTCATGAATTAATTATGTATGTCGTTTTCTATTTTTTGCATGCATCATCCCTTGAGTTTAACACATTTGTCGAGTATTTAACTGTATTCTAACTATTAGCAACTAAGCAACAACAAAAATTTTAATAGATAAGAAAACTGAACCAGACAGATTTTAAAATGTATTTAAGCAAAACAACTGACAAAGTAAATCAAAATTTCTTATATGTGAAACTTTTTCAGAATATCCAGACTCCGAACTTTCTGAAGGCAGGGGCATTTTTAATTCATTTCTGTATGCCTAGTGCACGGGACACTTGAGCCAGCATGTGAGAGATTTTTGGTAAAATATCTGCTGGATAGATTGACGACTCCATCCACTAGAGTATTGTCCTTTTCATTCTATTAGAAAAATGAAGGAAAGTTATTAACATGGGATATCCAGAGCCTGCAGAAAGAAACACAACATGGATTAAGCCAGTTATTTTTAATTCCAAATGTTTTAAATGCAAACATTTCCCAATGATTAGAAGACAGTGTTGTAAAAAAATGTAATTACACATTCATTTTGATGAGTCCTTTCATCCGTCCTTCTTGTACACATATTTTTATAATAATTGACACAATGGAAAACTGTAGGGAGTCCCATGGCAACAGGGCTTCTACCTTGTCAAGAAGAGACACACAATTTCCATCATTGTGTGATTTACTTTACTGATGAAGCAAGGAAGAGGAACTACACGAAGAGACAAAAAGGAAAACAAGGAAAATCATTATCTCGGTGAATCATCAATATTTTCTAGGTGGATGCATCCATGGAGTTAATAAATTGGTAGGCAGGTCTGATGTATCTCCTACTCTCCTGCTGCCTCCCACAGTTTATTCACTGCCTTCCCTATCCTCTCTGTAAACAGGGAGAGCCCAGCCCTAGCAGCTTCCAGAGCCACCCACAACAGGAATGCATCAGTAAGCACCCGCAGTATCCTTTGGCTTCTCTCTCTGAGCTCCCCGGTTCCCTTCCTGTCTTCTGATCACTGCTCCCCTTCCCATCCCTCTCAGTGCCATCATCCTCCAAGGTTCCATCACAGTTCTTTGCATCCAGTCACCCTAGCACAGCATCCCCTTGATGCCACAGCATCAACACTTCTGCTTTCGCAAATCTGGATTTTCAGCCCCAACTCTCAAGGGCCCACAGCTGGCATTTCTGCCTTTGTGCTTGCCATCTTCCAAAAGGGAAAGTACATCATAGGTCAAACACTGCAGAAAGGTGAACAAAGGGAAGTACTAAGATAACGCTTTGGGATCTAGAAGATCACCAATGATGTGCAAAAGAGCATTTCTATGAAATGTCAAGAGAAGCCATATTAAGAAGCTATGTATTGTCCACCCAGACAAAAACAACTTCCTTAACTTCTAATCTCTTCACATTTTGATGTTACTCCTTTTATCTGATCTTTAAATTCCTACTCCTCATTAATTCCAAATCTCAGTCACTCTCATGCTTTCCTTCCTATCCCTATTATACTGCTGTTAGCTATATTTCATCCTTTTATGGAGGTTCATGTTTCACTCTCTCTGCTAGTGTTTCAGATCCTCCTGACTTACTGAGTTCAGTGGATCATACTGAACCATTGCACCTTGATACGCATGTGTGCTCAGTCACTCAGTCACGTCTGACTATTTGTGACCCCATGGACTATAGCCCACCACGTTCCTCTGTCCAGGGAACTCTCCAGGCAAGAATACTGGAGTGGGTTGCCATTTCCTTCTCCAGGGATCTTCCCGACAAGGGATCAAACTCACATCTCCTGCATTGCAGGTGGATTCTTTACCACTGCACTGCTTTTCTTGTGAAGTGAACTTGATTCAATTTCATTATCTGCAGTTCTTAGAATAGATCATATTTGTAGGTAATCCTACAATTTTTATTTGATATGGGTGAGAATTAGCTTCTGCCCCAAAACCTTTCCACCGAGCAAGACTCAGAACAAATTCTGTTATATAAATATATTTAGTATACAAATATTCATTAGCAGGTAGACAAATATTCATATAACCTGTTTGCAAGCTCCATAAATTCTAGTTCTTTATGTTTTTATTGCTCCAATTACCATCATACATTTAATGTCTAATTAAGGCAAAATGATATCTACTTCAGTGGCAGGATTCTGTTTCCATTACAGTTGACATCAGGAAACCAGAATCCTTTGACTCAATTGCTGGACCTAGCCAATTAAGGATTAAATTTTTAATGTCATGCTTTCAAGCCTTGCTCTATGTCCTACTCATGCAAGAATAGAAGGACAGTCTTTAGGTTATGCTAGCCAATCTACACAATTTGGGTATCTTTCATTTCACCAGTGAGAACCCATATCTGACACTTACAATGTTATTAAGCAAAGGATCAGATGTCAATTGATTTTGTTCATTTAACACTTACACAGTACTTACTCTGTGGCATAGAGTACTCTAAAAACTATATCTGTGTTAACTCATTTAGTCCTCTTAGAAGTCTACAATGTAGTCACTAGTATATTCCCAGTTTACAAGCTCAGAAATTGAAGTGCAGGTAAATTAAATTCCTGAGTTATTATAACTGGTAAATAACAGAACCAAGATTCCATTGAGGGTGGTCTGATTCCAGGGATCAGTCTCCATAAGTTCTCTGCCCCTCTGGATAATGGAAGCATTTAGAGATGTGAATGTTACCTCTGAGATACCGGCTTCCTGATTAGAGATGCTAGCTGATCTGGTGAATATACTAGAATGCCTTGGGTTTTGGCTTAACCTGACTAATAATGACAGCCATATGACCCACTGTCTCTATCAAAGTATTTTTAAGTGAATAACTAACACAACACTAGTTAACTCTATGCTTTATTAGTATGTCAGTGAAGAAGGCTGGTTTTTACAAAAGCCTACTTATTTAGGTTTGTAGATCTTTTGTCTCCAACTCTACTGTTTATGCCTTGTGCTGGTAACCATTCAAGGTACTTTAGAATGTGTGAAATTATACAATCTATATATAAAAGGGCCTGGAGCTCAACTAGTCTCACTGCCTTTCTGAACTTTTTAATTCTCTGTCTACATCATCCTGTCCTCAAACAAACAGGAGCTTTTGTTTGAATAATACCTTTGGAAGACACTTGCTCTCTTGGGGCAGCCATCTAACTGGTAGACATTTCTGCCTGTAAGAAGATTCTTTATGTTAAACAAGATTTGTTTTTTCCCGAATCTCCAATAAATTGACCATGTGGCCCTTAAGGGATAGAACTTATGAAAACAAGACATGCTCCCTCACAAAATAATAAGAAAAAATACAATGTTTCCTGAGGTTGCACACTGCCCTCATGAAGGATGCTGTCACATGAGGGGGGTTCATTGTGACAGGGATAACGGAGCAGCCAGTCCACAAATGCAGGACTCGGAGGAGAGAGTTCGGTGAGGACGAGTGTCGTCAAGGAGGCTTTGGCAGAATGGCCAAGTGCACAGTAAGCAAACATATTTTGTTGATGGATGAACTGAGCTGGTATTAGGCAATCTGGTATCTAAGCATGGTTCCTTTTATCATGATTCCCGATTCCTGCTTTTGATTGATCATGACTCAAGACCAGCTGTGGAAATACACCAAAGGTGGCTAATTGCTAATTTCTTGCAGTTTGAGGCAGAAACACAAATCAGCAACCCTTGCAAGATTGTTTCACACTTTTGAATCTGCCCCCAGAGAGCTGCTGATTTTAAATTGCAAGTTGCTGATTGCTAAGTGATCCATACAAAGCAAGGCTGCTATTCATTCCTGAGCAAAGTATGGATAACAAGTTACAGGTTTGTCCAACCTGATGCTACGAGCCAACTCATTGGAAACGACCCTGATGCTGGGAAAGATTGACCTGATGCTACGAGCCAACTCATTGGAAACGACCCTGATGCTGGGAAAGATTGAAGGCAGATGGAGAAGGGGATGACAGAGGATGAGATGATTGGATGGCATCACCAATTCAATGGGCATGAGTTTGAGCAAGCTTTGGGACTAGGTAATGGACAGGGAAGCCTGGCACACTGCAGTCCATGAGGTTGCAAAGAGTTAGACATGACTGAGCAACTGAATAACTACACAAAACCTCAATCTTCATATTGATAGTAAGAATAATGGAAAGAATATTACTAATAAGAACGGTTGAGCAGTACTTCACAATTGTAAATATTCAGGACTTTTAACTCAGATTCACACAGCATTCTTGGTATGAATAAAGAAACTCAAAATGGATCAAAGATCTAAACACAAGACCAGAAACTATAAAACTCCTAGAGGATAACATAGGCAAAACACTCTCTGACATAAACCAAAGCAGGATCCTCTATGACCCATCTCCCAGAATATTGGAAATAGAAGCAAAAATAAACAAATGGGACCTAATTAAAATTAAAAGCTTCTGCACAACAAAGGAAACTATAAGCAAGGTGAAAAGGCAGCCTTCAGAATGGGAGAAAATAATAGCAAATGAAACAATGGACAAACAATTAATCTCCAAAATATACAAGCAACTCCTGCAGCTCCATTCTAGAAAAATAAATGACCCAATCAAAAAGTGGGCCAAAGAACTTAACAGACATTTCTCCAAAGAAGATATAAAAATGGCTAACAAACACATGAAAAGATGCTCAACATCAGTCATTATCAGAGAAATGCAAATCAAAACCACAATGAGGTAGCATTTCACACCAGTCAGAATGGCTGCCATCCAAAAGTCTACAAGCAATAAATGCTGGAGAGGATGTAGAGAAAAGGGAACCCTATTACACTGCTGGTGGGAATGGAAACTAGTACAGCCACTATGGAGAACAGTGTGGAGATTCCTTAAAAAAACTGGAAATAGAACTGCCATATGACCCAGCAATCCCACTGCTGGGCATACACACCAAGGAAACCAGAATTGAAAGAGACATGTATAGCCCAATGTTCATCGCTGCATTGTTTACAATAGACAGGACATGGAAGCAACTGAGATATCCATCAATAGATGAATGGATAAGAAAGCTGTGGTACATATACACAATGGAATATTACTCAGCCATTAAAAAGAATACATTTGAATCAGTTCTGCTGAGGTGAGTGAAACTGGAGCCTATTATACAGAGTGAAGTATGCCAGAGGAAAAACAATACAGTATACTAACGCATATATGTGGAATTTAGAAAGATGGTAATAATAACCCTGTATGCAAGACAGCAAAAGAGACACAGATGCATAGAACAGTCTTTTGGACTCTATGGGAGAGGGCAAGGGTGGGATGATATGGGAGAATGGCATTGAACCATGTAAATTATCATACGTGAAATCAATCGCCAGCCCAGGTTTGATGCTCAGGGCTGGTGCACTGGGATGACCCAGAGAGATGGAATCAGGAGGGAGGTGGGAGGGGGGTTATGGAAGGGGAACACGTGTACACCCATGGCAGATTCATGTCAATGTATGGCAAAACCAACACGACAATGTAAAGAAAAATAAAGAAATAAATAAGACCAAAAGAAGGAAAAAAAGAAAACTCATAGAAGTCGTGATGCTTCTAAAATCTAACGTAAGGTATATACCAGACATGATACGAGAGGTCACATATTCAGATATTCAATTTAAACAGTAAATCTAGAACCAATAATGAACAAATGTTGATGTGTATGCACTTAAGATTTATGCATTTTACTATGTAAAAATTGCATCACAATAAAAATATGCTTTAGTAAGAGTCAGAAAGGGGTGACTGAACTAGAAAAGTTGTAAAGATGAGTAATAAATGGAAAAATAAATTAATCTATGAGCATCTCCTATCAGCTCTACCCCTTGGTTATCTAGTTCTGTACATCATCTTACTTATTATCCACCCTGGATTCAGGGAGCTGCATTTACAGATAATGTAAGTCCCAGAGAGGAAATCTGACTTTCTGAGATATCTAAGAAAACAATCCAAGTGTAGATAACTCTAAAATCCATGTTCTGTGTTATTATTTTTTTCCGCAAGTTGTGCTAGAGATACTACTGACAGTACATGAGATGACTTTTGGTGAATATCTTCTAAGTGTCATGTGTTAATTTAATGTAATTTGAGAGAATAAAGCATTTAAAAGCATTATACAAAATGCCTCTAAAAATAAATTTAGGTTTTTAAAGGTGGCTCAATTTTAAGAAAAATATGAAATATTACAAATAACAATATAATTGGCCTGCAGATGTGTTACCACATGATACCATGGCAAAAATAATAATAGTAACATGGAATGACTAAAACTTGAGAAAACTAGAGTTATATCATGTTGCATCCCCACAGGCAGCAATTAACTTGGCTAACAGCTTAACCTGAACCCTGAACTGTTCTCTACAATACATTCCACACATGCTGAAGAAAATAATTCCACAAGAGCTTGAATCAGAAAAACAAATGAAACTTTAAGGGGTTTCTGTTCATAAATATACTCTACGTAAATTTATATATATTCTCTCTGTTGCCTGTCTCCTCTTTGTTCCCATTTGTTTCATGCTGGGTCATTTGATTTTCCCTAATAAACAAGGTGACCTTTGAAGAATCAGCAAATTTGGGGCATAGGAAAAGAGAAAACCTATTCTACAAGCTATCCAGAAAAAGTTAATGATTATAAGTACAATATTAATATTTTTATTGCTGCAACCAAGTCAAAAATAGTAAACAGACCAGGGTCCAATGCCCCTCCTTCAAAATATTAAAGAGAATTTGATGAGAAAAGAGCAAAAAGCTATTCCAAGGGGATTGGAGAGCCCAGGGTACTAAAATCATTCACTTATTTAACACATATTAGTTGATAAATTATTGTGGCAATGACTTGCTTATTTGCTGAGGATATAATGTTGGAGAAAAAAATACCTGATGCTTCTAGTAGTGTGTTGGCAAACATTTAAACCACGGCTTTGGCGGAAGGGGGAAAAATCCCTAGTCTACAGCATTTGCCAGTTCCTATGGTGTAAATATGTTAACCCTGCCTAACTTCAAGCTGTCGATGTGCTACCTCTGATAGCGCAGTTGGAAAAAGCCCAAGACAGGTTCTTAGAGTTGATTCCAACATACCACTGAGTCCTTCTGTATTGGCACTGAGAGAGAAAGAAATAAAAAATCATACAAATAAATTTAAATTTCAGCTCTGATAAATCACCTTCAGAAGAGCTACATATAAAGCCAAGACTACCTATCACTGAGGAACTGGACCTAGTCATGGAAGTTGTGGAAGGTTTCTCTAAGCCTTTGAAACCTGAGATGAACTATGAAAGATGGGAAGAAGTTAACTTATTGAAAAAGAGAGGAAGGATAATTTCCAGGCATAAGTAGCAGAATAAATACAAACTGTATGGTAGGGGAGAGCCAGAGGTGAAAACAAAGAAAGCCAGCATGACTGGAGTATAGAAAGCAAGGGTGAGACGGACAGAAAGGAAGACTGGAGGGTACATGAGGGCTTGAGGTTGCAAGGTTTTATCCATCATGCCAACAGTAAGGCAATGAAGTTTGTTTTTGCTTTTATTTTTGGTGTGTGTAGGAAAGATTATAAAATAATAGGAATTAAATTTTCAATAGATCACTCCATCTGCAATAGAGAATAGATCAGAGGGTGGTCACTGGGAAGGCAGGTAAAGCACTAAAAAGCCACCAGAGAAACCCAAGATAGAGTTTCGGTTTAGGGTGGTATTGGTAGAGATGGAGAAAACCAGAGTTTGGAGAGATATTTCAGAGATAAAATCAAGAAGGCTTGATGAAGGACTGGCTATAGAATGTAAAAGCATGAGAAGTATCAAGAATAACTTCTGAGAAGATACACAAAAATGCCCACTGATTTATACTAAAAGATGTGAGCATTAGAAGGTACTCATATTATTATCAGAAAAAAATGAAAATTAAAATCACAGTTAAATTCTATTCACAACCACTAAGAATAGCTACTAAAATAAAAAAGACTTACAATACTAAATGATGGTACAGATGTGAAACAACTGGAATCCTCATACACTGCTAGTGGAAATGTAAATAGGTGCTTGGATAGCAACTTCCTAGTTTTTTAAAAAGTTGAATATAAACCTATTGTGACCTAGCAGTTATATGCTGTGCATTAAGGGACTGATCTTGCCTAAAGAAAGTTTGGCTCTTTCCTCCCAACTCTGGCTGGTAATCTTTTGCCTTTGGAATATCTTGTCTTGCCTTGAGCCATGCCAGATAGTGATTTATGTGTGGGCCTTGGGATGGGCCTCATGATTTGTGAGGGTCACACAGCTTAGCCTCTAGAGGGGCTGGAAACCAAAGTCACCATGTGAGCAGTCAGCTTTGTCTACATGGCCAACCACCAATGTAAAACCTGATGCCAAGGATCAGGTTAGCTTCTCTGGTTGAAAATATCATGTATGTGTTATCATACATCAATGTCTAAGCACTGTTGTTTGATTCCACGGAGGAAATAACAACTGGATGCTCATACCTGGTCTCTCCTGGACTCTGCTCTATGAGGCTCCTCTCATTGCTAATTTTAATCTCTAAACTGCAATAAACTGTAACCATGCACATAATCATTTGCTGAGTTCCATGTGTCCTTCTAGTGAATTATCGAACTTGAGGGTGGTCTCAGGGATACCCAACCCCACACACTGTTAGGTACTTACCCGTGAGAAATAAAAACACATCCCTTCCTAAAGACTGCATAGCAATGTCCACAGAGGTCTTACTATAATAACCCCAAACTGGAAACAATCTCAATACCACTCATAAGGAGTGGATATACCAATTATGACATATTCATGCAATGGAATGCTGCTCAGATTTAAACATGAATAAATTGCTGATATATATAGCAACAGGGACTGCAATGTGTTAAACAAAAGAATATGCTAAGCGAAAGAAGTCAGACATAAAAGAGTGCACACTGTATGATTTCACTTAAATGAAGTTAAAAAAACAGAACGGCATTGAAACATGTAAATTATCATATGTGAAATCAATCACCAGCCCAGATTTGATGCTTGATACAGGGTGCTCAGGGCTGGTGCACTGGGATGACTCAGAGAGATGGAATTGGGAGGGAGGTGGGAGCAGGGTTCTGGAAGGGGAACACATGTAAACCCATGGTGGATCCATGTCAAAAATAATAATAATAATAAAAATTAAAAAAAAACATAAATAGTAATAAGCCTACCTAATAGAATTAATGGGAGGACTTGTGGAGTAAATACACATAAAATATTTTAGAAGGATATCTAGGATATAAAGAAGCAATCAATAAAATAAAATAAGAATTTATTATTAAAAAAAACACAGGCAGAATGAATCTGTGGTGTCAGAAGTCAGAACATTGTTGGTTTGGAGGAGTGGGTTGACTGGAAAAGAGCACAGTGGACATGGTCTAAGTGATGGAAGTGTTTTCTGTCTTGTTTTGGGCAATTGTTACATGAGTGAATAATTGTCAAGGCTCACTGAACTGAACATACAAAGGTTGAATATTCTATAAAATGTTAGTTATATCTTAACTTAAATTTTAAAAATAAACCATAAGAAAAAAATGAGAGCTGGCTTTATGATTTGAGTAACTTGGTTAAGGTTGGTGACATTCACTCTGATGGGAAACAATGAAAGCAAAAAGCATATTTGTAGAGAAGTATGATTGTTATTCATTGATTTATCAACACTTGCTGAGTCTCAAATATAAGCCAGGGTCATTTTTAGACTCTCAGAAGTCAATAAAATGTCTTGTCAAGATAACTGCAATAAAATAGAGTAAATAATTGGAAGAGGAATTATTTTTCAACTTGGCAACAATATACATTGGATAGAGTGAGCCACAAGAAAATCCAGGGAAGCGTGACACTAGGGTGTCTTTTAAACACACAAAACTGATTTTATGTGTGCATTTGGCTTAAAGTTCAGAGGAGATATCATGGTAAGACGTGCATTTACAAACATTTATCGTTTACTCAGTATGGTCTGAGAGCTGTGATAATATGAACTGAAGATACAGAAATAAACATAAAAACTCCAAGCTTAGGGGCCTAAAACAATAGGAGATTTAAAAAGCCACCCTGAAGACAAATACTAAGGCCTGAGGTGTGTGCTAAGTGCTGGGCCAAACCAGAATGGGCATCTATGCCATCCCAGAAGTAAGCAGTCTTCCAGAAGTGAAGTCTATGCACAGGTTTTAAAGCCTAATTAAAAACTGTCATGTCAGGGAAAGAAGAAAGGACATTTCATCTGTTGTTCCTCCAAGGGTAAAGCTTTGCTCTAATGGCTTGGGATACTTCAGTGATCAAAACCAGCAGAAGTCCAAATCCATACATTTGTTGAATTTATAGGATGGTGGCATTTCAGTAAAGGCAGTGTGACTACATGAGCACTGTTAAACACCCAGCGGCACAGGTGGGTGAACAGATAGATTGTGGCAGAAATGTCTTGGAAAGAAGGAAAAGAGGAGGAAACATAACAATATCACCACATGTTGCAAAAAGTTTCAGGTAGAACCAGAGTTCTACCCTGGTTACCGCCAAGACTGGCAACAGGAAGTCACTGCCAGGGCTCTAAGAGCTGGAGAGCTCCAGACTGCTCTGGAACCAGGACAGGAGCCTGGAGCAGAAACCCTGACTGAAAGATGCTTTGAAGCACAGAGCTGCTGAAGAGATCACAGTCTAAACCACAGGCAGATCCAGAAGTAAAGACTTGTTAGGGTCCCTACAGCCTGCAGATTAAACTCAGGATCTAGCTGAGATCAAACCAGTCAGTCCTAAAAGAAATCAGTACTGAATATTCATTGGAAGGATTGATGCTGAAGCTGAAACTCCCATACTGTGGCCACCTGAGGTGAAGAAGTGACTCATTAGAAAAGACCCTGATGCTGGGAAAGATTGGGGGCAGGAGGACCAGGGGACAACAGAGGATGAGATGGTTGGATGGCATCGCCGACTCAACGGACATGGGTTTGAGCAAGTTCTGGGAGTTGGTGATGGACCTGGAGGCCTGGAGTGCTGCAGCCCATGGGGTCGCAGAGTCAGACCTGACTGAGTGACTGAACTGAGATGAATTAGGTGAGTTTGGGCCAAGAATGAGGCCCAGGTGCCACATGCCTAAAGCCTTGAAGCTTATCACTTCAAGCACTGCACCACTGCTAAGAGTTTGTACCTACAGACCGCCACTGGCAAAGGTGAACACGCTGCCTGCCCAGTTCCTCACATGGTGACCTTGTGCCCTGCCACCTCTCTACCAATGAGCCACTGCTGACCGCTCAGCTTATGATGGCCTGCCCACCTTTGTCTATCTGGCTACCCTCCCCTTCAACGTTTTAGCTCAGATATTATTTGCTCTCAGAAGTCTTCCCTGACTCTTTTGTTTTTTTGCTGAGAGTCCACCTCAAACTCCCATTGCACCTTGTGACTGCATCTGTGTTCACCTGAGTTCCATGCCAAGAAGGGCATACCCCATATCCAAACTCCCCAGGGCTCTTGTATTCCTGCCTGTGAAGGCCTCCTCAGGGTCAAGTGGAACTGTTCACCCAGAGTCCACCCATCCCTTCTGGAATTTGCTATAGTTTCCCTGGGCACAGAATTCCCATTTTCAAGGCCTTGGGGTGTGCACCCTTAGGCTTGCAGGTGGCCAAAGTCTAGCTGTTTGTGTCCACATGGATGCACTCTGCACATCTGGGCTGGGAGTATGTTGGCAAGCCCCCCACAGTATGCGATAACTGGGAATGGGAAGAGAAGGGCTTGGGCTGCAGGTCAAGGACTGGCTTTCCTTCAATGCCATGGTTCTGTGTAGAACTCCAAGGAGCCATATTTCTAGATTCAAACCTGGTCATACAGTTGTGTGTATCAAGGGAGGAGGATAGCACATATCTAATTTGGCTAAATTAGTTAGATTTACAAATTTCCAGGCTTTAGATGTGTGGAAGACATGCTTCATTCTTGCCCCAGTCCCCACCAGCAGTATGGGTGGACCTGTCCATGGATGTATCTACCAGACTGCAGATCAACATTTACTGAACTGTTTTTGCTCACAAGTTTGTCTCCCCAACTAGGAAGTAAGCTTCTAAAGGCTTTAGCTCTCTGCCCAATGAATAAGAGATTCCCCATAAATATTTATTAAGCTGAACAAAGCTAAGAAGATGAAGCTCAAGAATGAGTCAGGATGACTGAGTCATCTTCTGGAGGAAAAAAGAAGACAATTATAGGAGTTGGCAGATCTAGAACTGGCTGTCCTCTGCCAGAGACTCTCAGTAATATTTCACTCTTAGTAAACAATGGGTAATAATTGTTAACAAGAAATAAGCCCTAAAGGCACAGAAGACATTAATGGATTTATTTTCATCATCTAACATTTTGGTATGAAAAAGGTATGGTAAGTAATATTGAAACAATCTTACAGCAACTGTATGAAAACTGCAAGTGGAACATTTTTACCTAAGAAATTAACAAGTGAAACAAATTAACAAATAAAATACTTTAACAAATGGAAGAATCTGATAATCAACTTTCTATAGAGGCATCATAAATTTGAGACATATCCCTCTGCTAAATTTCTCTCTCCAATACCTTTCAACAAATATACATCTCCACCTCACACCAGCTTCCTCTTCATGTTAACATCAAAGAGCCACAAACAGTGGAAAACAACAGTAGACCAAAGAGAGGTACAGCAACATCCCACTCTCTGCTCTTCCTGTCCACTCAGTGCTGGTCCTAGCAATAAGAGGGAAGTAAGTGGGGAAGGAATCCAGATGTTTGTATTATAATACTCCAGAAAACAGAACAAATAACACACATATATATTATGTGTGTGGTAGTTGCTCAGTCATGTTCGACTCTGTGACCCACCATGAACTGTAGCTTATCAGGCCCCTCTGTTCATGGAATTCTCCAGACAAGAACACAGGAGTGAGTATCTATTCTTTTCTCCAGGGGATCTTCCCAAACCAGAGTTGAACCTGGGTCTCCCACATTGCAGGCAGATTCTTTACCATCTGAGTGAGCCACCAGGGAAGCCATATAAATATATGTGATATGGAATGTGTTTGCTTAATCATGTCCAGTTCTTTGCAACCCCATAGACTGTAGCCTGCCAGGCTGCTCTGTCCATGGAGTTTTCCAGGCAAGACTACCGGCATGGGTTGCCATTTCCTACTCCAGGGGCTCTTCCTGACCCAGCGATCAACCTGGATCTCCTGCTTTGGTGGGTGAATTCTTTACCCCTGTGCCACTTGGGAAGTCCATATTTGCATATATACATATAAATGAGGTTGATGTTGCTAATGGTATTGATATTTCTATAGATAAATGTGTATGTATAGAGAGATTTATTATAAGAAACTGGCTCAGTTGATTGCAGTGGATGACAGTGCTGGGTCTGCAGGGTGAGGGGGCAGTTGGAGACGCAGGAGAGCTAATGGCATAGTTCCATTCTGAAGGCTGGCAGGCTCAAGACCCAGGAAGAGCCATTGCTTCAGTTTCAATCCAAATGTAGGAAAAAGCTGGTGTCCCAGTCCAAAAACAGGAGCAAGGAATTCTCCCTTGGGTGCAGATCAGTATTTTTGCTCTATTCAAGACTTCAGCTGATTGAATGAGCCCCACTTACATTAGGGAGGGCAATTTGCTTCACTTAGTCTACCAAAGTACATGTTAATTCCAATCTGAAACACTCTCATCCAGAATAATGTTTGACCAGATATGCAGGCAACCTGTGGCCCAGTCAGGTTGACACATAAAATTAACCATCACAGTATTCAACCAAGAGAAGTTGCGATTAAGACATTATGGCTGGTAATGAGTATTTTAATCATCCCTGGTTATTGATCTGATTAATTTTTTCTCAACTCCTTGAGTCACTTTCACCTACTAAGATTTACACTCATGTCCACTATAAAATACTTACCTTTTTCAGTACAGAAGAAATAAATGCTATTGAAATGAATTTCACCGATAAGAAAATAAAAGTGTGTATGTCCCTTTTAGAAATAAAATATCTGTTGTGCAAAAGCTTTTAATTTTAATTAGGTCCCATTTGTTTATTCGTGTTTTTATTTCCAATATTCTGGGAGGTGGGTCATGGAGTATCCCGCTTTGGGTTATGGCAGAGAGTGTTTTGCCTATGTTATCCTCTAGGAGTTTTATAGTTTCTGGTCTTATGCTTAGATCTTTGATCCATTTTGAGTTTATCTTTGTGTATGGTGTTAGAAAGTGATCTAGTTTCATTCTTTTACAAGTGGCTGTCCAGTTTTCCCAGCACCACTT
>ML663008.1:29881982-30003107 GCA_007570785.1 Antilocapra americana | reverse complement strand
TGGGGAGAGAGTGTTCTCCCCGTCCTATTCCTCCGCCATCTTAGTTTCGCCCCCCCCTTCTCCATTCTAACACCATTAGATTTGTGTAGATTTGATTTGATGACATACAGCCCTTTGAAAAGAATGGATTATAATCTTCCCTTGGTATCCATGGGAGATTCGTTCCAGAAGCCCTACAGATATTAGAATCCACAGATGCTCAAATCCCTTGTATAAAATGGCATTGGTTTGCAGGTAACTTAAGCACATCCTGTGGTATACTTGAAATCATCTCTAGATTACTCACAATACGTATCACAATGTAAATGCTGTGTAAACCATTATAAAGACAAAATAAATGCTATGTAAATAATTCCTGGCATGTAGCAAATTCAAGTTTTGGTTTTTGGAAATTTCTGGAATTTTTCCCTGAATATTTTCTATCTAAAATTAGTTGAATCAGTGGATGCAGTACCAGCAGATACAGAAGGCTGACGAACAGCAGATTAGCAAAATACAACTCAGCCAGAAAAAAAGCCTTTAAGATATTTTCCACCCTAATCACCTATTTTATAGACGAGTAATCCAGTGATTGCTTAACATTTAATTATAAAACATACAAAAAGGGAAAACTAGCCATGCAAAATATCCTTTCTTCTTTCTATATTTTCTTCTATCATATATTTTAAAATATTTCTCATATATCATAAGGCTATCTAAAAATAAAATTAAAGTGCATAATTTGGTTAATGAGCACAGTGAAATAATGATGAAATGCTCATTTACAATATTACCTGAATTCCACAGAACAAATACATTTTTTCCTATTTTTAATATGCTGAGATTACCTAACAAATATTTACTGAGAATCCAGTTGTATGCCCTATTCTGTTCTAGATGCCAGGGTATGGTAGAGAATAGTACACAGAAAATTACAGGTCCTATAAACCTCATTCTACTCAAGGGAAACAAAATAAGCAAGTAGATAAATAAAGAGAATAGTTTCATGGTAGCCAGCACCACAGAGAACATTAAGAAGGGTGATGGAAGGGAGACTGATTGACTGATAGCTATTACAAATAACTGACAAAGTAAATCTAAGGTCATTCAAGAAGATCAATGAAGTGAAAATCTGGAGGATGGCAATTCCAGGTTGAGGGAATGGCAAAAGGAAAAGTCTTTGATCAGTTTAAGCCTGGAGGGTTCAAGGACTGGGAAGGAGGTCAGTACAGCTGGTACAGAAAAGGTGAGAGTGAGAATTAAGGTGATAGAGTTTGAGGAGCATGAAGAGACAAGGTTATACATGGTCCTATATTGGTCAAGGCAATAAATTTCTGCCTTATTCTAATACCAGGGACTATTAAACATTTTAAATAGATATATGTAGTATACATACTGTTTTAAAAGAGCATGTTGAATGTTGTAAAGAGAGAGAATCAGTTCAGTTCAGTCACTCAGTTGTGTCTGACTCTTTGTGACCCCACGGACCTCAGCACAGGAGCCCTCCCTGTCCATCACCAGCTCCGGGAGTTTACTCAAACTCATGTCCATTGAATGGGTGATGCCATTCAACCATCTCATCTCCTCTGTTGTCCCCTTCTCCTCCTGCCTTCAATATTTCCCAGCACCAGGGTCTGGTGAGTCAGTTCTTCACAGCAGGTGGCCAAAGTTTTGGAGTTTCAGCTTCAACATCAGTCTTTCCAATGAATATTCAGGACTGGTCTCTTTTAGGATGGACTGGTTGGATCTCCTTGCAGTCCAAAGGACTCTCTAGAGTCTTCTCCAACACCACTGTTCAAAAACATCAATTCTTCAGCACTAAGCTTTCTTTATAGCCCAACTCTCACATCCATACATGACCACTGGAAAAATCATAGGTTTGATTAGACAGAGTTTTGTTGTCAAAGTAACGTCTCTGCTTTTTAATATGCTGTCTAGGTTGGTCATAACTTTTCTTCCAAGGAGCAAGTGTCTTTTACTTTCATGGCTGCAGTCACCATCTGCATTGATTTTGGAGCCCTCCAAAATAAAGTCTGTCACTGTTTGCATTGTTTCCCCATCTATTTGCCATGAAGTAATGCAACCTGATGCGATGACCTTAGTTTTCTAAATGCTGAGTTTTAAACCAACTTTTTCACTCTCCTCTCACTTTCATCAAAAGTCTCATTAGTTCTTCACTTTCTCCCATAAGAAGAAAGACTAGATTGAGGGAAAACTAAGAATAGAAGCAATTAGAAAGCTATACTCAGATACTGGCTTGGATTTGGATAGAACTGATGGGCATGATGAGGAATGATTAGATTTGGAATATTTATTATTCTCTGTGTGTGGGATACATATAGCAGGTTTTGGCCTAACACCTTAGTCAATGGTGGTGTCATTTGCTAAGAAGCAGATATGAGGAGGTGGAAAAATCAAGAATTTCACTCCTAATATTCTAAGTTTTAATGAACTATTAAATAGCCAAGTGGAGATATAGAGTAAGTATGTGATAAATGATCCTGGCACCCTGGAGATTATATGATTTGCAGCTCATCCAAAAATTTTTATTATTTTCTTACAGATATTTGGCAAATATTTTTCATTATTTTCATATCTTTCCCAAAGCCACTAATGGAACTTCTTTAGAGATAAATACACAACTAATTTCTTCCTCACACTTACTTCCTCACATAAATGCCCCAAGCTAAAATTGAGAAGAAGAATGTTAATTTTTTTTAATTCCTGAAATGAAGTTTCACTCATCATTAGTATCAGTGAATACCCAGACTCTATTAATTTACCTTAATGTACTCCTTCATGATTTTTATAGTATTTCTCTCTTTCTTCAGAAAAGTATTAAAGAAGGTCTGAATATAATTTATATAATAAAGGTCAAAATAGTTAGTCTTGCATCACCAGCACTTATTATAGGACTTAAATGTATTGAAAATTGAATTAATGTTGATTGAATCACTGATATATTTATATTTACATGTATTTTGAAATTAATTTTCATTACCATCAAGTTTAATAATTTCTCAAGGATCTTAAGCCTTTCCTTGATAGCTCGGTTGGTAAAGAATCCACCTGCAATGCAGGAGACCCCAGTTCGATTCCTGGGTCAGGAAGATCCACTGGAAAAGGGATAGGCACCTGCTCCAGTATTCTTGGGCTTCCCTTGTGACTCAGCTGGTTAAGAATCCACCTGCAATGTGGGAGACCTGGGTTTAATCCCTGGATTGGGAAGATCCCCTGGAGAAGGCAAAGGCTACACACTCTAGTATTCTGGCCTGAAGAATTCCATGGACTGTATAGTTTAGTCTGTGGAGTCACAAAGAGTCAGACATGTCTAAGCGACTTTCACTTTTAAGAATCATTTTCAAGGATCTTAACGCATTTTAACTAACATGTGAAGTCAAGTCACATATATAAAAAAGAGGCTACCTAAGTCAATAAAGCCAGAGATGGTGAGTTAGTTAAGCCAAGGCCATTAGGTAAAGCCACAGTTCCTATAGATACATAGTCAATAACTAAAGTGAACAAACACTGTTAAATATGATCTTCAATAGGTAGTTGAAAACAGAGAATACAAACCTAAGTAAAAGATCAGTGATGGAAACAGAGACTTGGAGATGATTAGGGATTGACTGGAGCATCAAATCTGGGCCCATGGTGCCTTTTTTATGCACTTGCTTATTATTCGAAACAAATGTGATCAAAATTCACTCATTCAACACTTGACATTAAAAAGCTGTGCTATAAAAAAAGGAAGGAAGAAAGAAATATAGGCCAATGGAACAAGATAGAAAACCCAGAGATACACCCACACACCTATGGGCACCTTATCTTTGACAAAGAGGCAAGAATATACAATGGGGGAAAGACAGTCTCTTCAGTAAGTGGTGCTGGGAAAATCAGATAGCTACATGTAAAAGAATGAAATTAGTACAGTTCCTAACACTATGCACAAAAAGAAACTCAAAATGGATTAAAGACCTAAATGTAAGAAATTATGAAACTCTTAGAGAAAAACAGGCAGAACACTCTTTGACATAAATCCAAGCAAGATCCTCTATGATCCATCTCTGAGAGTAGCGGAAACGAAAACAAAAATAAACAAATTGAACCTAATTAAAAGCTTTAGCACAGCAAAGGAAATCATGGTCTATAAGATGAAAAGGCAGTCCTCAGAATGGGAGAAAGTAATTGTAAATGAAGCAACTGACAAAAGATTAATCTCCAAAATATACAAGCAATTTCAATATCATAAAAACAAACAACCAAATTTTAAAAAATGGGCAGAAGACCTAAGGAGACATTTCTCCAAAGAAGACATACAGATGGCCATTAAACACATTTTAAAAATGCTCAGCATCACTCATTGTTAGAAAAATGCAAATCAAAACTACAGTGAGTAGTCTTGACCACATGCCAGTCAGAATGGCCATCATCAAAAAATCTACAAATAATAAATATTGGAGAGGATGTGAAGAAAAGGGAACACTCTTGCATAGTTGGTGGGAAGGAAAATTCATACAACCACTGTTGAGAATAGTATGGAGATTTCTTTAAAAACTAGGATTAAAACTACCATATGACCCATCAACCCCACTACTGGGCATATACCCTGAGAAAACCATAATTCAAAAAGACACATGTGTCCCAATGTTCATTGCAGCATTATTTATAGTAGCTAAGACATGAAAGTAACCTAGTTGTCCATTGACACATGAATGGATAAAAACGTTGTGATATGTGTATACAATGGAATATTACTCAGCCACAATAATGAGCAAGTTTTAGTCAGTTCTAGTGAGGTGGATGAACACAGAGCCTATTATACAGAGTGAAGTAAGTCAGAAAGAGAAAAACAAATATTGTATACTATCACATGTATATGGAATATAGAAAAAATGGTACTGATGAATCTATTTGCAGGGTAGAAATAAAGACACAGACAGAGAATAGACCTGTGGACACAGAGGGGAAAGGAAAGGGTAGGGTAAATTGAGAGAATAGCTTTGAAACATACACATTACCATATGTAAAATAGATAGCCAGGGGCAATTTGCTATATGATGGAGGGAGCTCAACCTCGTGTTTTGTGATGACCTGGAAGGGTGGGATGAGGTGGAGGGGGTGGGAGGAATGTTCAAAAAGGAGGGGACATATGGCTACCTATGTATGATTCATGTTGTTGTATGGCAGAAACCAACACAACATTGTAAATGTCTTAATCCCACAATTAAGAAAAACAAAGCAGAGCTAGAGAGAGGAGCACTAGTGACCAACAGGACTCATTTACAATTGTTCCAATTGACAGAGTAAGTGAAAAGGCCATCTTGCTATCTCCCGGATCATTACTACAATGACCAGAAGTATATTTGAGAGATGAGTGCAAGTGTAGGTGGCTCTATGAGCAGAAAACAGAAATTGCCTCTGGAAAAAAAAAAAAACTGATAAGAAAGGATAATGATTCACTTTGATGGAGACAAGGGACAGTAAGGATAGGGTCAGTGATTTTTTTGGACAAATGAAGTGATTTTGTTTTTAGTTGGTTTTTTTTTTTTGAACTTCTACTTCCAAGTTGATAAGCCAACAGCTCATGAAACTATTACTCAGTTAGTTGCTCAGTCATGTCTGACTCTTTGCGACCCCATGAATAGCAGCATGCCAGGCCTCCCTGTCCATCAACAACTCCAAGAGTCTACCCAAACCCATGTTCATCGATTTGGTGATGCCATACAGCCATCTCATCCTCTTTCATCCCCTTCTCCTGCCCTCAATCCTTCCCAGCATCAGAGTCTTTTCCAACAAGCCAGCTCTTCACATCAGGTGGCCAAAGTATTAGAGTTTCAACTTCAACATCAGTCCTTCCAATGAACACCCAGGTCTGATCTCCTTTAGGATGGACTGGTTGGATCTTCTTGCAGTCCAAGGGACTCTCAAGAGTCTAGTCTGGTCTAATAGGAAGCTGGTGAAAGACTCATTCAGAAATGGCGAGCTGATCTCCAGTTATATAGAGAGACAGACTTTCTGGCAGTTACACACCATGTACAGAACATGGCCACATTCAATCTAGACCAGCAATATATGACGGAGAATTCTTTAAACTGGAAAATTCTGAACAAGAATCCTAATGGATTGTAATGGTTATTTTGACCATGGGGAGTTTCACTTTGTCTGTTGATTTTATGATTTCTCTACTGACACTCAAGTAAAAATCAGTACAGTTTGTTGACTTTGTACTTTCAAATTTCAAGTCCAGATGTCAAGGTAACCAAATGAATGGCAAAATGTGGTGGCTATTAAGAAAAACAGCTATAGAGAAATACTTAAATACAGTATTGGTTTGGACTCCCCCACAGGCGCATGTAGAAGAAGTAGTTTATGTGTGAGTTGTGCAAGAAGCACTAGGAGGTAAGGCTGATAAAGGAAGAAGCCAGTGCAAGATGTATTCAATAGCAGGTTACTGCTGCAGGAGACCTCTGGAAAATGGATAAAACCTACCTCAGAGTTGTCCCACCAGAGGGATGGGGAAGCTGAAATGCTTATCAATCAACTCCTATTTGGTCATTGATTCAGGTTTGTTCTCAGGGCACTTATTTTCTGGCATGCCCTGCAAAGCCATAGCCAAAGGAATTCAGCACCTCTAAATCCAGCTTTACAAGAATTGTTGAAGGAATTTCTTTAAGCTTAAAAGGAAAGGCACTAATTAGTAATAAGAAAACATATGAAAGTATCAATCTTACTATGTACCTGTATATATCATACAGGTAGTGGATTAATCACTTATAAAACTACCTTGAATGTTAAAAAGCAAAAGCTGTGAAAAATCCTATAACTACAATAATTTGTTTAAGGTATACACAGCCTATAAATATATAAAATGGGACATCAAAAATTTAAAACATGAACGGAAAAGTAAAAGTGTAGATTATTAGAATGTATTCAAACTTAAGTTATTCTCAACTTAAAATGGACTGTTATATATAGCCTGTTATATGTGAGCCTCATGGTAACCACAAGGTAGAAACTTGTAGTAATTACACAAAAGAAAAAGAGAAAAGAATCTAAGCATAACACTAAAGAAAGTATCAAGCCATAAGGGAAGAGAGCAAGAGACGAACATTGACATTAATAAATGTTGATTTATTTACAATTAATAAAATGTCAATAGGCATATACTTATAAATAATGACTTTAAAAGAAATAGAGTGGCTGAATAAAACTTTTAAAAAGACCTATCTATATGCTGCCTATAAGAGACTCAATTCAGATATAAAGAAATACACAGACTGAAAGTAAAGAGACAGAAAAAAATATGTTCCATGAACAAAGGGGTAAATCCAACAAGAATATATAACATTTGTAAACATTATGTACCCAACATAATGGCACCTTGATATATAAGGCAAAATTAATAGACCTAAAATGGAAAATTGACAGCAATACAATGATTGTATAGGAAATATCCTGTTACATCAATGATCATCTGCATCATGCTTGTTAATCATCCACGGGTAAAATCAATAAGCAAACACTGATCTTAAAAGAAATATTGGACCAGATAAAAAACATACAGAAAACATGTTATCCAAGCAGTGGAATGCATGTCTTCTCAAGTGCCTATGAAAAAGACTATACGTTAGGCCACACAACAAATCTCAGGCAATATAAGAAGGAAATCCCATCAAGCATCTTTTCCATCTACAGAGGTAGAAAACCAGAGATCAATTGCAAGAATAAAACTGGAAATATCACAAATATATAAAGATTAAACAACATGCTACTAATAAACTAAGAAGCCAACAAAAAAATCAAAGGAGAAATATTAAAAATATGTAGAGAAAAATGAAGCTGTCAGTACAACATACCAAGATCTATGGGATGCAGCCAAAGCAGTTTTATGAGGGAAGTTCATAGCAATACAGGCCAAACTCAAAAATTAAGAAAATCCCAAATAACAATTTAATTTTCCACCCAAAGGAACTAGAAAAAGAGAACAAATAAAGCCTAAAGCTAATAGAAAAAAAATGAAATAAAAGATGTCAGGGCAGAAATCAAAGAGAAACCAGAAAATAGAAAAGAATGAAAAAACTAAGAGCTGGTCTTTTAGGCAGATAAACAATATCAATAAACTTTTAGCTAGATTTATCAAGAAAAACAGGAAGACTATTCAAATAAATAAAACCAAAAATGAAAGAGAAGGTAGAAATAATACCACAGAGAATCACAAGATATTACTATGAACAATTTGTGCCAATAAATTGGATAACTTGGAAGAAATGGATACATTTCCAGAAAAATACACCTGCCAGGACTGTATGATGAAGAAAATATGAAAAGATGGATTACTACTAAAAAGGTTCAATCAATAATGAAACCTCCCAAGAAACAGAAGTCCAGGACCAGATGGCTTCACTGGCAAATTCTACCAAACTTTCAAAGAAGATTTTATACATTTCTGATACTCTCTCAAAAACTTAAAGAGGAAGGACTACTTTCAAAGTCATTATACCAGCTAAAATTACCCTGATACAATAACCTGTCAACAACGTTACAGAAAGAAAATTATAAGCTAATATCCCTGATGGACATAAGTGCAAAATCCTAAATAAAATATTAGCAAATTGAACTAAACAATACATTACAAATCATATTCCATTTTAACCACAGAAAATCCTTATTCCATAGTTGCAAGGACAATTTAATGTCTACAATCAATTGATGTGATACCCTACATCAACTAAATGAAGGATACTAATCATATGATCATCTCAATAGGTGTAGAAAAAGCATTTAACAAAATTCAATATCTACTAATGATAAAAACTCCCAACAAAGTGGATATCAAAGCAACATACCTCAAAATAATAAAAGCCATGTATGTCAAGCTCATTGGTCTAACAACATACTCCACAAGAAGAGGTGAAAGCTTTTCTTCTAAGATCAGAGACAAAACAAGAATGCCCCCTTTTGCCACTTTTATTCAACATAGTACTGGAAATCCTAGCCAAGGCAATCAGATCAGAAAAAGGAATAAAATGATCAAAATTGGGAAGAAAGAAGTAAAACTGTCACTATTTGTGCATGACATGATTTTATATATAGAATGCCCTAAATACTCTATGGGGGAAAAAAAAAAACCTGTTAGGACTAACAAAGGAATTCAGTAAATCTGCTGCGTATAAAATTAATACTCAAATTTTTGCTGTTTTTTATGCACTAAACACAAACTACCAGAAAAAGAAATTAAGGAAACAATCTCACTTACAGTTGCATTATAAAGAACAAAATACCTAGGGATAAGTTTAACCAAGAAGGAAAAGACCTGTACACTGAAAACTATAAGAAATTGATGAAAGAAATTAAAGAAGACACAAATAAATGTAAAGATATACTATGCACATGGATTAGAATATTTATTATCATTATAATGTCCATGTTATCCAAAGAAATCTACAAATTTAATGCAATCCCTGCCAAAATTCCAATGGCATTTTCTCACAGAAATAGAACCAATTACCCTAAAGTTTATATTTAGCCACAGAAATAAACAAAGCATGATACAAATAGACAAACAGATTCATAAAACAGAATTGACAACCCAGAAATAAGCCCACAAGACATAGTCAATTAATTAACAACAAAGGAACCAAGAATATACAATGGGAAAACAACATTCACTTCAAAAAAATGGTGTTGGTAAAATAGCCACATGTGAAAAAGTGAAATTAGACTATTACCTTATACCATACACAAGCATAACCTAAAATGTTATTGAAGACTCAATTAAAAACTTGAGTATAAGAACTGAAGCCATAAAATTCCTAGAAGAAAATATAAGGAATAAGTTCCTTGATGTCATTCTTGGCAATAATTTTTTTAATCTTACTCCTAAAACAAAAGAAAATATGTGGGACCAAATCAAGCTATGCAGCAGAAAAACCAAATGGAACAGCAATTAACTGAATGAGAGAAAACATTTACAAATCAAATATTTGATAAGGGATTAATATCCAGTCACTAGTAAACAAATAAACAACAATCCTATTAAAAATGTACAGAAAATCTAAATAGACTTTTTTTCAAAGACATACATATGGCCAAAAGGCACAAGAAAAGATGCTATCATAATCAATCATCAAGGAAAGGCAAATAAAAACCACAATATCACCTCACACCTCTTGGAATGGCTACTATCAGAAAAACTGGAAATAAGTATTGGCAAAAGTATGGAGAAAAAGGAATCCTCAAGCATTGCTGGTGAAAATGTAAATTAGTGCAGACACTATGGAAAACAGTATAGAAGTTCATCCAAAGGGGAAAAATTAGAACTTCCAAATGATCCAGCAATTCCACTTCTAGGAATTTATCCAGAAAATGAAAACACAAAAACTTTAAATGATATATGCACCCCTATGTTCGTAGCAGAATTTCTCATAATACAGAAGATATGAAAACAACCCAAGTGTATATCAATGGATGAATGAATAAAGCATATGTGGTGTGTGCTGTGACCGGATGGACTGCAGCCAGCCAGGCTCCTATGTCCATGTGGATTCTTCAGGAAAGAATACAGGAGTGGGTTGCTATGCCCTCCTCGAAGGGATCACCCCAACCTGGGGATCTAACATAGGTCTCCCACATTGCAGGTTCTTTACCATCTGAGCCACCAGAGAAACCCAAAAATTCTGGAGTAAGTAACCTATCCCTTATCCAGGAGATCTTATGACTCAGGAATCAAACCAGGGTCTCCTGCATTGCAGGTGAATTCTTTACCAGCTGAGCTACCAGGGAAGCCCAAAGAATATGTGGTATATATACACAAAGGAATACTACTCAACCACAAAAAAGAATAAAATCTTGCCTTTTGTGATGACATAACAGACCTTCATGGTATCATGCTAAGTAAAATAAGTCAGACAGAGAAAGACAAATACCATATGATTTCACTTATATGTGAACTCTAAAATAATAAATAAATAACAAATAAAAGAAAACAAAGCTCAGAAAAGAATAATGGTGACCAAAGGTAGGGGTGTTAGAGGTGGGTAAAGCAGGTGCTGGAGTCAAAAGGTACAAATTTTCCAGTTATAAAATAATATAATGTACAGCATGGTGACTATAGTCAATAATATTATATTTTTAATGTTCAAAATTTACCAAGAGAATAAGTCTTAAAATTTCTCTCTATTACATCATTCTGGACAGGAATTTTCTCTGCCAAGGGCTGGGATACCAGCATGCTGATCATAAAATTGTTCTGTGATAAGAAAATCTCAAATTCTGAAAAATACTTTCCTTGCCCCAAGTTCTTATGGTCTTGCTTGTTATTTTTCATCCAACAAATATTCACTTTCACTTTTTTCTACTATTTTCTAGGCTTTCTTGGTGGCTCAGCAGGTAGAATCCTCGTGCAAGCCAGATGATGTGAGTTCAACCCTTGGGCTGGGAGGATCACCTGGAGAAGGAAACAGCAAACCACTCCAGTATTACTGCCTGGAAAATCCTATGGACAGAGGAACTAGGCAGGCTACAGTTCATGGGGTCACAAGAGAGTCAGACAAGACAGCGAGAAAGCAAAAAACAATTTGCCAGGCACTGTGCAGGGCACTGAGCATATCAGAAAGTTCACAGATAAGTAAGACAGACAGAAACATATATGTAGCATAATGAAAAGTAATGCATGAATTATTTTTTCTCTATCCTCTAAATAATCTATAAAATTGTATTCAATTAACTGCTGGTTAATTATAGTCTAATGTTCATGAACAGATGTTCCTTACCAGCTAGCAGCTAATGATTAATCCACAGTTGTCTAATATGAAATTCATAGTGAAAATCTGTGCCTTGAGCATTCCTGCCTTCACAATATGTTGGTCAATTTGAATAAAGTGCTACAAGTTGCCTCTAGTCATTTGCTTTCAACATAAAAAGAGCATCGCACATACCATTACGCTGCCAATCTGAAGCCTGAGAAGCAAAGAGAGAAGAAAAAATGAGACTTGGCATTGGAAGGGAATCTGTGAAATGAAAGCACAAAGTTCATTTCCAGAAGTTTGTAAATTTTTGAGATTAATTGTTTGTCTGTTGCTTCATTGGCTATTATTTTCTCCCATTCTGAAGGCTGTCTTTTCACCTTGCTTATAGTTTCCTTTGTTGTGCAAAAGCTTTTAATTTTAATTAGGTCCCATTTGTTTATTCGTGTTTTTATTTCCAATATTCTGGGAGGTGGGTCATGGAGTATCCCGCTTTGGATTATAGCAGAGAGTGTTTTGCCTATGTTATCCTCTAGGAGTTTTATAGTTTCTGGTCTTATGCTTAGATCTTTAATCCATTTTGAGTTTATCTTTGTGTATGGTGTTAGAAAGTGATCTAGTTTCATTCTTTTACAAGTGGCTGTCCAGTTTTCCCAGCACCACTTGTTAAAGAGGTTGTCTTTTCTCCATTGTATATTCTTGGCTCCTTTGTCAAAGATAAAGTGTCCAGAAGTTAGCAGTCCTCATCAAGGCAAAGAAAAATAAATGTAAAGCCAAATTTCAATGAGCTTAGAAATTTCCTGCCTCAAAAACATGACATTATTGAAAAGAAAAATAAAATACTATAAATAAATAAAATTAGAGACAGAGAAAAAAGGACAAATTTCATGCATTTATACTAAGAAATGTTAGTGCTACCTTAGGCTTCTCAGGTGGTGTAGTAGTAAAGAATCTGCCTGCCAGTACAAGAGATATGGGAGACATGAGTTCAATCCCTGGCTCAGGAAGATCCCCTGGAGAAAAAAATGGCAACCCATTCCAGTAACCTTGTCTGGGAAATCCCATGGACGGAGGAGCCTTGTGAGCTAAAGATCATGAAGTCCCACAGAATCAGACAGGATTGAGCACACACACAAAATGCTACCTTGAGTTTTTGCAGAATGATATGTAATCTTTGGTAATTCAAAATAAACACATTCATTACAAGTAATTGAAATATTAAGGAAAACAGACAGATGTCTATTGGAATCTAGGTTGCCTGATTCCACAGGGGTAGAAAGAAAATTCAGTTTATCAATTCTTTCTTTCATGGATAGTACCTTTGATGTTATATTTGAAAAGTCATCACCATATCCAAGCCCACCTACGTTTTCTCCTATGTTATCTTGTGCAGTTTTGTGTTTTGCATATAGGTCTATAATTCATTTTCAGTTAATTTTTATGAAGGATGTAAGTTCTGTATCTAGATTGACTTTTTTTATATGTGAAGGTCCAGTTTTTTTCAGCACCATCTGTTGCTCTTTTGCATTGTCTTCAGGCTTCCCTGATAGCTCAGCTGGTAAATTCCAGTTTGATTCTTGGGTCAGAAAGATCCTCTGGAGAAGGGATAGGCTACCTACTCCAGTATTCTTGGGTTTCCCTTTTGGCTCAGCTGGTAAAGAATCCACCTGCAATGTGGGAGATCTGGGTTCAATTCTGGGTTGGGAAGATCCCCAAGGGAAGAGAAAAGCTACCCACTCCAGTATTCTGGCCTAGAGAATCCTATGGACTGTATAGTTCATGGGGTTGCAAAGAGTTAGACAGGACTGAACAACTTTCACTTGAATCTTCATCAAATATCAGTTGAGCATATTTATGTGAGTCTATTTCTGGGTTCTTTATTCTGTCCCATGATCTATTCTATTCTTTATCCAATATCATGACATCTTCATTACTATACCATGATGATAAATCTTGAAATTGGGTAGCATCAACATTTCAACTTTGTTCTTCTTTAATATTGTGTTGGCTACCCTTGGTCTTTTGCCTCTCCATATAAACAAGAATCAGATTGTCAAAAACCACAAAAAAATTACTTGGATATTGATTGAACCTTCATTGAATCTCCAGATTAGTTTGGTAAGAACTGACATCCCTAAAGTATTTAGTCTTTCTATCTATGCTGCTAAGTTACTTCAGTCGTGTCTGACTTTGCGACCCCATAGATAGCAGCCCACCAGTCTCCCCAGTCCCTGGGATTCTCCAGTCAAGAACACTGGAGTGGGTTACCATTTCCTTCTCCAATGCATGAAAGTGAAAAGTGAGACTGAAGTTGCTCAGTCATGTCTGATTCTCAGTGACCCCATGGACTGCAGCCTACCAGGCTCCTCCGTCCATGGGATTTTCCAGGCAAGAGTACTGGAGTGGGGTGCCATTGCCTTCTCTGTCTATCTGTGAATAGCTCTCAACTTATTTAGTTCTTAGATTCTGGTCATCAGAGTTTGATTGTTTTTATGTAAATTTTATATATAGTTTGTTAGATTTTTACTTAAGTATTTTTTTTTCTTGTGGAGGCTAATATAAATGTCATTATATATTTTTTAAACTTCCACTTGTTCATTGCTGGTATACAGGAAAGCAAATGAATTTCATGTATTAGTCTTGTGTCCTCAACATTTAAATATTTCACGTAATTCTTATTTTTGTTACTCTATAAGTAAAGTGGGTTCACCGCCCCCCAATACACATAGCTCTGGCTTCTTGTTGAATTTTCTCTTTATGTTTGATTACCTGTAGTTTGAAAACAATTACCCTAGCTGTAGTTTTTTTGTTTGTTTGCTTGCTTTCTGGTATCTATCCTGCTTGGTGTTCTCTAAGCTTCCTAGGTTTGTGGTTTTGTGTCTGATGTTATATTCATTTAATATTGCTTCGATTATTTCTTATATTCCTTTATTTTTCCTCTTTCTTGTTTTCCCATTAAGCATATATTACACCTTTTGTAGTTTTCCCACAGTTTTTTGCTATTTCATTCTGTTCTAGTCTTTGTTCTCTCTGCTTTTCAGTTTTTGCAGTTTATATTGATATATCCCCAAGCTCAGAGATCCCTCCCTCAGTCATGTCTAACTCTACCGGTGAGTCTATTAAAACATTATTCACTTCGATTACAGTGGTTTTTTATTTATTTATTTTTTTTTTTGGTTGGGGGGGTGTTGCTTCCCAGGTGGCGCTACTGACAAAAAACCCACTTGACAATGCAGGAGACAGGAGAAGATGCAGGTTTGGTCTTTGGGTCAGGAAGATTCCCTGGAGAAGGGCATGGCAACCCACTCCAGTATTCTTGCCTGGAGAATCCCATGGACAGAGGAGCCTGGCGGGCTATCACCCAGGGCGTCGCAGAGTCAGACACGACTGAAGCAACCGAGTGTGCAACACACATGCACGTTTTTATCTCTAGCAGTTCTTATTTGTTCTTTCTGAGAATTTCCATCTTCCTGCTTACAGAGCTCATCTATTTTTGTCTGCTGTCTGCTTTATACACTAGAGCCCTTTGCATATATCCCAGCCTGATAATTCCAATATGACTTCTATATCTGATGCTTGCTCTGTCTCTTCAAATTGTGTTTTTTCTTTTCATATGCCTTGTAACTTTTTCTTGATAACTGAACATGGTGTTCTGGGTAAAAAGAACTGCAGTAATTAGGGCTTAGTAATGTGGAGGTGAGTTGTGGGGGAAGGGAAATATTTTCTGGTCCTATGGCTAAATCTTAGTTTTTTAGCAGTCTATGTCTCTGAACTGTGAATTTCACATGTGTTTCTCAGTTGTTTTCTTCCCTACTAGGTGGCACAGGATAACTAGTGTGACTTAGAGTTAGGTATTTCCCTTTTCCCATGTGGAAGACTAGACCTAACTAGAGTTGGATTATTTCCTTTACCCCAGATCACTTAGTCTCTAATAAAACCCACCAAGTTTGATTCTGGTTAATTAGCTTCTCCTGAGGCCATAGCTTATGAAGAAGAGTAGAATGTTCTGGGGCATTCTCAAATGGTTCCTTTTCCCCTACTCCTTCCAGAAGCAAGAAAGGATTTTTTCTCAATTACATACTGTGGGGAAACTGATCAAGCTGATGGAGATAATCTCAAGATATAGTGTCCCTCACTTCCTAAGACTGGATCTCCTTGGAGTTTTCAACTCTCAGAATTGTCCCCACTGAGCTCCATCTGTTTATCTATTACAGTTGATGTTTTCCTGTCCTGAAACTGGTTCTACCAGCATCACCTTTGCCCTGGTAAGTAATGACTCCCTATATTAGCCTGTCTGTCTCTCTAATATCATAGGTACTCCTTTCCTTTACCTTGCCTTCTTATATAAAATTATTTGATTTTTTTTATTCTGTTTAGCTTTTACTTGTGAGGATAGAGTGGTGACTTTCAAGCTCCTAATATGTGGAATCCAAGCCCTCAGTATAGTTTTCTTCATGTGTCTGTACTTAGTTTTTGTTGAGCTTCTTGAGTATGTGGGTTAAGAGTTTCCACCAAATTTTGAAATTTTTCAGTCACTTTTTAAAAAGCTTTTTGTTTTGTGTTGGTGTATAAGTGATTAACAATGTTGGAATAGATTCAGATGGATAGTGAAGGGTTTCAGCCATACATATACATGTCTTCATTCTTCCCAAAACTTCCCTCCCATTCAGGCTGCCATGTAACATTGAGCAGAGTTCCATGTGCTATACAGGAAGTCCTTACTTGTTATCCATTTTAAATATTTCAGTGAGTACATGTCCATCCCAAACTTCCTAATTATCCTTTGCCCACAATCTTGCCCTGGCAACACAGGATCATTCTTACGTTTGTCTCTTTCTATTTCGCAAGTAAGTCTTTTGTATATTTCTTTTTAGATTCCACAAGTAAGGGATGACATGCGTTATTTCTTCTTCTCTGTTTGAATTTCTTCATTCAGTATGACACTCTCTAGGTCCATCCATGTTGCTGCAAATGACATTATTTCATTCTTCTTAATGGATGGCTGAATACTAATCCATTGCATTTGTGTACCACATCTTCTTTATCCATTCCTCTGTCAATGCACATTTAGGTTGCTTCCATGTCTTAGCTATTTTAAACAGTGCATGTATCCTTTTAGACCATGTTTTTCTCTAGGTATTTCTTTACCACCAGCACCACCTGGGAAGCCCATGAGCAACTATAAGCCAATTAAGAAAAACAACTTCGAAGAAATGAACAGATTTTTAGAAAGGTACAGTATCCTAAGACAGAACCAGGAAGAAATAGAACATATGAACAGAACGATCACAAGTAGTAAAATTGAAACTGCTATTAAAATTTCCTGAGAAACAAAAGTTCAGGACCTGATAGCTTCACAGGCGAATTCTTTTAAATATTTAGAGAAGATTTAACACCTATCTTTCTGAAACTGTTCCAAAGAACTGCAGGGAAAAGAAAACTTCCAAACACATTCTATGAGGCCACCATCACCCTGATACCAAAACCGGACAAAGATACCATAAGTAAAGAAAATTATAAGCCAGTATTGTCAGGTGGCTCAGTGGTAAAGAATCCACCTGCCATTGCAGGAGATGCACGTTTAATCTCTGGGTCAAGAAGATCCTCTGAAGGAAGGAAATGGCAACTCACTCCAGTATTCTTGCCTGGAAAATCCCATGGACAGAAGTGCCTAGGGGGCTACAGTTCGTGGACTTACAAAGAGTTGGGCACGAATAAGGGACTGGGTATGCATATTACTTACACATCATTAATGAAAATAGATGCAAAAATCATTAACAAAATACTAACAATTTGAATCCAACAATAAAACATCATACACCATGATCAAGTAGGATTCAGTTCAGTTCAGTTCAGTTTACTCGCTCAGTCGTGTCCGACTCTTTGCAACCCCATGAACCGCAGCACGCCAGGCCTCCCTGTCTATCACTAACTCCCAGAGTCCACCCAAACCCATGTCCATTGAGTCGGTGATGCCATCTAACCATCTCATCCTCTGTCGTTCCCTTCTCCTCCTGCCTTCAATCTTTCCCAGCCTCATGGTCTTTTCCAATGAGTCAACTCTTCACATCAGGTGGCCGAAGTATTGGAGTTTCAGTATCAGTCCTGAGTTTCAACATCAGTCCTTCCAATGAACACCCAGGACTATCTCCTTTAGGATGGACTGGTTGGATCTCCTTGCAGTTCAAGGGACTCTCAAGAGTCTTTTCCAACACCACAATTCAAAAGCATCAATTCTTCGATGCTCAGCTCTCCTTTTGAATAGTTATTATTGCAGTGTTTTCATATTGGCTAATTTTCCTTTGCCCCAAAACACCAGAGCATATTAAAGCTGAGGAGCATCTAGACGACCAGCTTATGGGCTCTTCAGAGGTCTACTTTAATGACCGTGCTTCCAAGAAGCTGGTAAGGTGGAATATCTATCAGCAGCACCTAAGAGCAGATTCATATGATGTATGCTTTATAACACTAGCAATGTTAGAAAAATATCCATTTTTGTACATTATAAAGAATCCTATGGAAGAAAATAACATGTTGGGCATTTGCTGCAAACTGGAGACAAGCCAATCCCAGGACCACACATACAAGTGGGAAAGCCTTCTCACTGCCCTTCCTCATTAAAGATGATGAACTTGTCCAGGAGGATAGGATGGACAGGGTAGTGTTGGTACTATTGATGACAGAATTATGATGGAAGATAGAGGCTGTGAGATCTCTGTTGCTGAAAGCAGTAACAACAGACAGAATACTGACAAGTTTGCCCAATGGTGAGAGAGAGGATGGTCTTGTGTGTAACTAGTCTACAGGTAGATTTGGTTCACTCAAGAGCTGGGCCCACTGATATATGATTTGGTCTATAATGGACCCAAAGTCTGAATCTCCAGGGGGAATTCTTAGAGAGGCTTAGAGAATATAATAATAAATAACAACATGAAGAGATTTTAAAAAAAACTCTTTTTTGTACTTTTGAAATTTGTCCAGAGTTTACAGATAAAGTTATGTAGAAGTCACCTAGCATTCTGCACAATTGATGAGAGTGATTATGGAATTATGGTCATCAAATTGCAATGCTCCTGTGATCACCAATGCCATTATCTATATTTTTTACCAGCAATGCCTTCAAGCTTTTATTCTTCCAGTTACAGAATCATCTGTATATCACAATTCAATTTCAGATTATTGGAAGAAAGTACAATTATTTTATCCTGTGACAAATAGATTCAAGGGATTAGATCTGATAGACAGAGTGCCTGAAGAACTATGGATGCAAGTTTGTAACAATGTACAGGAGGCAGGGATTAAGACTATCCCCAAGGAAAAGGAATGCAAAAAGGCAAAATAGTTGTCTGAATAGGCCTTAAAAATAGCTAAGAAAAGAAGAGACACTAAAGGCAAAGAAGAAAAGGAAAGATATATCCATCTAAGTAGAGTTCCAAAGAATAGCAAAGAGAGAGAAGAAAGCGTTCCTCAGAGATCAATGCAAAGAAATAGTGGAAAACAATAGAATGAGAAAGACTAGAGATTTCTTCAAGAAAATTAGAGATACCTTTGCATGAAGTGTTCCCTTTGCATGAAGGGAACACTTCATGCAAAGATGGGCACAATAAATGACAGAAATGATATGGACCTAACAGAAACATAAGATATTAAGAAGAGGTGGCAAAAATACACAGAGGAACTACACAAAAAATATCTTGATGGCCAAGATAACTATGATGGTGTGATCACTCACCTAGAATCAGTCATCCTGAAGTCCAAAGTCAAGTAGGGTTTAGGAAGCATCACTATGAACAAAGCTAGTGGAGGTGATGGAATTCCAACTGAGCTATTTCAAGTCCTAAAAGATAATGCTGTGAAACTGCTGCACTCACTATGCCAGCAAATTTGAAAAACTCAGCAGTGGCCACAGGACTGGAAAATGTCAATTTTCATTCCAATCCCAAAGAAAGGCAATGCCAAAGAATTTTCAAACTACCACACAATTGCACTCATCTCACACTAGCAAAGTACTATTCAAAATTCTCCAAATAAGGCTTCAACAGTATGTGAACTGTGAATTTCCAGATGTTCAAGCTGGATTTAGAAAAGGCAGAGGAACCAGAGATCAAATTGCCAACATCCATTGGATCACAAAGCAAGAGAGTTCCAGAAAAACATCTACTGCTTTATTCACCACTCCAAAGTTTTTGACTGTGTGAATGACAACAAAGTGCATAAAATTCTTAAAGAGATGGGAATACCAGATCACCTTACCTGCTTTCTGAGAAACCTGCATGCAGGTCAAGAAGCAACAGTTAGAACCAGACATGGAACAATGGACTGGTTCCAAATTGGTAAAGGACTATGTCAAGGATGCATGTTGTCACCCTGTTTATTTAACCTATATGCAGTGTATATCATGTGAAATGTCAGGCTGGATGAAACACAAGCTGGAATCAAGATTGCCAGGAGAAATGTCAATAACCTCAGATATGAAGATGACACCACCCTTATGGCAGAAAGCGAAGAGAAACTGAAGAGCCTCTTGATGGAAGTGAAAGAGGAGAGTGAGAAAGCTGGCTTGAAACTCATTATTCAAAAATCTAAGATCATGGCATCCAGTCTAATAATTTCATGGCAAATAGTTGGGGAAACAATGGAAACAGTGACTGACAAACTTTATTTCCCTGGGCTCCAAAATCACCACAGATGGTGACTGCAGCCATGAAATTAAAAGATGCTTGCTCCTTGGAAGAAAACCTATGACAAACTTAGAAAGCATATTAAAAAACAGAGACATTATTCTTTATTGACAATGATCTGTCTAGTCAAAGCTAATGTTTTTCCAGTAGTCATGTATGGATGTGAGAGTTGGGCTATAAAGAAAGCTGAGCATCGAATAATTGATGTTCTTGAACTGTGATGTTGGAGAAAACTGTTGAGAGTCTCTTGGACTGCAAGGAGATCAAACCAGTCAATCCTAAAGGAAATCATACCTGAATATTCATTGGAAAAACTGGAGCTGAAGCTCCAATACTTTGGCCACCTGATGCAAAGAACTGACTCATTGGAAAAGACCATGATGCTGGGCAAGATCGAAGCAGGAGGAGAAGGGGATACAGAGGATAAGGTGGCTGGTTGGCATCACTTATTCGATGGACATGAGTTTGAGCAAGCTCCAGGCCATGGGGTTGCAAAGAGTTGGGCATGGTTGAACAACTGAACTGAACTGAACAATTATTTTATTTTCTAGTTTAGTTGATGAGCAAATTGTGTTCCCATTGCCCCAAATTCTACTTGTCTATCCAAAAGGGGAATAGAATGAGCTCACCATTATGTTCCTTGTTTTATTAAGGCTTCAGGGTTACTTTGTTTGATTAGGCTCCCATTTCCCTTCCTGTCCCACCTCTTGCAAAATATGTTTTGTTGTTCTCTGAGGACTTATTTTTAAGTTCTCATAAATGAGGTAAAATACACTTTACATAGTGATTCTTGCATAATTTTTATAATTGCTTATATAATTGCAAGAATGCTAGAGACTTGGTACATTCATTAAGGTGGCTGTCTAGAGAGTCATTAAGGTAAGTATTCAGAAAAAAAGCACATAGTTATTGCTTTCAAGACTGAAGTAGAAATGCTGAAAGATATTAAGAAAATATTTTCAGTGAATTTCCAAATACTAAACAAATCCCAATTCTTTCAAATACTGATTAGAGTACAACTTAATGGAATAATTTTGCATGAAAATGTCAAAACATAGATTTTGTGCCATGTATTTCTTTCCAATTAAACTAAAGCAGCCCATTTAAACTTTTTTCAAGTGAACATATTCTAATTGAAAAGAACCATTAAATTGACTATGACCTTAGTTTTTTTCCCATGTTTTTTTTATTAAATTTTATTTTAGTAATGTGATCATTTTTCTTGTTTTATTTTTCACCAAAGAAGTACATATCATTCTGAAAAGGTTAATGTTAGCTCAGACCGGTTCTTAATATAATAATCTGCTAACATTTCCATTTACTGAAATGTACTGTGTCATATTTCATGTATTACATAGCAGTATACTACTGACAATACATATATATGACAGAGGGCTTCCCATATGGTACTAGTGGTCAAGAACCTGCCTGCCAATGCAGGAGACATAAGAGACATAAATTCCATTTCTGGGTCAGGAAGATCCCCTGGAGGAAGTCATGGCAACTCACTCCAGTATCCGTGCCTGGGGAATAACTAAGGACAGAGGAGCCTGGTGGGCTACAGTCTGTGGGATCACAAAGAGTTGAATATGATTGAAGCAACTTAGCATGCATGCACACATATATGACAGATGTGTCTAATAGGACGATCTAGACATAGAGATGGTCAAGGAGGTAAAATAGAGCTAGAGATAAGGATATACATGAAGATGGAGATAGATATATTTTTAACTGCAAAGATCTAAAAGCATTTTGAATGTCTGTATCTAATCCCTACATGAAGACTGAAATCATCAAAAAAAAAAAAAACCCTTTTATTCCTGAATAGTAGATGTTCTATCATCTGTAGGACTGAATTTCGTCACTCTGAGACTAAATCTGTTGAATTTGATTACCATAATATATTGCTATCAGAGTTAAGCTATTTCAATTTTTAAAAAATTGTCCTTTTCCCTCTACCATAATCCCTAAAGTTGCTGATTCAGTGATTCATTAAGACTCTTCTAACAATGAAATTAATTTTAAATGTATTTTTAGAAGTCAGAGCAATTAGCATGTATATTTAAAAAATAATAAAATTTTATTTGACATTATTAATTAAGAGCAATAGTTAACTTGGGTCTCCCATTTGCAGGTAAGTTCTTTACCATCTGAGCTATCAGGGAAACCCAGTTAAATGGCAGAACACTGGAGCATATTTTTTTAAGTAATGGGCTGTGAAAAAAAAACAATGATTATAAAATAAATGGAAGAGAAAATATGTCATGGCTCTCCTTCATCTGCTAGTCTCTGTATTAAGAGGTTTCATATATGATATTATTTTTTTTAAATAATAGTCCTACCAAATCCCCACAAGACCATTTCATTTACACTCCTTTTTAAGGAGACATATAAAATTAATGTAGGTATGCAGTTCAGTTCAGTCGCTGGGTCGTGTCCGAATCTTTGTGACCCCATGAACAACAGCACGCCAGGCCTCCCTGTCCATCACCAAATCCCGGAGTCTACCCAAACTCATGTCCATTGACTCAGTGATGCCATCCAGCCATCGCATCCTCTGTTGTCCCCTTCTCCTCCTGCCCCCAATCCTTCCCAGCAACAAGGTCTTTTCCAGTGACTCAACTCTTCACATGAGGTGGCCAAAGTATTGGAGTTTCAGCTTCAACATAAGTCCTTCTAATGAATACCCAGGATTGATCTCAATTAGGATAGACAGGTAGGATCTTCTTGCAGTCCAAGGGACTCTCAAGAGTCTTTTCCAACAACACAGTTCAAAAGCATCAATTCTTTGGCGCTCAGCTTTCTTCACTGTCCAACTCTCACATCCATACATGACCACTGGAAAAACCATAGCCTTGACTAGACGGACCTGTGTTGTCAAAGTAATGTCTCTGCTTTTCAATATGCTATCTAGGCTGGTCATAACTTTCCTTCCAAGGAGTAACTGTCTTTTAATTTCATGGCTGCAATCACCATCACCAGTGATTTTGGAGCCCCACCCCCCAAAAAAAATAAAGTCTGACACCGTTTCCACTGTTTCCCCATGTATTTCCCATGAAGTGATGGGACCAGATGCCATGATCTTAGTTTCTGAATGTTGAGCTTTAAGCCAAATTTTTCACTCTCCTCTTTCACTTCCATCAAGAGGCTTTTTAGTTCCTCTTCACTTTCTGCCATAAAGGTGGTGTCATCTGCATATCTGAGGTTATTGATATTTCTCCTGGCAATCTTGATTCCAGCTTGTGCTTCTTCTAGCCCAGTGTTTCTCATGATGTACTCTGCATATAAGTTAAATAAGCAGGGTGACAATATACAGCCTTGATGTACTCCTTTTCCTATTTGGAACCAGTCCGTTGTTCCATGTCCAGTTCTAACTGTTGCTTCCTGACCTGCATACAGGTTTCTTAAGAGACAGGTCAGGTGGTCTGGTATTCCCATCTCTTGAAGAATTTTCCACAGTTTATGGTGATCCACACAGTCAAAGGCTTTGGCATAGTCAATAAAGCAGAAGTAGATGTTTTTCTGGAACACTCTTGCTTTTTAGATGATCCAGCAGATGTTGACAATTTGATCTCTGGGTCCTTTGACTTTTCTAAACCAGCTTGAACATCTGGAAGTTCACTGTTCACATATTGCTGAAGTCTGGCTTGGAGAATTTTGAGCATTACTTTACTAGCATGTGAGATGAGGGCAACTGTGTGGTAGTTTGAGCATTCTTTGGCATTGCCTCTCTTTGGGATAGGAATGACAACTGACTTTTTCCAGTCCTCTGGCCATTGCTGAGTTTTTCAAATTTGCTTGCATATTGAGTGCAGCAGTTTCACAGCATCATCTTTTAGGATTTTAAATCGCTCAACTGAAATTCCATCACCTCCACTAGCTTTGTTGGTTTGTTTGTTTGTTGTTTTCTAAGGCCCACTTGACTTCTCATTCCAGGATGTCTGGCTCTAAATGAGTGATCACACCATCGTGATTATCTGGGTCATGAAGATCTTTTTTGTATAGTTCTTCTGTGTATTCTTGCCACCTCTTCTTAATATCTTCTGCTTCTGTTAGGTCCATACCATTTCTGTCCTTTATCAGGCCCATCTTTGCATGAAATATTCCCTTGGTATCTCTAATTTTCTTGAAAAGATCTCTAGTCTTTCTCATTCTGTTGTTTTCCTCTATTTCTTTGCATTGATCTCTGAGGAAGGCTTTCTTATCTCTCCTTGCTATTCTTTGGAATTCTGCATTCACATGGGAATATTTTTCCTTTTCTCCTTTGCTTTTCGCTTCTCTTCTTTTCACAGCTATTTGCAAAGCCTCCTCAGACAGCCATTTTGCTTTTTTGCATTTCTTTTCCATGGGGATGGTCTTAATCTCTGTTTCCCATACAATGTCACGACCCTCTGTCCAGTGTTCATCATGCACTCTATCAAAGCCACCTTAAAAAAGTGAACATCGACATTCTAGGAATCAGCGAACTAAAATGGACTGGAATGGGTGAATTTAACTCAGACGACCATAATATCTACTACTGTGAGCAGGAATCCCTTAGAGGAAATGGAGTAGCATCAAAGTCAACAAAAGAGTATAAGATGCAGTTGCTGCTGCTGCTGCTAAGTCGCTTCAGTCGTGTCTAACTCTCTGCAACCCCATAAACAGCAGTCCACCAAGCTCCCCAGTCTCTGAGTTTCTCCAGGCAAGAACACTGGAGCGGGTTGCCATTTCCTTCTCCAATGCATGAAAGTGAAAAATGAAAGTGAAGTCGCTCAGTCATGTCGAACTCTTCGCTACCCTGTGGACTGCAGCCTACCAGGCTCCTCTGTCCATGAGATTTAGCAGGCAAGAGTACTGGAATGGGGTGCCATTGCCTTCTCCACCGAAATGCAGTACTTGGATGCAATCTCAAAAACGACAGAATGATCTCTGTTCATTTCCAAGGCAAACCACTCAATATCACAATAATCCAAGTCTATTCCCCAACCAGTTAACGATGAAGCTGAAGTTGAACAGTTCTATGAAGCCCTACAAGACCTTTTAGAACTAACAACCAAAAAAGATGTCCTTTTCGTTATAGAGGACTGGAATGCAAAAGTAGGAAGTCAAGAGATACCTGGAGTAACAGGCAAATTGGCCTTGGAATACAGAATGAAGCATGGTAAAGGCTAATAGAATTTTGCAAGAGAACGCACTGGATCATAGTAAACAATCCCTTCCCAAAACACAAGAGAAGACTCTACACATGGATATTGCCAGATGGCCAACACCGAAATCAGATTGATTGTATTTTTTGCAGCCAAAGATGGAGAAGCTCTGTACAGTCAGCAAAAACTAGACCAGGAACTGACTATGGCTCAGATCATGAACTCCCTACTGCCAAATTCAGACTTAAATTGAAGAAGGAGGGAAAACCACTAGACCATTCAGGTATGACCTAAATCAAATCCCTTACAATCATACAGTGGAAGTGGGAAATAGACTTAAAGCAGTAGATCTGGTAGAGTGTCTGATGAACTATGGAGGTTCTTGACATTGTACTGGATTCTTTCCCATTCTATTATTTTCCTGTATTTCTTTGCATTGATCACTGAGGAAGTCTTTCTTATCTCTCCTTGGTATTCTTTGGAACTCTGTATTCAGATGGGTATATCTTTCCTTTTCTCCTTTGCCTTTATCTTCTCTTCTTTTCTCAGCTATTTGTAAGACCTCCTTAGACAACCATTTTGCCTTTTTGCATTTGTTTTTCTTGGGGATGGTCTTGATCACTGCCTCCTGTACAAATAAATTTATTCTAATCTAAATAATGGATATTTAAGAAGCTTCAAATTTGCATGTGGGCTTGCCTGTGGCTCAGACCATAAAGAATCCACTGCAGTGCCAAAGACCTGGGTTCCATTCTGTGTTGGAAAGATCCCTGGAGAATGGGAGTCTATCCACTCCAGTATTCTTGCCTAGAGAAGTCCATGGAGAGAGGAGCCTGGTGGGCTACAGTCCATGAAGTCATAGGTTTGCATATAAATTTATTGATATTATTGGGCTCATGTAGGCATCAAAAAAATTTTATATATCTTCTTAAGTTGAATTTTTTCTTCAAGAAAGCTGATGAAATCTTGACAGTTTATCTGAAATTGCAAACCAATGGCCATTTTTTTCAGTCATGAGTGAACCTTTAGTTACCTAATGGTATTAATAATGTCAATTCAAGCAGACACTTCAGTTCAGTCACTCAGTCATGTCCAACTCTTTGCAACCCCATGAACTGCAGCACACCAGGCCTCCCTGTCCATCACCAACTCCCAGAGTCCACCCAAACCCATGTTCATCGAGTCGGTGATGCCATACAGCCATCTCATCCTCTGTTGTCCCCTTATCCTCTTGCCCCCGATCCTTCTCAGCATTAGGGTCTTTTCCAATGAGTCAACTCTTCGCATGAGGTGACAAAAGTATTGGAGTTTCAGCTTCAGCATCAGCCCCTCCAATGAGCACCAGGACTGATCTCCTTAAGGTTGGACTAGTTGGATCTTCTTGCAGTCCAAGGGACTCCTTAGCTTCAGTGAAAGTAATGCTTTCACCAGTCCACGTTTGTGCACATACAATTTCAAAAACTAACTTTATGGTCTGTTTGTTTAAGTAAAATCTGTTTTGTTGAATTCACTCTTCAAAACATTTAACTTGCAAATATATAGCTGCATTGACTTTCTCTTTACTAGAAGTGTGTGTATAAGCAGATCTTCAAATCACATTGTCAAAATGTAACAATAATGTCATGAGTGATTATTGTAAACAAATATTTTGAAAGTTGTATTCAGATCTACTGAAGGGGACATACCATTTAAATTAATCTCCTTATTTTAGTTATTCCTCATTTTAGCCTCAAACAAACATTCAAATTTGTTCAACTTGTCCATTCCATTACTTTCAAATGACTTTTGGATTTTTCAGAAATTGCTTCCATTCTCAGTGGATTAATGCAATCACTGAGATGACCTTGAAAGCTGGCGCTTTCTGACTTCTCTTATTATAAAACATATTGTCTGGCTTACAGTAAATTCTCAACAAGTGAATAACTCTGCATCTGAAGAAATTCCCAGGAATTTCTAAACTTTTTCAGTGCAGAGAATTTATCTCCAGTTTCTGAGATGTCACATAACTCAGCCCCACAACTGAATATTATACAAAAAAAAAGCACATTCCATTTTGAACTGAAAATTAAAACCCATTTATGGAAGTTTTTCTACCACATGTCGAAAATTTAGGAGGAAATGAGTCATAGTCAAGCAATAAAACACCAAAACTTTTCAGTACAATGTAAATTTTACTGTTACAAGTTCTTTAAGATGCATTATCTTATTTTGCATAATTCATATTGCATTATCCTAATCACAATCAAGTAAATGTCCAGACATAGAAGAATTCAGGTTTTAATGATGAAGACCAAAGTTAATGTAATTTGTGGGATGTTTAATAAGACAAATAAAATAAAATTGTATAAGAAAGAACATTTATTTGGAATGAAAAAAGATCACAATAAATTACAAATTTAAAAAGATGATGAATACCCTAACCATCAACAAAATCCAGGAAAACAGTTATATTCTAATTAACGAACTACCTGATACATATCTGTAGGACATTTTCCCTATATTTCTGACAGTATAATCTCTCACTGCCTACTCATATGACAATTCAACATCATTTCATCTACATATCTTAAAGCACATTCAATTTTTATTTTAGCCTGTTTGACTATTATTTTTTAAGATGACAGCTGGGATGCATAAACTATGTGACTTCACACACAGAAGTGCATTCATGACTTTCAGACCACTACAGGATATTGCCCTAAAACCCCAAGAATTCTGACAAACTCTATTTTGCATTATTCCTAACATGAAAAATATTTATTGCTCATTGATAATTATATACACTGGATTATAGAATATATTCCTAAAATATTACTGTGTTTTATAGTAACTAAAGCCATTTAAATAGTTATTCTGGAAATAAATGAAACAGTAAATTGAACATTAAAGATATAGAATTTGAGTGACAACTTTTCCATATCTTTCTTAGTTGTAAAGAAGTTATCGATAGCCCTTATTTATACAGACAGTGCACTCTTGAAAGACATTTTAAATAGATGAGAAAATGAGGCAAAGAGAAGAGAGGGTATCTGGAAGCCAAATGAGATCAAGCAGTAACAAACAAGGATAATACACTATAAGCTAGGTCTAGGAAACTTGAATACTGTATAAGCTGAGTAAGTTACTCAATCCGTCTAAGTTTTTGTTTTCTTACCTATAAAATGAAAACATTAGTAATATCTACCTATACAGCTTTTGTGGGAGGATCGAGTCACTTATATGTGAGGTACTTAGCACATAATTAGTACTTCATAGTTTTAGGCAAAATTGTTACTTGGATTGTGAACTTCAAATACTAGAGTGGGTTGCCATTCCCTTTTCCAATGCATGAAAGTGAAAAGTGAAAGTGAAGTCATCCAGTCGTGTCCGACTCTTAGCGACCCCCTGGACTGTAGCCTACCAGGCTCCTCTGTCCATGGGATTTTCCAGGCAAGAGTACTGGAGTGGATTGTCATTGTTTTCTCCGTTATTATTAGCTACTTCTTAAAATAATGATCAGCAGACTACCAGGTTTTTACAGTGTAGTTTGTTCTCTAATATTTGAGTTTCTTCAGAACAGTAGAATCAAAACAACCTACCACAGGGATCATTTTCCTTTGTGCTACAGCAGTAACTATCTGTTTGAAATCATCTGGAGACTTGATTTAGTTTGAAGCTGAGTTATGCTCTTTATCTACCAAATACTTTAAAATATATTCTTCAGTAGTTACCTGCTTTCATAGCCAGCTTTCAGAGACAGGGGAGAAAGTGGAGAGACATAGAGAGAAAAATGTGTCTCAGTGTCTGTCTTGTTCATTACTGTTATGGAGTCATTGTCTGTGTTACAAGGTATTATTCCTAGGATCCCTTACAATAGCTATTACAAGCTATAGGCCCTCAGTAAATGTTAGTCTTGAATTTAGTATTTGAGACTGTAAAATAAGAAAATGCTTAAGTAGTTGGTTTGGTTTTTTTAAAGATCTATTTCCAGCTGCCTTTTCCTAGATACTTGAACACTTTATTCTAATGGAGATACTGAAATAGGAAATTTCACAATTAATTTTTAAACTTTTATTCTATTGAACGATAATACAATATCTTTTCCAAAAGATATTTATGCTAAATGAGCAGATATGGTATCACTTATATGTGGAATATAAAATATGACACAAATGAACTTATCTCTGAAACAGACTGAGAAGTAGAGAACAGAGGGGAAGGGGGGTGGGGGAGGGGTAGAGTGAGAGTTTGGGTTTAGCAATGCAAACTAGTTTATATATAGGGTGGATAAACAACAAAGTCCTACTGTATAGCACAGAGAGCTATACTCAATATCCTGTGATAAACCATAATGGAAAAGAATACAAAAAAGAATGTGTGTGTGTGTGTGTGTGTGTGTGTGTGTGTGTGTGTGTGTGTGTAATTGAACCACTGTGCTGCTCAGCAGAAATTAAAACATGTAAGTCAACTATCTCTGCTGGTGCTGCTAAGTCACTTCAGTGGTGTCCGACTGTGTGTGACCCCAAAGACAGCAGCCCACCAGGCTCCTCTGTTCCTAGGATTCTCCAGGCAAGAACACTGGAGTGGGTTGCCATTTCTTTCTCCAATGCCTGAAAGTGAAGAGGGAAAGTGAAGTCGCTCAGTCGTGTCGGACTCTTCGTGACCCCATGGACTGCAGCCCACCAGGCTCCTCCGTCCATGGGATTTTCCAGGCAAGAGTACTGGAGTGGGGTGCCATTGCCTTCTATATACTTCAATTAAAAAAAGAATTAATCAAGTTTCTGCCAGTTGCCTGCCATTCTCAGTAATCATCTCCATCTGCTGGCTCAAAATTGGATTGCTAGCATGCCTGACTTCCAGTTTGCAGGAAAGAGTTAAGTCCTGGAAAGGCAACTTATCTATCAAAAGGAGATATCTGGGAGTTGTCAACTTTCCTTCCTCACTTCTCACTGACCTATTGAGTCACATGGTCACACCTGGCTGCAAAGGAGGTTCAGAACTGTCATCTTTAGCTAGGTAGCCTTGTTTAGAGGGAACAACTAAGAACAGTCTTTGAAAGGAAAGGTAGTGCATCTATCACATTCTGTATGAACATTTTAAGCAGTGATTTTGTGTGTGTGTTGGGATTACTCAGGGCCCTACTACACTTTTTCTTTTCCTTAGGTACTAAAGTTTTGTGTGTGTGTGTTCACTCGTGTCTGACTCTTTGTGACCCATGACTGTGGCCTGCCAGGCTCTTCTGTCCATGGAATTTTCCAGACAAGAATACTGGATTGGTTGCCATTTCCTTTTCCATGGGATCTTCCTGACCCAGGGATCAAATCCACATCTCTTTTGTTTCCTGTATTGGGAGGCAGATTCTTTACTACTAGCACCTCCAGGTGAACAATGACATAGAACAGAGCATCCCTATGAGAGTGGATTCACAGACTGCTGTGTAAGAAAGAAAGAAGCCATTTCATTTCAAATGTATGTCCAGGAGTATCTTTGTTAAAATAGTTTAGGTTTTACCCTAACAAATTCAAAAATAGGTACCTAGAGATGGTGTTTTATCATAACAAAAAATGATGATGTGTTGTATCAGTAGCTGGTAATGAGAAAGATATTGCAGGCTGAAATGCCCTTGGAGATTTGTCATCACATAATAAAACATTTGGTAAAATTGTCTCTTTGACAAAAATCTCCTTGTAAACTAGGAATAGAAGAGAACATAGCATTCTTATTCTCCAAAATAACTATATCTAACAGATACCCAGATGAAACCACCCTTCTTGCAGAAAGTGAAGAAGAACTGAAGAGCCTCTTGATGAAAGTAAAAGAGGAGAGTGAAAAAATTGGCTTAAAGCTCAACGTTCAGAAAACTGATGGCATCTGGTCCCATCACTTCATGGCAAATAGATAAGGAAACAGTGTCAGACTTTATTTTTCTGGGCTCCAAAATCACTGCAGATGGCAACTGAAGACATGAAATTAAAAGACGCTTACACCTTGGAAGGAACATTATGACCAACCTAGGCAGAATATTTGAAAGCAGAAACATACTTTGTCAACAAAGGTCTGTCTAGTCAAGACTATGGTTTTTCCAGTAGTCATGTATGGATGTGAGAGTTGGACTATAAAGAAAGTTGAGTGCCAAAGAATTGATGCCTTTGAACTGTGTTGTTGGAGAAGACTCTTGAGAGTCCCTTGAGCTGCAAGGAGATCCAACCAGTCCATCCTAAAGGAAATCAGTCCTGGGTGTTCATTGGAAGGACTGATTTTGAAGTTAAAACTTCAATATTTTGGCCACCTTGTGCGAAGAGCTGACTCATTGGAAAATACCCTGATGCTGGGAAAGATTGAGGGCAGGAGGAGAAGGGGACGACAGAGGATGAGATGGGTGGATGGCATCACCGACTCGATGGTCATGGGTTTGGGTGTACTCCGGGAGTTGTTGATGGACAGGGAGGCCTGGCGTGCTGTGGTTCATGGGGTCGCAAAGAGTCAGACACGATTGTGTGACTGAACTGAACTGAACATCACACTTAATGGTGAGGTATTAAGTTCTTTACTTTGTGATGAAGAAAAGGACAAGTATGTTTGCTATTGCCGCTTCCACCTAAAAGTTAACTCAACATTCCAATGAGTTCAATAAGAAAAGAAAAGGAAATTAAAAGTATAATTATTAAAAGGAAAAAAACACACCTGCTATTATTCACAGAAAGTTTTAAAAGAGCTTGCAAAGACAATATGCATAAATTGAATTGTACAAAGATATCATTCACAAACTGTGAAAAATACAAAGCACTTTGAAATAAATCCAACAAAATATGTAGCAGGCTTCTAAGATTATTTAAATAATCATAAAATATTTTTATTGAAAAGATACTATAAAAATGTATAGATAAACACAATATTCACAAATTGGAAAACAAAACACTGTCCAGGCCAATTCATTTAGAGAGTCAATGCTTTGCATGTGACTTGGCAAGCTGAGTCTAAAATGTATCTAGCCTACAATAGGTCATGCTCACCCTAAGGAGGAGCAAGTTGGGAAGATTTGCTTACTGGATATCAAACTTTTTAAAAATTTTTTTGGCAATATAGTAACTAAGGCAGCTTGATGTTGGTGTGGAAAGAGACAAGCCAGTGGAACAGACTAGAGAGCCCAGAATCATATCCACAACATACAAGTAGTTGATACTTGAAAGAAGCAGTACTACTGGTCAGGGGAGATGAAATTTATTACTATTTATAATTGAAAATAAATGAAAGTGAAAGTTGCTTGGTTGTGTGTGACTCTTTGTGGTCCCATAGATTATAGGGTCCATGGAATTTTCCAGGCCAGAATACTGGAGTGGATAGCCAGTCCTTTCTCCAGGGGATCTTCCCAACCAAGGGATGGAACCTAGCTCTCCCACACTGCAGGGGGATTCTTTACCAGCTAAGCCACCAGGGAAGCCCACATAATAAATGGTGCTCAGACATTTTTATTTATGTAGAAAAATAGGAAACTTGATCCTATTTCACCTCATGCACAAAAAAAAAAAAACAATTTCAAATGAATTAACTCTTTCCATATGACTCTAACAGGCACATTTTAACATTCAAATATCTCTGAAATCAGAATGTTTTGACAATGACATATTATAGTTTAGTTTATCTTTTTTGTGTGTGTTGAAAACACAGTTTTTTCTTTTTCTCTTTTGAAAAAAAATGGTGGTGGGTCTTATATTTGATGATGATTTAGGTTTCATGAAATACGGTGTAACACTTTGGGTTTGGCTCAGTTCAATTCAGTTCAGTCACTCAGTCGTGTCCGACTCTTTGCAACCCCATGAATTGCAGCATGCCAGGCCTCCCTGTCCATCAACAACTCCTGGAGTACACCCAAACCCATGTTCATCAAGTCGGTCATGCAATACAGCCATCTCATCCTCTGTCATCCCCTTCTCCTCCTGTCCCCAATCCTTCCCAGCATCAGAGGCTTTTCCAATGAGTCAGTTCTTCGCATCAGGTGGCCAAAGTATTGGAGTTTCAGCTTCAACATCAGTCCTTCCAATGAACACCCAGGACTGATTTCCTTTAGGATGGACTGGTTGGATCTCCTTGCAGTCCAAGGGACTCTCAAGAGTCTTCTCCAACACCACAGTTCAAAAGCATCAATTCTTTGGCACTCAGCTTTCTTCACCATCCAACTTTCACATACATACATGACTACTGGAAAAACCATAGAAAATAAAAGTCAAAGTTCCAAAAATAAAACATTTAATGCCGGAAACTAGAAGTTTCCACAACTAACAAAATGACTAAGGGAGTGAAGAACCAAGAAGGCCCCCTTGCTGATCTTACCAATCAATGCTTGAGAGTTCACATGTAGGCAGCTATAAATCTCAGGACCTCCAAGAAGCTACTGACCCCTCCCTCAGCTCAGAAAGTCATTTGTAGTGATCTCAAAGACCCAGAGCACCCAAACTTCTTAATTTGAAGATATGCTTTCCTATGAGCTTCTGACACTGTTCAGTGCAGTCGCTCAGTCATGTCCAACTCTTTACGACACCATGGACTGCATGCCAGGCCTCCCTGTCCATTACCACCTCCCGGAGTTTACTCAAACTCATGTCCATTGAGTTGGTGATTTCATCCAACCATCTCATCCTCTGTCATCCCTTTCTTTTCCCGCCTTCATCTTTCCCAGAATCAGGGTCTTTTCCAATGAGTCAGTTCTTTGCATCAGGTGGCCAAATACTGGAGTTTCAGCTTCAACATAAGTCCTTCCAATGAATATTCAGGATTGATTACCTTTAGGATGGACTGGTTGGATCTTCTTGCAGTCTAAGGGACTCTCAAGAGTCTTCTCCAACACCACAGTTCAAAAGCATCAATTCTTCTGCATTCAGCTTTCTTTATAGTCCAATTCTTACATCCATACTTGACCACTGGAAAAACAATAGCTTTGACTAGGCGGACCTTTGTTGGCAAAGTAATGTCTCTGCCTTTTAATATCCTGTCTAGGTTGGTCATAACTTTTCTTCCAAGGAGCAAATGTCTTTTAATTTCATGGCTGCAGTCACCATCTACAGTGATTTTGGAGCCCCCCCACCCAAATATACTGTTTCCACTGTTTTCCCTTTCATTTGCCATGAAGTGATGGCACCAGATGCCATGATCTTAGTTTTCTGAATATCGAGTTTTAAGCCAACTTTTTCACTCTCTTCTTTCACTTTCATCAAGAGGCTCTTTAGTTCTCCTTCACTTTCTGCCATGAGGGTGGTGTCATCTGCATATATGAGGTTATTGATATGTCTCCCGGCAACCTTGATTCCAGCTCATGCTTCATCCAGCCCAGAGTTTCTAATGATGTAGTCTGCATAAAAGTTAAATTTAGCAGCATGACTATATACTTTCTTCATGTACTCCTTTTCCTATCTGTAACCAGTCCATTGTTCCATGTCCAGTTCTAACTCTTGCTCCCTGACCTGCACACAGGTTTCTCAAGAGGCAGGTCAGGTGGTCTGATATTCCCGTCTCTTTCAGAATTTTCCACAGTTTATTGTGATCCACACAGTCAAAGGCTTTGGAATAGTCAATAAAGCAGAAATAGATGTTTTTCTGGAACTCTCTTGCTTTTTCGATGATCCAGCGGATGTTGGCAACTTGATCTCTGGAGCCTCTGCCTACACCACCAAACAAAATGTTGTGGAGGTCTGATAGTCCTGAGAAACAAACACAGTGACGGCACAGGTCATGGTAAGGCCAAAGGCGTGCGTCCTCACAGAGTTAGAGGGCCAGTGGGGCCAGTCACTCTCCCCAAGCAAATTCTCACAACAGCAGTGCTCTCTATAGCTTAGATTCACATTCTTCTAATCTAAGAAAAACTTCAGATGCACCTTATGACTCTGCAGATGACTGATCTGAGCATATTAGCTCTTCTTTTACTGAATTTTAAAAAATTAAGATCTTTATTCCAAGTATGTGAAATTCAAGCAACTTTGCAAGAGCAAAGGATACTATTTTTGAAACAACAAATTAAGGAACTCGAAAAACTAAAAAAATCAGAATTCCTTCATGATATGAATATGTGAATAATTAATTGCACAAGGTGTTGAGGACAGGAGCTGTAAATCTGACACCCAGTCTTAACATTTTTGTGCTGCATTTAAGTAGACTTTGGACCATTAACCTGGGCAAAGGAAATGACAAGGGGTCGGCCTCTGTGAGATTCAATTCAAGGAAAGATACAAGATTGATTTGTAAAACCCTTGAAATGTAGATTTCTTGTAGATGTATTCTTCACGTTGTAAATATGTTTTGTACAGTGAAGCCATGGGAACCTATGTATAACAGAGCTTAGATATCTAAAACTCATCAATGCTGAGATGGCTAAATACCTGGCCTTTCATGTAAACCTGTCTGCAAAACTAGCTTTTTTAAAGAAAGATTTGGGGGGTTAATTTATCATTCAGAAATATTGTGTTTTCAAAAATTCAGTGTAAGCAACAGGCGATCTGTGTCTAAGGATGCGATTTTGAACCATATGGGCAGTGTACAAAATGTCACGAAACAACTGTTTCCACACTTGCACCTGATCAAAGAGCAGTGCTTCTCCATTTGTTTTGCAGAGAAATGTTTTTCATTTCCCGTGTGTTCCATTTCCCTCTGAAATCCATGATCTGATGTCATCCATTGTTAAAGCTCCCCCTTTTCTCCTTTCTTAAGGCACTGTTGCTATGGCACTTTTCTATAATCTTTTCATTCCTGTGTACAGCAGCTTAAAATTGCAGTGATTGAGTGTAACTCACTTGTTTGTATAAATTATTGAAATCCATTTGGACCCTGTAAGAATGGACTTAAAGTACTGTGTGCTGAAAGTACATTGATTGCTCAAATATGGGGAAATGGCCCAATGAACATGGTTATGGGAGGGAAGAGGAAACAAAGCCAGTCAGATGTGAATTGTATCTGTTGTAATAAACATGTTAAAAAAAAATGAAGAAATGAAAAAGGAGAGGTTACAACAGATAATGCAGAAATAAAAAGGGTTAAAAGAACTAAAAGGGTTAAAAGAACAACTATATGGCAATAAAATTGGTAACCTGGAAGAAATAGACAGATTCCTAGAAAAGTTCAATCTTCTAAGACTGAACCAGGAATAAATAGAAATTATGAACAACACAATTACAAGCACTGAAATTGAAACTGTGATCAAAAACCTCCCAAAAAATAAAAGCCCAGGACTAGATGGCTTCACATGAGAATTCTGTCAAACACCTAGAGACAAGCTAATGCCTATCCTTCTAAAACTATTTCAAAAAATTGCAGAGGAAGGAATATTTTCAAACTCATTTTAAGAGGACACCATCACCCTGATACCAAAACCAGACAGACAACACAAAAAAAGAAAACTACAGGCCATTATCACTGATGAACATAGATGCAAAAATCCTCAACAAAATTCTAGCAAACAGAATTCAATAATACATTAAAAATCTCATACACCATGATCAACTTGGCTTTATTCCAGGGATGCAAAGATTTTTCAATATATGCAAATCAATTAATGTGATACACCATATTAACAAACTGAAAGATAAAAAACATATGATCATCTCAATAGGTGCAGAAAATGCCTTTGACAAAATTCAGTACACATTTATGATTAAAACTCTTTCAAAAAGGGGCATAGAAGGAACTTACCTCAACATAGTAAAGGCCATATATGATAAGCACACAACAAACATTATTCTCAATGGTGAAAAACTGCAAACATTCTCACTAAGAATGGGAACAAGACAAAGATGTCCGCTCTCACCACTATTATTCAAGATAGTTTTGAAAATCCTAGCTACAAGAATAAGAGAAGAAAAAGAAATAAAAGGAATCCAGATCAGAAAAGAAGAAGTAAAGCTCTCACTGGTTGCAGATGACATGATGCTGTATAGAAAACCCTAAAAATAGTATCAGAAATTATTAGAGCTAATCAGTACATTTAGCAAAATTGCAGGATAGAAAATCAATACACAGAAGTCACTTGCATTTCTATATACTAACAATGAAAAATCAGAAAGAGAAATTCAGGAATCAATCCCATTCACCATTGCAACAAAAAGAATTAAATATCTAGGAAGCAACTTACCTAAAAAGACAAAGGAACTGTACACAGAAAATTATAAGGCACTAATGAAGGAAATCAAAGATGACATAAACAGATGGAGAGATATTCCATGTTCGTGGGTAGGAAGAACCAAACTTGTGAAAATCATTAGACTACCAAATGCGATCTACAGATTCAATGCAATTCCTATCAAATTACCAATGGCATTTTTCACAGAACTAGAACAAAACATTTCACAATTTATATGAAAACACAAAAGACCCTGAATAGCCAAAGCTGTCTTAAGAAAGAAGAATGGAGCTGGAGGAATCAACCTTCTTGACTTCAGATTATACTACAAAGCTACAGTCCTCAAGTCAGTATGATATTGGCACAAAATCAGAAACACAGACCAATGGAACAATATAGAAAGCCCAGAAATAAAATCATGCACCTATGGGTACCTTATTTTTGACAAAGGAGGCAAGAATATACAATAGGGCAAAGACTCTTCAATAAATAGTGCTGGGAAAACTGGACAGCTACATGTGAAAAATGACATTAGAACACTTCCTAGCACCATACACAAAGATAAACTCAAAATGGATTAAAGACCTAAATGTAAGACCAGAAACTATAAAACTCTTGGAGGAAAACATAGGCAGAACACTCGATGACATAAATCAAAGCAAGATCCTCTATGACCCATCTCCTAGAGAAATGGAAATACAAACAAAAGTAAACAAGTGGGACATGATTAAACTTATAAGCTTTTGCACAGCAAAGGAAACTATAAGCAAGATGAAAAGACAGCCTTCAGAATGGGAGAAAATAATAGCAATGGAAACAGCTAACAGAGGATTAATTTCCAAAATATACAAGCAGCTCATACAACTCAATACCAGAAAAACAAACAATCCACTCTAAAAGTGGGGGAAAGACCTAAACAGACATTTCTCCAAAGAAGACACACATATGGCTAACAAACACATGAAAAGTTGCTCAAATATCGCTCATTATTAGAGAAATGCAAATCAAAACTACAATGAGATATCCCCTCACACCAGTCAGAATGGCCCTTATCAAAAAGTCTACAAACAATAAATGCTGGAGAGGATGTGGAGAAAAGGGAACACTCTTGCACTGTTGGTGGGAGTGTAAATTGATACAGTCACTATGGAAGATGGTATGGAGATTCCTTAAAAAACTAGGCATGAAACCACCATATGACTCAGCAATCCCACTCCTAGGCATATACCATGAGAAAACCAAAAGTGAAAAGGACATATGTATCCCATTATTCACTGCAGCACTGTTTACAACAGCTAGAACATGGAAGCAACCTAGATGTCCATTGACAGATGAATGGATAAAGAAGTTGTGGTACATATACACAAAGGAAAATTACTCAGCCGTAAAAAGGAACACATTTGAGTCAGTTCTGTTGAGGTGGATGAACCTAGAACCTTTCAAACAGAAGGGAGTAAGTCAGAAAGAGAAAGATAAGTATCATATTCTAATGCATATATATGAAATCTAGAAAAGTGGTACTGAAGAATTTATGTACAGAGCAGCAATGGAGAAACAGACATATAGAATAGACTTATGGACATAGGGAGAGGGAAGGAGAGGGTGAGATGTGTGGAGAGAGTAACATGGAAATGCACATTACCATATGCAAAATAGATAACCAACAGGAATTAGCTGTATGGCTCAGGAAACTCAATCAGGGGCTCTGGATCAACCTAAAGGGATGAGATGGGGAGGGAGGTGGGAGGGAGGTTCAAAACGGAGGGGATATATGTATATCTATGGCTGATTCATGTTGAGGTTTGACAGAAAACAACAAAATTCTGCAAAGCAATTATCCTTCAATTAAAATATAAATAAAATTTTTAAAAATAAAAAAAAATAAACCAAAGTGATATAGGCATGATGACCCAGAATTTTCACAAACCAAAAGATAAACTGAAGGAGTGGAGGGATTCCTGGTGAGATACAAGGGGCCAAAGCTTAGAACTTAGAGCCTGGGGCCGAGCATAGCAAGCAGAGGGGCAAGTCACGGTAGCCCGGGTCCACAGCGTCCACTGTCTTCTCAAACGTTACTCTCCTTCCCGTACAAAAAGGCCCATCTGGGGAACTCCTTAGTGGTCCAGTGGCTAAGACTCTGTCCTTTCACTGCCCAGGGCCCAGTGGGGGAGCTAAGATCCCAAGCCTCGTGGCAAAAACAAAAGCCCATCAGTCACTTTCTCTTTTTTTCCTTCATAGCACTTACCAGGCAGTACATTTGGACTGTGATTTATAATGTCTCTCCCCAGCTAGAACATAAGCTCCAGGAAGACTGAGATGTTTGTCATCTGCCTGTATCTAGAAAAGTATAGAAGAGTACCCAGGATACACGTAGTATCACTCTATCAGAATTTACTGAATTTATTAACTCATGAAAACCCATCCACGGAGAAAGAAAAAAAAAAGGGAATTAGACACCAAAGAAAAGCATAGATTATAGACCCTAAGAACCAGAGACAGCACTTGATTTTGGATGCGTTTCTTTACCTCTAGCTATAATCTCTCATGAGACCAGATTGCATTATATGCCCTTGCATTCTGTTAGAGGCATACCCCTATATTTTCCAAAAATAAATGTCCTCTTTTTATTTATGCTTGTTTTCTCAAATTTAAGTGTCTCATAAGCAAAGGAGCCCTATACAAGGCAACTGGAAAAGTAGGCATAAGCCAGACGGTGACAGCAGAGTTTAGGCCCGAGTACACCATGGAAGTGGCGGGGCAAGGACGATACAACCAGAGCGGGCTCTGGGAGCACCATTCTAGCAGCGCCATCGATCCAACACGCATTTATCTGAGTGCTGCCATTATGTGGTTACGTGTGTGTGCATGCTCAGTCATAGCTGGCTCTGTGACCCCGTGGGCTGTTAGCCCACCAGGCTCCTCTGTCCATGGAATCTCCCAGACAAGAATACTAGAGTGTGGAGAAGGAAATGGCAACCCATTCAAGTATTCTTGCTTGGAAATTCCCATGGGCAGAGGAGCCTGGTGGGCTACAGTCCACACGGTTGCAAATAGTCTGACATGACTAAACAATAACAACAATGAACGAAATACACATCCAGAGAAGAGGAACCATCATGGAAGCCTCTCTAGAAGTTCTCTAAAAAGAGTGTTTCACTCTGGAAATTATTTGGCAAATTATATCTATGATAGCTTTTTAGCCTCTTTGGAAAAAGTATTAGTACTGGAAAAACTGCATGAAGAGACTGGAGATGACTGCCTCTCCAGTGGTGTTTGTCTGAATTTCTTTCTTTTATTCAGTCCCACAGAACACTGTGTACAGATATATGGGTGTTTTGTAAGATGGAATAAGGAAACAATGAAGCTTCTATTCCCTGGGAAAGAGAGGAAAGAGACCTCTTAGTCTAGGTCCTAGGCAACTGGTACCTCTGCCCCCTTCATCCACTGTCCCTTCACTGATGGTTAATTACTCTATGCTCACTCGTCCTTCGCCTTGTCCAGCCTGTGCCAAAGAAGCTCCACAGAAGCTGACAGGTTAGATGTCAGCCTTGCCTTTGTCGCTGTTGAAGGCTCTAGGGAAAACAGGTACACACGAGACAGTGGCACAGCTGCCCAAGACAGCGTACGATGAGATGCCGGAATCAGTGACCCAGAGCGTGGGGAGTCACGGCAGAGGGAGCGCAGGCGCTTCCATCTTTCAGGCTTAACCACAGGCTCACAGGGCACTGCTCAGAGCACGGCACAGGCCTCAGTCCATTTAAGGCTTCTGGCTGCCCCCACCTGGTGACTGTCATCCTCTAGTTGAGAGACCAACCTAAGGGAAGTAACGTATACAAGTTAAGTTGTTACCAGAGATTCAAGCTCAAACTTCTATTAAATCACTGAGAGATGCAACTTTTCTGAGGCCTGAGGACTTCAGGAAGAGCTTCCTACGAGACACAGATCTTGAACTGAATGAACAATTTTGAATACTCTAGCCAGTGCTACTTCAGATATATGCTGACCTCCAAGCTTCAGGCTTATTCCTCCCCTCACCCCCAGTAAGTCCCCTTGCCCTTTAGCCGGACCAGAAACTACTGTTTTTGTAGTCAGGAGTCCTGAAGTAGGCCACCCCAGCTCTGTTAATGTTATAAAGAGTTCACTTCAGTGACTTTACATGTGGTAACCTATATATACTGAGTACTGTCATTACTGCTCCAGGAAATTGGAGAAACAACAGATTTTTCTGTGCCCTTGTTTCTAGACATTACTCTTGAGGGCAGAACCTAGACTGACTGAGAGGCCTTGATGCTTTCAAAATAAATTTAATGATAATGTCAAAAGAAAAAAAAAGAATACTGGAGTGGGTTGCCATTTCCTTCTCTAGGGGATCTTCCTGACCCAGGGGTAGAACCTGAGTCTCCTATGTCTCCTGCATTGCCAGCAGATTCTTTACCTGCTAAGCCATCAGGGAATCATTAGATGGTTGGGGACAAGGTAAAAAATGGAGAAAGTAAAAGTAACTTCTCTCTAGGCCAAAAGAGAAAGCAAGATGACAACAATATGCCTCAGTTCAACTCCCTGAAGAACAAACATCTTCAAAATCAGGTTGAAAAAAGTCTTCAGATATTCTATTTCCAAAGTTATGTCTTTTTTCTTTGAACTCAAACTCAGAAACATAAATGTTTTCACTTTTGTATCCCAGCACATAGCACAGTGTCTCACCCATGAGAAGCAATCAGTAAATTGAGGGAACGACAGTCCCCATTTTATGCATTCCTGAATATCTCTCTTATTCCCTTAGGTTTCAGCTGTGACCTGGTAGTCTTTTCTGCTTTGCAGATAAACTAAATAGAATAGGTGGCCAGGTATGCTTTCAGATTATGTGGACATCCAAAAATTATATATGCAATAAGTATTATAAAATGGTTAGCTAATATTTATTTAAGATAGTACACATTCCTTCACCCAGGGAAAATAGAACAGGAATCAAGCAAACATATTTGCAACTTTTATTTTTAAAAAGCGCTTACAATCTTTGCTAAAGCCAGTTTGCTGTTGTTACAGATTTTAATTTTTTTTTCTTATAAACTGGTGAATGTTTCCCCCTGCAGGAAAACTTAGGTAAGTCCACAAACTGTTCCAGGTGGGAGATATATGTGGAATACTCATTCTTCTTTGGGTTGGGGAGAAAACACAGAGAGCTTCTGAGAAAAGGCAGTTTGGAGGAAAGAGCCATTGAAGCACATTCTTTTGCATATATTTTGACAAACTAGGGAGAAGAGGACATGCTCATTTGTTTTCTCCTTCTCATACACCTCAAACAACTCAGAATATTGCATCACCTTCTGGTGTGCCCTTAGAATAAGCTGTGGATTCTAGTTCCAATCCCAAAGAAAGGCAATGCCAAAGAATGCTTAAACTACCACACAATTGCACTCATTTCACACACTAGTAATGTTCAAAATTCTCCAAGCCAGGCTTCAGCAATACGTGAACTGTGAACTTCCAGATGTTCAAGCTGGTTTTAGAAAAGGCAGAGGAACCAGAGATCAAATTGCCAACATCCACTGGATCATTAAAAAAGCAAGTGAGTTCCAGAAAAACATCTACTTCTGCTTTATTGACTATGCCAAAGCCTTTGACTGTGTGGATCACCATAAACTGTGGAAAATTATGAAAGAGATGGGAATACCAGACCACCTGACCTGTTTGTTTCTTAAGAAACCTGTATGCAGGTCAGGAAGCAACAGTTAGAACTGGACATGGAACAACAGACTGGTCCCAAATAGGAAAAGGAGTACGTCAAGGCTGTATATTGTCACCCTGCTTATTTAACTTATATGCAGAGTACATCATGAGAAACACTGGGCTGGATGAAGCACAAGCTGGAATCAAGATTGCCGAGAGAAATATCAACAACCTCAGATATGCAGATGACACCACTCTTATGGCAGAAAGTGAAGAAAAACTAAAGAGCCTCTTGATGAAAGTGAAAGAGGAGAGTGAAAAAGTTTGCTTAAAGCTCAACATTCAGAAAACTGAGATCATGGCATCCATCACTTCTTGGCAAATAGATGGGGAAACAGTGGCCAACTTTATTTTGGGGGGATCCAAAATCACTGCAGGTGGTGATTGCAACACTGAAATTGAAAGATGCTTACTCCTTGGAAGGAAAGCTATGACCAACCTAGACAGCATATTAAAAAGCAGAGACATTACTTTGCCAACAAAGGTCCATCTAGTCAAGGCTATGGTTTTTCCAGTGGTCATCTATGGATGTGAGAGTTGGACTATAAAGAAAGCTGAGTGCTGAAGAATTGATGCTTTGGAACTGTGGTGTTGGAGAAGACTCTTGAGAATCCCTTGGACTGCAAGGAGATCCAACCAGTCCATCCTAAGGGAGATCAGTCCTGGGTGTTCATTGGAAGGACTGATGTTGAAGCTGAAACTCCAGTACTTTGGCCACCTGATGCAGAGAGCTGACTCATTGGAAAAGACCCTGATGCTGGAAAAGATTGAAGGTGGGAGGAGAAGGGGATGGCAGAGGATGAGATGGCTGTATGGCGTCATTGACTCAATGGCCATGGATTTGGGTGGACTCTGGGAGTTGATGATGGACAGGAAGGCCTTGTGTGCTGCAGTTCATGGGTCGCGAAGAGTTTGACATGACTGAGCGACTGAACTGAACTGACCTCTCTGTCACGGAGCAGGGCTATCTCAGTTGATGGCGGAAAAGGTGCGGTAGCTTATGAATGAGTCATACGATGCCGTGATGATCTGAAGTACATTTTTATGCCTGTGGTTATCCTCCCATATCAGAGTGCACTTATCAATGACCTAAACTTTTAACATTTTATTTGTTCATCCACTGACTTTTTCATTTTAATGGATCATGTGAGGTAAGAATATAATGACACTTCTTTTCCAAAAGTTTAAGCATTTTTCCTAGATATATTTGACATTCCATCTACATAGACCTATGCAAGTTTCAATCTTAGTTTACTTCTCTACAAAAATTAAAAATTCAGATACTAATTGATAGGGTAGCCAGCAATTTAGTAAAGATGAGTGCTCCATACCAGAGTCAGCGAGGAATATACTTCCCATTCTGCCAGTGCAGGACACAGAAACCATTCTAGATATTTCAAGTAAAAAGTAATTTAACACAGGAAATTCTCAACTCACATAAAGCTGTCTCATAATGCATCTTTGCGTATACTATTTTTCTCCCTGGAAAACTGTGCCCTCTTGTCTGCTTAGAGAATAATTTTCCCTAGTTCACACAGCATATTATCCAGAATGGTTTGTGTGGCACCCAAGGTCATTAATCATTATGTAGTATTTCAGTGATTGTACTGGGGAATTTAAAAGGTCAGAGAGCAGCAACTCAAGTGGAATTGGGCAACTCAAGAGAGTTCAAAATTCAAAGAGCTGTCAGTGGATGATAATTGGGTTTGTGTTCTTCTCTCCAAGGTTCTCTGAACATTGCTTTTTTCTTTGAAGAAATGGAATATTTACTTTACTACTTTGTTAGTAGTAACAATGACTTGCATTGTATCTTCCAACTGATCATGACCAAACAGTATGCTCATAGTTACAGCTTTATATAAGATTTAATTTTTTTTCACATTAGGAAATGGACATTGTTATGTCTTTCAGTATGTTTGATTTCTTAAACAAAAACAAACAACCAAAAAAGCCCCAGCAGTCTCTGCTTCCCTGTGTGTTTACATCAAATAGAGTTCTTGTCATTTTTTTTTTTTTACTGTTGATTTTAAGTCATTGTTTTGTCCATTAATTGCTGGTTATGAGCCAAGCCCTGTCTAAATCCTGGAAAGGGGCATGAAGTGAGCCTCCCTTTCCTTGAGGAGTATATGAATGTTGCCTTTTAAGTATTACCTGTTGTTGAAGAACATTCTAAAGAGTCCTTTTGTATTAAGTACTCTAGGTTACATATTCATAGCTGAGGTGTTTTACCTTAACATTAGCACTATAGCAGATTTTATGCCATCCTAATGCTTATTTATTGAGGACTAAATATTGTGTACACTGAATAAAGTCTACCACAAGTACACTTGTGATTCTCAGTAATGTTTTTGTTATCTAGAGGCTTTGACTTAGAGGGGGTTTTTATATATTGGTGGATCAATACTGCCTAATTATATCAGTTCCAAGAGAAGAGGGACAGTGTACAAGTCATTAATGTAAACCCAACACTAATGAAAACAGGAAAAAATAGGCCTAAAATGTATAGCTGCTGAATGAATGAATTTAAAAGCTCTACATACTGAAGACATGAGATACTCAAATTAAGGGTCAAAGGTGACTTGGCACCTAATGTTTCAATCTTGCTTGAGAATGACTTATATTGATTATTTTCAAATTCTAGCATCATGGTATAAACACTGATTGTGAAGAATGTTTAAATTTGTGGAGAAACTATAAAAAACTTTATGTTGATCTGAAATTACCTTATCACCTACACCTTGAACATATTGGACAACAGAAGAACCATAAAGTTTCCTAAGATTCTGCATACCAGATTAACCTTGAATTTTTACTACATGTCCCTGGAATTCCAGTTCCAGTAACATCTGTCTATGTTTCTTAAAATTTCCTAGTCACATCATGGCATATTTTATTCCTTTCTATGTTCGTCTCCCTACAATTACGTGATTTCTTTCAGGTCAGGGACAATTTTCACGTGCATCTTTCTAGAATCCAGCACACAGGATGTGCTCAATAAATTTTTGTTTAATTGATTGTAAGTAATTCTCTCCAGGTTATTACACTCAATGATCCTCTTCCCAGCTAGTCATGAGACCCCTACATGACTGAAATAATGAAGCAACTGAAATTTGTGTTTTATCTGTAAGAGCCTTTTTGGCTTAAGGACTTAGCATCAAAGGCTATCATTTGGCTTGGCTTTGATCTTAGTATAACTCTTTCCAACCTTATGTAACACCATGTCTTGGCTAAGCAGGAGCTGGGGCTGAGTTTCTTACCGAAAGTGAATTCATGTGAGGATATAAATCATTGATTCACATAGGTATCATTTCCCCATCATCCTCAAAAGGTAGCACATGTTATACTCTCATAATTTGTTTTTTCACCTACACTACATCCTGGAAATCACTTCATATCAGTTTAGAGATTTTTTTTCTTTACCATTGCATAGTACCCCATGGTGTGGAAGTGCCAATGTATCCAACCAACTTCTCATTATGAATATTTAAGTTGTTTGCCACTTCCCTGGTGTCTCAGACTGTAAAGCGTTTGCCTACAATGAGGGAGATCCCAGTTCAGTCCCTGAGTTGGGAAGATCCCCTGGAGAAGGAAATGGCAACCCACTCCAGTATTCTTGCCTGGAAAATCCCATGGACAGTGGAGCCTGGTGGGCTACAGACCATGGCTACAGAATCAGACACAACCGAGCAACTTCACTTTCTTTCTTCCTTTTCCTTTTTTTGCCACATTTTGCACAAATTGTGCTGCAATGAATAGAGATGTTCATATGTACTTTTATTTCCATTTGCCTGGTATACACTTGTCATCCCTTTGCTTTGTGCATTCATAATTTGCTTCCTTTTACCTCTGTCTCATATAGATCACAGAGTTGAAAACTGTTTTGTGATTCAATTCACAACTGGGCTTCCCTGGTGGCTCAGCAGTAAAGAATCTGCCTGCAGTGCAGGAGATGCAGGTTCAATCCCTGAGTCAGGATTATCTCCTGGACGAGGGCAAGGCCACCCTCTCTAGTATTCTTGCCAGGAGAATCTCATCAGAGGAGACTGATGGGCTGCAGTTCATAGGGCTGCAAAGAGTCAAACACGATGGAAGTGACTTATGACACACACGTGCACACATGCAATTCACAACTACTTAATTATTTTAGGGCATAATTACTATGTGTATTACATTATATTTGTTTTCTCTCAACAGGATTACTTTCCTTCTTTTCATATCCTTTTAATATTGTAGAAGGCTTGCATTTGTGCTTTGGCAGTTACATTTTTTATTGAAGTGTAGTTGATGTACAATATTATATAAGTTAGAGGTGTGTAATACAGTGATTCACAATTTTTATATTAGAAAATACTGGCTATATTTCCTGTGTTGTACATATATACTTGTAATTTACTTTATACACACTGGTTTGTACCTCTTAATCTCCACCCTCTGTTTGGCCACTCCCCTTTTCCTTCTCACCCCTGGTACCCTTTAATCTGATCTCTGTATCTGTGAATCTGTTGGATTTTTGTTATATTCACTAGGTTGTTGTATCTTTCAAATTCCACATGATATCATACAGGATTAGTCTTTCCATCTGATTTATTTCACTTAGCATAATATCCTCCAATTCTATCAGTGCTACTGCAAAGGGAAAATTTTCATATTTTATGGCTAAGTAATATTCCACTGAGTATATATGTACCACACATTTTTATCCATTCATCTATTGATGAACACTTAACTTGCTACTATATTTTGGCAATTGTAAATAATATTGCTATGAACATTTGAGTGCATAATATCTTTTCTAACTAGTGGAGATTTTTGGATATATTTACCCAGGAGTGAAATTGCTAGGTTAAATGGTAGTTCTATTTTAGGTTTTTGAGAAAACTTCAAATTTATATTATTTTCAACAATGGTAAACTGGTTGCACCAATCTTCATTCAACCAACAGTGTTCAAGTGTTCCCTTTTCACCACATTATTGCTAATATGTGTTATGTTGTTTCTGATGACAGCCGTTCTGACAGGTGTGGGACGGTGTCTCACTGTGGTTTAACTTCCGTGTTCTGACAGGTGTGGGATGGAGTCTCACTGTCGTTTTACTTCTGTGTCTGTCAGGTTTGGAATGATACCTCACTGTGGTTCTATTTCTTTGTTCTGACCAGTGTGGGATGGCTTTTCACTGTGGTTTTTCTTCTGTGTTCTGACAGGTGTGGGTGGCGTCTCACTGTGGTTCTTTTCTGTGTAACCCTAATGATTGCTGGTGTCGAGCATCTTCCCATGTGCCTGTGTGTCAGCTGCATGTCCTCTCTGGAGAAACCTCTATTCAAATCTTTTCTGTTTTCTAATTGGGTTGTTTACTTATTTAATGTTGAGTTGTATGAGCTATTTCTATATGTTGGATATTAACCCCTTATCAGTTATATCATTTGCAAATATTTTCTGCATTCAGTAGCTTGTCTTTTTATTTGTTTATAGTTTCCTTTGCTGTGAAAAAGCTTCTAAGTTTAGCTATGTTCCATTTGTTTATTTTTATTTCCTTTGCTCCAGGGGATAGGTCAAAAAATATTGCTATGATTTATGTCAAAGAGTGTTTTGCCTGTAGCTTCTTCTAGGAGTTTTGTGAAATCCTGTATGACACGTTGGTCTTTAATGCATTGTTTATTTTTGTATATTATGTTACATAATATTCTAACTGCATTTTTGACACACAGTTGTACAATTTTCAAAGCACCAATACTGAAAAGACTGTCTTTTCTCAATTGTATATTCTTCCCTCTTTTTTGTCATAGATTATTTGACCATTTATTTTTGGCCTCTCTATTTTGTTCCATTGAGGAAGGTGTCTGCTTTTGTGTAGTACCATACTGCTTTGATTACTGTAGCTTGGTAATATAGTCTGAAATCATGAAGTATGATTTCTTCAGCTCTGTTCTTTTTTCTCAAGATTATTTTGACTATTCAGAGTTCTTTGTGTTTATGTGTGTGAGTTAGCCACTTAGTCATTTCCAATTCTTTGCAACCCCATGGACTGTAGCCTGATAGGCTCCTCCATCCATGGAGTTTTCCAGGCAAGAATACTGGAGTGGATTGCTATTTCCTTCCCCAGGAGATCTTCCTGACACAGGGATTGAATCTGGATCTTCTGCATTGCATGCAGACTCTTTACAGTCTGAGCCACCAGGGAAGCCCTAAAATTAAAAACAAATATTTTGTGTGTATTTATATAAAAATTTTTAAATTAATGGTTATAGTTCTATGAAAAATGCCATTGGGATTTTGACTCAGAGAGATTGCAATGAATCTGTAGATGGCCTTGTGTTATATGGTCATTATAACATTATTAATTCTTCCATTCCAAGAATATGATATATTTTTCCATGTTTGCATCTTCTTTAGTTACCTTAACCAGTGTCTCATATTTTTCTGAGTCCAGATCTTTTTACCTCCTCAAGTAGGTTTATTTCTAGGCATTGTATTCTCTATTTCTGAAAGTTTGTTGTTGATGTATAACAATTCAAATGATTTCTGCATATTAGTTTTGCATCCTACTACTTTACTAAATTGATTAATAAGTTCTAGTAGTTTTTTGGTAGCATCTTTAGTATTCTACATATAGTATCATATCACCTAAAAAGAGTGACAGTGTTACTTCTTCCCAATTTGGATTCTTTTTCTTTCATTCCTTCTTCTATCTTCCTCTTCTTTTCTTTCTTCTTTTGTGTGATTGTTATAACTAGAACTACAAATGCTTTGTTAAATAAAAGTAGAAAGAGTGGGCATTCTTTTCTTGCTCCTTATCTTAGAGAAAAAGCTTTCAGCTTTATGCCAATGAGTGCGATGTTAGCTGCAGGTTTCTAATATATTGGCCTTTATTATGCTGAGGTATGTTTCCTCTATACTCTTAGGAGAAAATTTTTTTAAATCATAAATAGGTGTTGAATTTTATCAAAAGATTTTTCAGCATCTATTGAGATGATCATATAGTTTTTATATTTCTGATTTTTTACTGTAGCATATCACATTGATTTTCAGATATTGGAAAATGCTTTCATCCCTGAGATAAATCCTACTTGATCATGGTATATGATGATTTTAATGTGTTGTTGGATTCAGATTTCTAGAATTTTGTTGAGAATTTTTGCATTTATGTTCATCAAATCCTCAACAAAATACTAGCAAAGAGAATCCAACAACATAATAAAAAGATCATACATCATGACCAAGTATGTTTTATTCCAGGGATGCAGCAATCCTTCAATATCCACAGATCAATCAATGTGATATATCATATTAATAAATGAAAAGATAAAAACCATATAATTATTTCAATAGATGCAGAGAAAGCCTTTGACAAAATTCAACACCCATTAAGATAGGAAGTCTCCAGAAAGTAGGCATACTTTTTGTATGCCATGCTATGTCAAACATAATTCAACATAATAAAAGCCATATATGACAACTCCACAGCAAACATTATCCTCAATGGCAAAACATTGAAAGCATTTACTCTAAAATCAAGAACAAGACTAGAGTGCCCATTCCCACCAATACTACTCAACGTAGTTTTGGAAGTCCTAGCAATAGCAATTAGAGAATAAAAAGAAATAAAAGCCATCCAGATTGAAAAAGAAGAAGAAAACTCTCACTGCTTGCAGATGACATGATCTTCTACATAGAAAGCCCTAAAGATGCCACCAGAAAATTACTAGGGCTAATTAATGAATATAGTAAAGTTGCAGCATATAAACTTAATACACAGAAATTCCTTGCATTCTTATATGCTAACAGTGAAAGATCAAAAAGAGAAATTAAGGAAATAATCCCATTCACCATCGCAACTAAAAAAATAAAATATTTAGGAATAAATTCATCTAAAGAAACAAAAGACTGGTATACAGAAAACTATAAAACACTGATGAAAGACATCAAAGATGACACAAATAGATGGAGAAATATACCATTCTTGGATTAGAAGAATCAATATAGTGAAAATAAGTATACTACCTAAAACAATCTAGAGATTCAATGCTATTCCTATCAAACTACTAATGGTATTTTTCACAGAACTAAGACAAATAATTTCACAATTTGTATGGAAATACAAAATGCCCTGAATAGCCAAAGCAATCTTGGAAAAGAAGAATGGAACTGGAGGAATCAACATTCATGACTTCAGACTATACTACAAAGCTACAGTCATCAAAACCATATGGTACTGGCACAAAGACAGAAATATAGATCAATAAAGCAAAGTAGAAAGTCCAGAGAAAAATCCATGCACCTATGGACAGCTTATGTTTAACAAAGAAGGCAAAATATATACAATGGGAAAAGACAGTCTTTTCAATAACTGGTTCTGGGAAAACTGGTCAACTTTACATAAAAGAATGAAACTGGAACACTTTCCAACACCATACACAAAAATAAACTCAAAATGGATTAAAGACCTAAATGCAAGACCAGAAAATATAAAACTCCTAGAAGAAAAGATAGGCAGAACACTCTCCAACATAAATCACAGCAAGATCCTCTATGACTCACCTCCCAGAGTAATAGGAGGTGTAAATAATGGGAGGTGAAAATAAACAAATGGGATCTAATTAAACTTAAAAGCTTTTGCAAAAAAAAGAAAACTACAAGTGAAAAACACCCCTTACAATGGGAGAAAATAATAGCAAATGAAAAACCTGACAAAGAATTAATCTCCAAAATATACAAACAGCTCATGCAGTTCAATACCAGAAAAATGAACAACCCAATCAAAAAGTGGGCAAAAGACCTAAACAGACATTTCTCCAAAGAAGACACACAGACAGCTAATGAACACATGAAAAGATGCTCAGCATTACTCATTATTAGAGAAATGCACGTCAGAACCACAATGAGGTGTCTCCTCATGCTGGTTAGAATGGCCATCATCAAAATGTCTACTTACAATAAATGCCGGAGTGGGTGTGGAGAAAAGGGAATCCTCTTACAATGTTGGTGGGAATGCAAATGTATACAGGTGCTATGGAGAACAGTGTGGAGATTCCTTTAAAAACTGGGAATAGAACTATGATATGACCCAGCAATCCCATTGCTGGGCATATACCCAGAGTAAACCAGAATTGAAAGACACATGTATCCTAATGTTCATTGCAGCACTATATACAATAGTAGGATATGGAAGCAACCTAGATGTCCATCAGCAGATGAATGGATAAGGAGGTTGTGGTACATACACACAGTGGAATATTACTCAGCTATGAAAAGGGGTGCATTTGATTCAGTTATAATGAGGTGGATGAAATTGGAACCTATTATAAAGAGTGAAGTAAGTTAGAAAGATAACGACAAATATTGTATATTAACATATATGGAATTTAGAAAGACAATACTGACAATCCTACAAGCAGGGCAGCAAAGAAGACACAGACCTAAAGAAAAGACTTTAGGACTCAGTGGGAGAAATGAGGGATGATTTGAGAGAATAGCATTGAAACATTTACATTATCATATTTAAAAGAGATGACCAGAGCAGGTTTGATGCATGAAGTAGCTCACCCAAAGCCAGTGCTCTGGGACAACCCAGAGGGATAGGGTGAGGAGAGAGGTGGGAGGGGGGGTTCAGGATAAGGGGGGACATGTATACCTGTAGCCAATTCATGTTGATGTATAGCAAAAAAAAAAAAAAACCCAAAGTATTGTAAAGCAATTATCTTCCAGTTAAAATAAAGAGAAATTAAAGAAATGATCCATTCACATTGCAACAAAAAGAATAAAATACTTAGGAATAAATCTACCTAAAGAAGCAAAAGACCTGTACACAGAAAACTATAAGACACTGATGAAAGACATCAAAGATACCTAGCCCTGAACTTTGTTTTTTGGGAGGTTTTTAAATCACAGATTAATCAGTTTCAATAACGTTAATTGGTCTCTTCATATTTTCTATTTCTTCCCGGTTCAGTCTTGGAAGAATGTACACTTCTAACAACCTGTCCATTTTTAATAGGGAGTCCATTTTATTGGCCTGTAGTTGTCTTATGATCTTTTCTATTTTTGTGGTGGTGGTTCTTTTTCATTTTTGAATTGGGCTCTCTCTCCCCTCATTTTTTTTTATGAATCTGGCTAAAGTTTTATTAATTCTGTCTATCTTTTCAAAGAACCATCCTTTATGTTAATTTATTGTTTCTTTTTTGTAGTCTTTTATTTCTGCTCTAATTTTTTATGATTTCTTTTTTCCTACTAGCTTTGCATTTTGTTTGTTCTTCTTCCTCTAATTGTTTTATGTGGGAAGTTAGGTTGTTTATTTGTGATTATTCTTGTTTCCTGAGGTAAGATTGCATTGCTATGGGTTTGGGTGGACTCTGGGAATTGGTGATGGACAGGGAGGCCCAGCATGCTATGGTTCATGGGGTCGCAAAGAGTCGGACACGACTGAGCAACTGAACTGACTGAAAATTCCCTATTAGAACTGCTTTTGCTCCATGTCACAGGTTTTAGGTCATTGTTTGTTTGTTTGTTTGTTTTGTTTGTCTCTAGGTGTTTTTTTCTGTTTCCACAGTTATCCATTGGTTGTTTAGTAGCATATTTTTTAGGCTTCAGGTGTTTCTGTTTTTTGCATTTTTTGTAGTTGATTTCTAGCACTGTGGTGTTGTGGTCAGATAAGATGCTTGATACGATTTCAGATTTCTTAAATTGACTGAGGCTTATTTTGTGGCCCATTGTGTGATCTCACCTGGAGAATGTTCCATGTGCACTTGAATAGAATGTGTATTCTGCTGCTTTCAGATGGAATGCTCTATAAATATCAATTAAGTCCATGTGATCTAATGTGTCATTCAAGGTCAGTGTTTATTAATTTTCTCTCTGGATGATATGTCCATTGATTTAAGTGGGGTGTTAAAGTTTCCTACTATTATTGTGTTAATTTCTATTTCTCCTTTTAAATCTATTAATATTTGCTTTATGCATTTTGGTGCTCTGTATTGGGTGTATATATATTTACAATCATTGTATCTTCTTGGATTGACCCCTTGATCATTATGTAGTGTTCGTCTTTGTCTCTTGCAGTAGTCTTTATTTTAAAGCCTGTTTTTTCTGACATAAGTATTGCTATCCCAGCTTTCTTTTGGTTTCTATTTACATGGAATACCTTAATCCATCACCTCAATTTCAGGCTATATATGTCTTTAGATCTGAAGCAAGTCTCCTTCATGTAGCAAATATATGGGTCTCACGTTCTTATCCATCCAGCCATTCCATGTCTTTTGGTTGGAGCATTTAGTGCACTTATTTTAAGGTAATTACTGATATTTATGTATTAATGGCCTTCCCTGGTGGCTCAATGCAGAACTGAGAATTGGCCTACCAATCCAGGAGGTGTCGGTTTGATCCCTGGGTAGGGAAGGTCCGCTGGAGAAGAAAATGACAACCCACTCCAGTATTCTTGCCTGGGAAATCCATGGACAGAGGAGTGGGGTCATAAGATAGTTGGATATTACTTAGTGACAAAATAACAACAATGTATTTAATGCCATTTTGTTTGTTGTTTGGGGGTTGTTTTCTTAGGTCTATTTTTCTTCTGTTCTTGTATTCTTTTCTTCTGTGATTTAATGACTACCTTCGGCATTTTATTTGGATTTCTTTTTCTTTTTAGTGTGTGCTTATCTATAAGAGATTTTTGCTTTGTGGTTACCATGAAGCTTTTATGTATGAATCACACGCATGTGATTGTTTTAAGTTGCTGATCTCTTAATTTCAAATGTATTGTAACAACCCTAAATTTTTACTCTTCCCCTCACAATTATTGTTGATGTCATATTTTACATCAAATTTTTTTGTGTATCCTTTAACTTCTTATTGTGCTTATAGATTATTTCATACTTTCATCTTTTAATCTTCCTACCAGCTTTGTGTATAGATGATTTCTTGCCTTACCTGTATAATTTTCATGTTTTCAGTTGTGGCCTTTTCTTTTTTTTCTTAAAGAAGATCCTTTAATATTTCTTACAAAACTGGTTTGGTGGTGCTAACTTCTTTTAGCTTTTGGTTGTCTGTAAAGATTTTGATTTCTGCAATCTGAATGAGAGCCTTGTTGAGCAGAGTATTTTCTACTCAGGTTTTTCATAGGTTTTTCTCTTTCATCACTTTAAATATATTGTGGCACTCACTTTTGGCCTGCAGAACTTATGTTGAAAAGTTAGCCGATAGCCTTATGGGATGTCCCTTGATTGTTATTTGTTGCTTTCCCCTGGCTGCTTTTAATATTCTCTCTGCAACTTTTGTCATTTTGATTATAATGTTCCCTGGTGTATTCTTTGGGTTATTTAAGTATGGGAATCTACACTTCCTGGACATGAATGACTATTTCCTTCTCAGGTAAGGCAAGTTTTCACCTATTTTGTCTTCAAATGTTTTCTCAGGCCCTTTCCCTCTCTTCCGGGCCCTCTAAAACACAAATATTAATGAACTTGATGCCCCAGAGGTCTCTTAAACTGTTTTCATTTCTTTTCATTCTTTTTCCATTCATATCAGTGATTTCCACTGCCCAGGCTTCCAGTTTGCTATTCCATTCCTCTATAAAGATTTATACTCTACTGTTGATGCCATCTTGTGTATTTTTCATTTCATTAATTGTATTCTTCTTCTCTGTTTGGTTATTACTTAGTTTCCAATTCTTTGCTATAAACTACTAACTTCCTGCTCTGTGCATCCATTCTTCACAAGTCCTTTTGACCATCTTTATGATCCCTGCCCTGAACTTTACTCAGAGAGACTGCCTATCTTCACTTAGTTCTTCTTCTGAGGTTTTGTCTTGTTTCTTCATCTGGAACATGCTCCTCTGTTGTTTCATTTTGCCTAAGTTTCTATTTGTATTTTTATGTATCTGGTAGGTTAGTTATGTTTCCCAACCTTAGAGAAGTGGTCTTTTGTATGAGATGTCCTATGCATCCAAGCAGCATACTTTCCTCTTGTCACCCAAACTATATGCTTTAGAAGTTTCCCCTTTGAGGGCTATGTAGGTCCTTCTGTTATGTTGGTCTGATGGTGTGGACAATCTTGTAGACTCTATTTGCCCCTGGTCTGGTTGACTGCCAGGACCTGCTCGGTGCAGAAGCTGCCAGGTGCTGGCTGGCAGGGCCAGGTCACAAGGTGGCAGACTGCAAAACCCAGTGGACCCTGTAATTAATGCTAGACTACTGGCAGGCAGAACAGGGTCATGGAGCCTGGCGTCAAAGCATAGGAATCCTAAAGCTGGTTTTGGATCACTGGTTGGTTACAGGGACATTCCTGACACAGTTGGGTCCAGGGTCCAGGGTATCCTGAAGCTTGGGTTTGCCTGCTGTTGAGCATGGCCAGACCCTGGTTGACCCCAGGGCAGGGTCTAACCTGCTGTGGCACACTGGGTACACACACTGTGGGAGTTTGGTTTCCTTGCATCTGTTGTCTGTTGCCTGATGGATGGAGCTATGTGCTGGGCTCTCTAATTGGCAGGACCATGTCCAGTAGTGGCTGTGGGCTCCAGTGGTCTTAAGACAGCACGTGGGTAAATGGATGAGGATGTATTAACTAACCAGCCCAGTTAGTTTCTTGGCCTGAGGCATTTCTCAGGTTCATAACATTGTACAGAGGGTGTGATCAAAACCATCCCTAAGAAGAAGAAAGGCAAAAAGGCAAAATGGTTGTCTGAGGAGACCTTACAAAGAGCTGGGAAGAGGAGAGAAGCAAAAGGCAAAGGAGAGAAGGAAAGATATGCCCATCTGAATGCAGAGTTCCAAAGAATAGCAAGGAGAGATGAAGTCTTCCTAAGTGATCACTGCAATGAAATAGAGGAAAACAATGGAATGGGAAAGGGTAGAGATCTCTTCAAGAAAATGAAGAGATACCAAGGGAATATTTCATGCAAAGATGGGCACAATAAAAGACAGAAATGGTATGGACCTGACAAAAGCAGAAGATATTAAGAAGAGTTGCAAGAATACACAGAAGAACAATATAAAAAAGATATTAATGACCCAGATAATCATGATGGTGTGATCACTCACCTAAAGCCAGACATCCTGGTATGTGAAATCAAGTGGGCCTTAGGAAGCACAAACAAAGCTAGTGGAGGTGATGGCATTCCAGTTGACCTATTTCAAATCCTAAAAGATGATGCTGTCAAAGTGCTGCACTCAATATTCCAGCAAATATGGAAAATTCAGTAGTGACTACAGGACTGGAAAATGTCAGTTTTTGTTCCAATCCCAAAGAAAGGTAATGCCAAAGAATGCTCAAATTACCACACAATTGCACTCATCTACACATTAGTAAAGTGATGCTCAAAATTCTCCAAGTCAGGCTTCAACAATATGTGAATCAATAACTTTTAGATCTTCAAGCTGGATTTAGAAAAGGCAGACGAACCAGTGATCAAATTGCCAACATCCATTGGATCATAGAGAAAACAAGCGAAAAACATCTACTATTCTTTCACTGACTATGCTAAAGTCTTTGCCTGTGTGGGTCACAACCAATTGTGGAAAAGTCTTAGACATAGAAATACCAAATCACCTCACCTATCTTCTGAAATATCTGTTTGCAGGCCAAGAAGCAACAGTTAGAACTGGACATGGAACAGACTGTTTCCAAATTGGAAAAGGAGTATGTCAAGGCTGTATTATCGTCACCCAGTTTATTTAACTTATATGCAGAGTACATCATGAGAAAGGCTGGTCTGGATGAAGCACAAGCTAGAATCAATAGAGAAATATCAATAAACTCAGATATGCAGATGACACCACCCTTGTGACAGAAAGTGAAGAGTAACTTGCTCTTGCCTCTTGAATAAAATGAAAGAGGAGAGTGAAAAAGCTGGCATAAAACTCAACATTCAAAACATGAATATCATGGTATCCGGTCCCCATCACTTCGTGGCAAATAGATGGGGAAACAATGGAAACAGTGACAGACTTTATTTTCTTGGGCTCCAAAATCACTGAGGATGGTGACTGTAGCCATGAAATTAAAAGACACTTGTTCCTTGGAAGAAAAGCTATGACGAAACTAGACAGCATATTAAAAAGCAGAGCATTACTTTGCCAACAAAGGTCGGTCTAGTAAAAGCTATGTTTTTTCCATGTATGGATGTGAGAGTTGGACAGTGAAGAAAGCTGAGTGCTGAAGTATTGATGCTTTTGAACTGTGGTGTTGGAGAAGACTCTTGAGAGTCCCTTGGACTGCAAGGAGATCAAACCAGTCAATCCTAAAGGAAATCAGTCATGAATATTCATTGGAAGGGCTGATGCTGAAGCTAAAGCTCCAATACTTTGGGCACCTGATGTGAAGAAATGACTCATTGGACAAGACCCTGATGCTGGGAAAGACTGAAGTCTGAAGGAGAAGGGGACGACAGAAGATGAGAGGGTTCAGTTGCATCACCAACTCAATGGACATGAATTTGAACAAGCCCCGGGAGTTGGTGATGGACAGGGAAGCCTGGCATGCTGCAGTCCTTGCGGTCACAATGAGTTGGACATGACTGAGCAATTGAACTGAGCTGAACTGGGCATCCCAGCACTACTGCCTCCAGGCTCTTGGGCAGGGCCAAGTCTTGGAGTCAATGAGGGAAGATTCTGCAATGGCACCCACCCACATCACTGACCACACAACAGAAGTCACTCCCGTGAATGGCTGCCAACAGTGTCTATATCCTCGGGGTGCCACAGTCACCCCTTGCCTCTCTTGAAGATTCTCCAAGACTATCAAGTAGGTCTGGCCCAGTTTCCTATCAAATTTCTGCTTTTGATCTGGGTCCTAGAGCATGTGAGGCTTTGGGTGTGTCTTTTAGGAATGAAGTCTGTTTTTCTCTAATCCTGTGAGATTCCTGAAATTAAGCCCCACTGGTCTTCAAAGCCAAATGTCTGAGGACTCATCTCAGTGCAGGATCCCCAGACTGGAAAGCCCAGTGTGGGATTTAGAACTCTCATTTCTGTAGAACCTCTGCAATATATTTATTTTCCAATTTGTGGGCCACCCACCCAGGGTTATGAGACTTGACTATATCGAGTCTGCCCTGCCTACTGGTCTCATTTTGGTTCCTTCTTTACATCTTTAGTTGCAGATCTTTTCTATTAGGTTCCAGTCTTTCTCATCTATAATTGTCCTGCAAAGAGTTGTGATTTTGCATATACAAAATGGAATATTACTCAGCTATAAAAAAGAACCCATTTGAGTCAGTTCTAATGAGGTGGATGAAACTAGAGCCTATTATACAGAGTGAAGTAAGTCAGAAAGAAAAACACCAACACAGTATATTAACACATTTGTATAGAAGTTAGAAAGATGTTTAACGGTGACCCTACATGCAAGACAGCAGAAGAGACACAGATGTAAAGAACAGACTTTTGGACTTTGGAAGAAGGTGAGGGTGGGATGATTTGAGAGAATAACATTGAAACATGTATATTACCCTATGTGAAATAGATGACCAGTCCAAGTTTGATGTAGGAAACAGGGCACTCAAAGCCTGCACACTGGGACAATCCAAAGGGATGGGATGGGGAGGGAGCTGGGTGGGGGGTTTGAGACATGTTGATTCATGTCAAAATATGGCAAAACCACAACAATGTTGTAATTAGCCTCCGATTAAAATAAATTAATTAGAAAAATAGTGATTTTGATGTGCTTGTGAAGGGAGTTGAGCTCAGGGTTTTTCCACTCCTCTACCCTGGCCAATTCCTTGGTGGTAGCCTATTTAAATGTATTTTTTATAAAGATTTTAGTCTCTGTTTTCTTGACATTTTACAGTCTGATTTGTCATTAAGGGAATTCTCTGAGTGCTAGTGATCATTTACAAAAAAAGAGCTTACTTCACCTTCCTCTCTCCCTTCTCTTATTTTTAGGTGCATCATTTCTACTTTGTTGTAACTTATGTATTATATTCTCACCCTTAGCCCCACCTTTTACTCTGGGTTCAACTTGGTTCAATTAATGAAATGCTCACAATCATTTCTTTTCCTAAAGTTTCCCTAGTCATATCCTCTAGTATTTTCATCAGGAAGCCTCAGGAGGATATTCCATGAGTGCCTAAAGTGGATTTCATTTTTCTCATACTGCAAATGTTTGAGGATTTTTCAGTTTAATATATTGTGTAATTAATTTCTGCTACTTAATGTTTGTCTTTATTTTTTCAGGAAATTTTCATCGGCTGAGATGTATACTTATTTCTGTCTTCTTTTATAGTGGGTTTATGAAGAGGTAAACTGCTTTGATCTATTCACTTCACAGACAGCCTTGGCGATTTTGAATGGTTTATAAGATTTCAGGTTTAAGAATGCTCTCTGCTCTCAGTGTAGTCAAGTACAATTTCTTTAATGGATTTTTTGTGGGTGATAGTTATGTGCTCCCTTTTCTTTTATGGTTATTTGTCTTATAGGATCCTGAATTTCACCTCTTGAATTTTTCTTCCCCTTTTACCATTCAGAATCCAAAGGACATGTCCCAATTCATTTTGACTTTCTTCTCCCAGAAGAGACTGCTTGTATATACCAGGATTTTTTTCAGTATTTTCACAGTTGAAGTGGACTGTTAGCTCACCCTTAAGCTGTATACTTCCAGATCCCTTTTTACCATTTTCTAGACCCTTTAACACATCCTTTGTGCTCCACAAAAGTTTGCATCAAAAACTCTAAAAATAACTACTGAAAGAACAAAGCTAGAGGCTTCAGGCATAAAGCTACATTACAAAACTATAATAATCAAAACAGTATGACACTGGCATAAAATAGACATATAGATTAATGGAGCAGAATAAAGAACCAGGAAATAAATGCATACATATATGGACAATCAATTTACAACAAAGGAGCCTAGAATATACAGTGGGAAAAGCACAGAGTCTTCAATAAGTGTTGTTGGGAAAACAGGATAGCTACATGCAAAAGAATGAAACTGGACCCAACTTACAACATACATAAAAATTAAATCAAAATGAATTAAACACATTAATGTAAGACCTGACACTCTAAAATGCTAAAAGGAATCATAGGTAGTAAGTTCCTTGATATCAATCTTGGTGATGTATTTTTTATATTTTACACCAAAACCAAAGGCAAAAGAGCACAAACAAATAGCAGGTTTCCATCAAACCAAAAACTTTCTGTACAGCAAAGGAAATCATTAATAAAATGAAAAAGCAATCTACCAAACGGGAGAAAATGTTTGCGAATCATATATTAATATCTGATAAGGGCTTAGTACCCAAAATATATAAATAACTCACATAACTCAATTGCAAAAAAAAAAAATCCAATTATGAATGGGCAAATGCCAGAAGGGAATGGCAGAACATACTTAAAGTCATGGAAGAAAACAAGCTACAACCCTGATTACTGTACCCAGCAAGGATCTCATTCAAATTTGAAGGAGAATTCAAAAGCTTTTCAGACAAGCAGAAACTGAGAGAATTCAGCAACACCAAACCAGCCCTCCAACGAATGCTAAAGGATCTTTCCTAGATAGGAAACATGGATGGGGTATATAATCTCGAACCCAAAACAATAAAATAAATGGCAACGGGATCATACTTATCAATAATTACTTTAAATGTAAACAGGTTGAATGTCCCAACCAAAAGACAAAGATTGGCCGATTGGATACAGAAACAAGATCCCTATATATGTTGTCTACAAGAGACCCACCTCAAAACTAGGGACACATATAGACTGAAAGTTAAAAGCTGGAAAAAGATATTCCATGCAAATAAAGACCAAAAGAAAGCAGGAGTGGCAATACTCATATCAGATAAAGTAGACTTTAAAATAAAGGCGGTGAAAAGAGATAAAGATGGACATCACATAATGATCAAAGGATCAATCCAAGAAGAAGAAATAACAATTATAAATATTTATGCACCCAACATAGGAGCACCACAATATGTAAGGCAAATGCTAACAAGTATGAAAGGGGAAATTAACAACAACACAATTATAGTGGGAGACTTTAATACACCACTCACACCAATGGATAGATCAACTAGACAGAAAAGTAACAAGGAAATTCAAACTTTAAATGAAACAATAGACCAACTAGACCTAATTGATATCTATAGGTCATTCCACCCCAAAACAAGGAATTTCACCTTTTTCTCAAGCGCACACGGGACCTTCTTCAGGATAGATCACATCCTGGGCCATAAATCTAGACTTGGTAAATTCAAAAATACTGAAATCATTCCAAGCATCTTTTCCAACCACAATGCAGTGAGATCAGATATCAATTACAGGAGAAAACCATTCAAAACCTCCAACATATGGAGGCTCAACAACACATTGTTGAATAACCAAGAAATCACAGAAGAAATCAAAAATGAAATTCAGTTATGCATAGAAATGAATGAAAATGAAAACACAACAGCCCAAAAACTATGGGACACGGTGAAAGCAGTGCTAAGGGGAAAGTTCATAGCAATACAAGCTCACCTCAGGAAACAAGAAAAAATTCAAATAAATAACCTTACTTTACACCTAAAGGCAACTAGAAATGGAAGAGATGCAGAAGCCCAGGTCTAGGAGAAGGAAAGAAATCTTAAAGATCAGGGCAGAAATAAATGCAAAGGAAACAAAAGAGACCATAGCAAAAATCAACCAAGCCAAAAGCTGGTTCTTTGAGAAGATAAATAAAATTGACAAACCATTAGCCAGACTAATCAAGAAACAAAGGGAGAAGAACCAAATCAACAGAATTAGAAATGAAAATGGAGAGATCACAACAGAAAACACAGAAATACAAAGGATCATAAGAGACTATTATCAGCAACTATATGCAAATAAACTGGACAACCTGGATGAAATGGACAAATTCCTAGAAAAGTACAACTTTCCAAGACTAAACCAGGAAGAGACAGATAATATTAATAGACTCATCATAAGCACGGAAATTGAAACCGTAATCAGAAATCTTCCAAAACACAAAAGCCCAGGACCAGATGGCTTCACAGCTGAATTCTACCAAAAATTTAGAGAAGAGCTAACACCTATTCTACTCAAACTCTTCCAGAAAATTGCAGACGAAGGTAAACTTCCAAACTCATTCTATGAGGCCACCATCACCCTAATTCCAAAACCCGACAAAGATGCCACAAAAAAACTACAGGCCAACATCACTGATGAACTTAGATGCAAAAATCCTTAACAAAATTCTAGCAAATAGAATCCAACAACACATTAAAAAAATCATACATCATGATCAAGTGGGCTTTATCCCAGGGATGCAAGGATTCTTCAATATTCGCAAATCAGTCAATGTAATACACCACATTAACAAACTGAAAAATAAAAATCACATGATTATCTCAATAGATGCATAGAAAGCCTTTGACAAAATTCAACATCCATTTATGATAAAAAAAAAACCCTCCAAAAAGCAGGAATAGAAGGAACATTCCTCAACATAATAAAAGCTATATATGACAAACCCACAGCAAACATTATCCTCAAAGGTGAAAAACTGAAACCATTCCCAGTGAAGTCAGGAACAAGACAAGGGTGCCCACTCTCACCACTACTATTCAACATAGTTTTGGAAGTCTTGGCCACAGCAATCAGAGCAGATAAAGAAATCAAAGGAATACAGATTGGAAAAGAAGAAGTAAAACTCTGCTTGCAGATGACATAATCCTCTATATTGAAAACCCTAAAGATTCTACCAGAAAATTACTAGAGCTAATCAGTGAATATAGCAAAGTTTCAAGATACAAAATCGACACACAGAAATCCCTGGCATTCCTATACACTAACAATGAGAAAACAGAAAGACAAATTAAGGAAACAATTCCATTCACCATCGAAACAAAAAGAATAAAATACTTAGGAGTATTTCTACCTAAAGAATCAAAAGACTTGTATATAGAAAACTATAAAACACTGATGAAAGAAATCAAAGAGGACACAAACAGATGGAGAAATGTGCCGTGTTCATGGATTGGAAGAATCAATATAGTGAAAATGAGTATACTACCCAAAGCAATCTATAGATTCAATGCAATACCTATCAAGCTACCAGAGGTCTTTTTCAAAGAATTAGAACAAATAATTTCACAATTTGTATGGAAATGCAAAAAAACCTCGTATAGCCAAAGCAATCTTGAGAAAGAAGAATGGAACTGGAGGAATCAACCTACCTGACTTTAGGCTATACTATAAATCCACAGTCATTAAGACAGTATGGTATTGGCACAAAGACAGAAATATAGATCAATGGAACAAAATAGAAAGCCCAGAGATAAATCCATGCACCTATGGACACCTTATTTTTGACAAAGGAGGCAAGAATATACAATGGAGAAAAGACAACCTCTTTAACAAGTGGTGCTGGGAAAACTGGACAGCCACTTGTAAAAGAATGAATCTAGAACACTTTCTAACACCATACACAAAGATAAACTCAAAATGGATAAAAGATCTAAGCATAAGACCAGAAACTATAAAACTCCTAGAGGATAACATAGGCAAAACACTCTCTGACATAAACCAAAGCGGGATCCTCCATGACCCACCTCCCAGAATACTGGAAATAAAAGCACGAATAAACAAATGGGACCTAATTAAAATGAAAAGCTTCTGCACAACAAAGGAAACTATAAGCAAGGTGAAAAGACAGCCTTCAGAATGGGAGAAAATAATAGTCAATGAAGCAACGGACAAACAATTAATCTCAAAAATATACAAGCAACTCTTGCAGCTCCATTCTAGAAAAATAAAAGACCCAATCAAAAAGTGGGCCAAAGAAGTTAACAGACATTTCTCCAAAGAAGACATAAAAATGGCTAACAAACACATGAAAAGATGCTCAACATCACTCATTATCAGAGAAATGCAAATCAAAACCACAATGAGGTACCACTTTACACCAGTCAGAATGGCTGCCATCCAAAAATCTACAAGCAATAAATGCTGGAGAGGATGTGGAGAAAAGGGAACTCTCTTACACTGTTGGTGGGAATGCAAATTAGTACAGCCACTATGGAAAACTGTGTGGAGGTTCCTTAAAAAACTGCAAATAGACCTGCCATATGACCCAGCAATCCCACTGCTGGGCATATACATCGAGGAAACCAGAATTGAAAGAGCCACGTGTACCCCAATGTTCATCGCTGCATTGTTTACAATAGCCAGGGTATGGAAGCAACCTAGATGCCTATCAACTGAAGAATGGAGAAGTAAGCTGTGGTACATATACACAATGGAATATTACTCAGCATTAAAAAAAAATTCATTTGAAGCAATTCTACTCAGATGGACGAAACTGGAGCCCACTATCCAGAGTGAAGTAAGCCAGAAGCAAAAACAACAATACAGTATATTAACACATATATATGGAATTTAGAAAGACGGTAACGAGAACCCAGCATGCGAGACAGCAAAAGGAACGCAGATGTATAGAACAGACTCGTGGACTCTGTGGATGAGGGCAAGGGTGGGATGATATGGGAGAATGGTATTGAAACATGTTAATTATCATATGTGTAATCAATTGCCAGCCCAGGATTGATGCTCGGGGCTGGTGCATCGAGATTTCCCGGGGGGAGGAAGGAGGGAGGGAGGAGGGAGGGGGGTTCTGGAGGGGGAGCATATGTAAACCCATGGCGATATCATGTCATTGTATGACAAAATTAATAAAAAAAATAATAATAAAAAAATAAATGGGCAAAATACTCATTTTTCTAAAGAGTACATAAGGTCAACAAGCACATGAAAATATGCGTAATATAATAAATCATCAGTGATGTACAAATTAAAACCTCAATGAAGTATCACCTCATTGCTATTAAAATGGTTATCATCAAAAAGACAAGAAATAAGTGCTGGTAAAGTGAGGAAGACACCCTGGAATGTGAAGTCAAGTGGGCCTTAGGAAGCATCACTACGAACAAACCTAGTGAAGGTGATGGAATTCCAGGGAGCTCTTTCAAATCCTAAAAGATGATGCTGTCAAAGTTCTGCACTCAATATGCAAGTAATTTGGAAAACTCAGCAATGGCCACAGGACTGCAAAAGGTCAGTTTTCATTCCAATGCCAAAGAAAGGCAATGCCAAAGAATACTCAAACTACTGCACAATTGCACTCATCTCACACACTAGTAAAGTAATGCTCAAAATTCTCCAAGACAGGCTTCAGCAATATGTGAACCGTGAAATTTCAGATGTTCAAGCTGGTTTTCCAAAAGGCAGAGGAACCAGAGATCAAATTGCCAATATCCATTGGATCATCAAAAAAGCAAGAGAGTACCAGAAAAAAACATCTATTTCTGCTTTATTGACTATGTCAATGCCTTTGATGATGTGGATCACAAATAACTGTGGAAAATTCTGAAAGAGATGAGAATACCAGACCATCTGACCTGTCTCTTGAGAAACCTGTATGCAGGTCAGGAAGCAACAGTTAGAACCGGACATGGAACAACAGACTGGTTCCAAATAGGAAAAGGAGTATGTCAAGGCTGCATATTGTCTCTCTGCTTATTTAACTTACATGACAGTACATCATGAGAAATGCTGGGCTGGAAGAAGCACAAGCTGGAATCAAGACTGCCAGGAGAAATATCAATAACCCGAGATATGCAGATGACACCACCCTTATGGCAGAAAGTGAAGAACTAAAGAGCCTCTTGATGAAAGTGAAAGAGGAAAAAGTTGGCTTAAAGCTCAACATTCAGAAAACTAAGATCATGGCATCTGTCCCATCACTTCATGGCAAATAGATGGGGAAACAGTGGAAAGTGTCAGACTTTATTTGGGGGGGGGGGCTCCAAAATCACTGCAGATGGTGATTGCAGCCATGAAATTAAAAGATGCTCACTCCTTAGAAGGAAAGTTATGACCAACCTAGATAGCATATTAAAAAGCAGAGACATTACTATGCCAACAAAGGTCCATCTTGTGTAGGCTATGGTTTTTCCAGTAGTCATGTATGGATGTGAAAGTTGGACTGTGAAGAAAGCTGAGCACCGAAGAATTGATGCTTTTGAACTGTGGTGTTGGAGATGACTTTTGAGAGTCCCTTGGACTGCAAGGAGGTATAACCAGTCCATCCTAAAGGAGATTAGTCCTGGGTGTTCATTGGAAGGACTGATGTTGAAGCTGAAACTCCAATACTTTGGCCACCTCATGCGAAGAGTTAACTCTTTGGAAAAGACCCTGATGCTAGGAAGGATTGGGGGCAGGAGGAGAAGGGGACCACAGAGGATGAGATGGTTGGATGGCATCATCGACTCGATGGACATGGGTTTGTGTGGACTCTGGGAGTTGGTGATGGACAGGGAGGCCTGGGGTACTGTGATTCATGGGTCGCAAAGATTTGGACATGACTGAGTGACTGAACTGAACTGAAGGATGTGGAGAAAAAGACACATTTATGCATTGTTGGTGGGAGTGTAGCCACACATGTGGCTGTTGATGCAGCCACTATGCAAAACAATAGTAATGTTTCTCAAAAAGTTAGAAATATAATAAATACCACATGATGCAGCAATTCTTCTTCTGGATATTCATCTGAAAGAAAAAAAAAAGACTATCTGAAAAAGATATCTGCACCCCATGTTCATTGTAGCATTAGTTCATAAGCCAGGACAGGAAAATATACTAAGTATCCAATGATGGATGAATCAATAAGAAAATGTGTATGTGTATATAATGGAAAATTATTCAGCCATCAAGAAGGAAACTTTGCCATCTGTCACACCATGGATGGAATTATGCCAAAATGGAATAAGGTAGAGAGACAAATACTGTATGATCTCATCTGAACTCACAGGTAGAGTTCAGATTCAAGGGTCTGGGAGTTGGCAAAATAGGTAAAGGGGGTAAAAAAAATACAAACTTCCAGCTATAAAAGAAATTAGTAATGGGATATAATATAAAGTATGGTGGCTATAGTAATACTGTACATTTGAAAATCACTAAAAAATAGATCTTACAAGTTCTCATTGTAGTCAGAAAAAAATATCTACTTAGGTGTGGTGATGGGTGTTGAGATTTATTTCTATATACACGTACTGAATCATTGTTATATACCTGAAAATAATATATTGTTATACGTGAACTACATCTCAATAATAATAAAAACTCTTCTGTAGTTGGTCATCCATATTTATTTTACTTACAGGTAGTTTGCAAACTGCAGTGTACTCTGCTTGTGCTGAATGTGTGGCTCATCCATGGCTTTGCTTTAGATTATTCCATAGTTTCTAGAAAATGTGTAGAAGAGATCTGGGTTTTGGTGCATTCCCTTATCTTTAGGAACCTAGATTCCAAATTTTTCCCCCTTAGTCAACTGACTTTAGTCAACCCCATAATACGAGAGACTGACAAAAGGATGGGAGTATAGCAAAAAGAGTGCTTTAGACTATGATATACCATTTCCACCTGATAGCGGGGCTGCTGGGCTCATACTTGGTGATAAAGCAACACCTAATTCATGAGGGTCAATCTCTATTAAACCTAATCACAAGCCAAGAGCTGTTTTTCAGGAAGAGAATTATTTGCCTAAGAAAATGCAACTTTGTTTCAAATCTTGGAGGTCTTTATTCACTGTTTTTCCTATCAGAGATTAGACACATTTCAAGTACATTGGACCCACTGAGTCAAAACTGGTGAAGTGCATAGCTGATTACGTCGCTGCTTTTACCACGTGGGTTTATTTTGCCTGAGATCCCTATTCAAAACCCATTAACTTCTGATCACACAGTAAATACACCAGTATAGTTTTTCCTAATGTGTTTGTTTGGATTATGGTTCACTAAAGATATTCATTTTGCTTCTAAGAAGTAATATATCTTTTTACTTAAAAGAAATTCAGATAAAATACAGAAGAGACAGACCAATTTATCATTGTACTGTATTTGGAGTGAAGGGAACTAGAAGTGTGATCTCATATGCTTTCCTCATAATCATTATTTTGTAATTCTTCCAGTCTAATATGAACACATACAATGTTTTCTCCCTCTTTACCCAAAATACAGCATAGTATCTTACACACATTTCTAAACCTTACTTTTTCACATTGCTTTCTATATTAGGAATAAAGAGTATTATTTTGTACAACCTTTTCAGTTCATTTCAGTCACCCAGTTGTGTCCAACTCTGTGACCCCCATGAACCACAGCATGCCAGGCCTCCCTGTCCATCACCAACTCATGGAGTTCACCCCAACTCATGTCCATTGAGTTGGTGATGCCATCTAACCATCTCATCCTCTGTTGTCCCCTTCTCCTCCTGCCTTCAATCTTTTCCAACATCAGGGTCTTTTCAAATGAGTCAGAACTTTGCATCAGGTGACCAAAATACTGGAGTTTCAGCTTTAACACCAGTCCTTCCAATGAACACCCAGGACCAATTTCCCTTAGGATGGACTGGTTGTATCTCCTTGCAGTCCAAGGGACTCTCAAGAGTCTTCTCCAACACCACAGTTCAAAAGCATCAATTCTTCTGCACTCAGCCCTCTTTACAGTCCAGCTCTTACTACGCACCAATAAATTTATTATTTAATCAGCTCCCTAATGAGGGCTCCCTTGATAGTCAGTAAAGAATTCGCCTGCAATGCAGGAGACCCTGGATTCGATTCCAGGGTCAGGAGGATCTGCTTGAGAAGGGATAGGTTACCCACTCAAGTATTCTTGGGCTTCCCTGGTGGCTCAGCTGGTAAAGATCCACCTGCAATGTGGGAGACCTGGGTTCAATCCATGGGTTGGGAATATCCCCTAGAGAAGGGAAAGGCTATGCACTCAAGTATTTGGGCCTTCAGAATTCTATGGCCAGTATAGCCTAGGGGTTGCAAAGAGTCAAGACACAACTAAGCAGGTTTCACTAGTGATGGGTACTTCGGTTACAAAATGTTCCAATGAATAGTTTTACACATTCTATTTCACACACATGTGCAAGTATATTCCAGAAGTAGGACTTCTGGATCAAAAGATTTAAGTATCCGTCATTTTGCATGATAGCTAAATAATTGCTCTCTACATGAATTACACTAATTTATAATCTCACTGCAATGTATGAGAATGCTCATCTTATTCAATGCTTCCAAAGGTTTATCAGCCTTTTGAATTCCTGTAAATCTAACTTTTCAGACTGTATTTTTTATGAGATAAAGCACTTTTTCATATGTTTAAGGGCCAACAGTCTTCTGCCTTCATTTTGCCCATCTTCCTCTTCAGTGGAAGTTGATTTTTATAAATACTAGAGATTAGCACTTTGTGAATCAATTCACAATTATTTTTCAAGTTTTATCATTTGTCTTTTGGCATAACTGATAGCATTTTCTTGCCACAGGCTTTCCTTTTTAAATTGGATTTTCACCTTCTTCTATTATAGCCTTTAGATTGTGAGTCATAGTTAGGGAAAACCTCCCCAGTCTAATATTGTAAAATGAAAACCAGTGAAGAGAGGTAAGGTTAAACTCTCTGCGTAACTTTTCTGATCTTTCTGCTTACCAGGGTTTTTATGCAAGCCAAGGATCATTGTACTTAGTACTTCACATTTCAGCCATAGCTCCTTGCACAAAGTTGCACAAAAATTTTGATAAACGGCTCTCTTTAGAAGTGTTTCCCTGTCCACTGAGCTACATGACGTAGCTAAGAAAGTTACCAATTAATAATGGCTTGTGGCTAATAGCTTATTAAAGAGCCTGTGCTGTAAGAATTAAAGCAGCAAGTAATTAGTAGCTATGTTCACAACTGAAATTTCATATGCAGTATGAACAAAAGTAACCATTACATCAACCATTAGAAGCTCAAACATTACATAACAGAGTCAGTGCTTGATATGAATGCACTGATTTATATATTTCTGGTTAAAGGGAACAAAAAGAATGAGAAACCAGTACATTAAATGACTAGTATATTAGATAATTACACCTAAATAATACAGGCTACCACTTGAGTGCTTTCTACTTAGAAGTGTTTTACCTTTAACATAAAGTTATCATGCTTATGAAGATTTTAAATTATAGCTTCGAGAGATTAAAAATCATGTACAAGTTCTGAGTTATTACTTGGCTGTGGCAGAACTGGTAATCAGACCTGAGGCTTGTACATACCTGCCATACAGGTATGGCAGCTATGGCAGAATTGGCAATCAAAGGCCAAAGTCTGTATGTTCCCCACCATGGAACTATGGATCTCCAAATGCACTGTGTGACTGGTAAACTCTCTGAATCGTGATGTACAGTTGATCCTTCAAGAACACAGGGGGTGAGGAGTATCCCCGTTCCAGTATCCAGGGTTCCATACTGGCAGATTCAACCACCCACAGATGATGTGCCATAGAAGTACATATTTATTGAAAAAAAACTGACATATAAGTAAACATATGCATTTTATTGTTCAAGGGTCAACTGTATAATATTTTAAGTGAAAAAGTTATGTGGGAACTTGTAATTATATTTGGGCCATTCCAAATGTTTCTATGAAAAACTGAATTAATTTGTCTGTTTATCTTCTGGTTTGAACCTGAGTCACCTCTGCATCACAAGAGGATTTCCATAGCAGATGACAAAATACATACTCATTGTATGCCTGCTGAAGGAGTGATATGAAGCTGTGAATCACAGAAGTTAAAATGTAAAATCAGATGTCAGAAAAAAATTAACACTAATTAAAGATAATGTCTATGCTCATTTAAATTAGAAAATCTAAGGCAACAACCTAGAGAAAGTATTAAGTATGGTCCAATGGAATGAACCTTCTTTAAAACAAGACTAATTTAATTTACTATCTCCAAAAACTTCTGCTAAAAAAAACCTCAGTAGAAGAAATATATGCAGCTATTTAATATTCTACTTATCAAAACCCTATATTCCATACAATGAGGTTATTACCAAAGCTAGTATCTGGTATCTAAACAGTGCAAAGATTTTTGTCTCTTATGGAAACCACCATTAGACACTGATTACAGATGTAAGCTGCTAAACTATTCAATAGCCCAAACAACCTGAGTTCATTAATTAGTCATAAGAGGGGAAAACATCACTGGGTTAATGAACAAAATACTGCTACTGGTCCCTAAAAAGGACTTTGTTGTTATGTTTCACAAAACTATTAATTTTCTTTCTGCATTATCCTTTGCTTTGATCCTGATGAAGACACTGAGCCTATGCATACTAAGTAGGGTAAATTGGTTTTTAGAAGGTCAAGAAAATTGTGAGAAGTAAACTTTTTGCACATACTAATAAACAAGTGAGACACACACATATTAGAAACACTGGATATTTAATGTCAAAGAATTTGAAGTACAAAAATTAAACAACACATGATTTCAACATTAAAAAACTATAACTTCTTATTCAACTATACATTGAATATCAAAAAAACAGAAATATAACTATAAAAACCTTGAATACCTTAACAGCAAAACTATAATTTATTTCTACAACAAATAATTACTAACTAAAATATTTATAGTTATGTTCAAGGACCACAATGGTAGACTGCTTTTTCTTTAGTACTGCATTAAAATTCGCATCTTAATCTTTTTGCCCTTCATTTCTTTTTTCATAATAGTTAGATGCTTCTGGTTATATCACTGTTCTAATCTCTGATACAGATAGTGATCCTTGGTAATCAAATCTAGTGTAACCATTGTCTGCAATTGCTTTAATACTTCTGAAACTCTATTTAGTAAAGTTACAATGAAAAAATTTAATGTAAACTTCTGGGTTCTTTTGACCACTCAAGAATCAGAAGTTATTTAAAACCCCCAAATTTTAAAATAAACAGTAGTTTGTTATACCTTTATCAAGAGAAATCACTGAGTTAACTTTTTAACCGTAGCATTTTTACAAGTTTTACAATTGTAGGTTATTCTGATGTTTACTATGTTGAATATATAATTTTCATTTTAAAACCAAATGTACAAACCCGATTCTAAAATAAAACAGTATTTTAATGTGCATGCTTTACAAAGAAACTTCTTCCTCCTGTGTACAGTATTTTCTTCAGAAGAATGAGGCCTGATTGGAGATATACAGTCGCTGTCCAACATGGCTGCCATTAGCAAAAGGCATCATCGGTGACAAGGGATAGCCTGGATAAGAGTAAGGCCTTGAAGTGTAAGGAAGCACGCTGGGAATCCCAGAAGAGAGGGTAGCACTAACAGGGGAAAGACTATTTACTGAGCTGCGACGGAAACTGCAGTCTGTAAACAAATACATAACAATTATGCTGCACATCTTTATGGTTACAAATTTTACTCAAAGAGACAAAGCATTATATAAACACAGTTTAACATAATGTTCTAAAACTTTCAAAATCCTGATAATCTTATATTGCTGGTAAAGACTATCTCAGCATTGACAGCATTGCAAATCCTGACAGTTTCATCAGTCAGTATTATGTAAACTTTCACTGACACAATGCTTCAGAGATCTTACTAGAATGCATTCTTGGATATCTATTCATTGTTTTGTGCCTTTATGATCACCAAAAAAGAGAACCTCTGATTTCTCTTATTCTATTCACAATGAAGCTTCTTTTAAATCTGGTATTGACACTAAGTGGTCAGTCATCCATGAAGAAAAGATATAAAACAAGGAATTCATTATTTGCTTCTTTTTAAAAATTGTGTTAGGTATCAAATCAGCAGAAACATTTACCCCTGGATTGCAAAAATTGTCTAATATTTCATTACCTAAATATTAATATAAACAATTATACAACTCAACAAACCAACTTAGTATCAGAATCCTACCAGTACCATAAAACAGTAAGATGAATCATCTTCATAAAATAAACGTCAAGAAACCATTATCAACTTACAGTATTGAGAAATCCAAGAATTAAACCAAATTATTTTTTGAAAACCAGTATTTGAAATTTTACTGTTCCAAAGTCAACATCAATCTTATGTAGCTGTAATTTCCTGCTTCATTAATTATAATGTTTAGAGATGTGTGTGACCATTAAAGACCAAATCTGTAAATCCTGTACTTTCCAAAAACTCAACTATGTTCTTTAGTGTAGAGTATGACAGAGTGTGAAAATGACTATAAAATGATTATTTATAAAGGGTATGGTACTTCTAGGAATGGAAGAAATTAGGTCATCTAATACATAGCTCAAGTTTTTTCCTACATTTTCCTGGTACTATAAATGAGGTCTAAAAATTAACCTAGTATTGTCATGGAACTTAACAGGAAGCCAACAGCAATGAGATCAACTGCAGAGGAATAAGCTCAAGAAACATCACAAAGAACCTAGTTAAGAAAAAAAAAATGGAAAAAATAAAAATCAGTTAAATGTAAGTTTAATTTCTAGCACTGTAAAACTCTAATTAGAATAATTTTTATAAACTTTTAATGGTACCTAAGATCAATGAAAGCAGTCTGCTAGAAGACGAGAAATACCAAGGCATCCAGTTAAAAATATTTGCAATATTTTGAAACTGGATAAGGAATTACTTTGATACCATTTGCTTTCCTAATATCCAGGTATTATAAAGTAGCATAAATCCAGATATTATAGAAAATTTTTTTCTTTTAAAGGATCCTCTTTGCCTGAAGCATTACAATATTGAGCATAAATAGAAAGCTTAGTGTTTCTGATAATTCTAATAATTGTTTTTTAAAAAGTTCTGATTCTAGCCTCTCATTCTAAAGATTATCTCCCAATCCATTCCTTATTAGCCATGTACATATAGTTCATGCTTTCAAATTTTAACAATGTGATCATAGACAACATGATTTAAAAGAACAGATCTTTAAATAGTTATACTTTGTATGTGGGGAAACGCAGTTTTCAGAGCAATCAGTTTTCACTCTGAGTTTATATCTATTCAAGATCTAGTGTAGCCTGTTCATGGAATATGGCTAAGAGAGATTTTCAGAAGACTTCACAAAGACAACTGGCTGCTGACAGTGTTCGTTAGGTCTGAAAACGTCATTTTTTTTATACACTCCTACCGTGAACCTTTGATTTAAAAACACACTAATGACCACTGTAATCTCACAGTCTGAAGGAGACTAAAATATAAAATTAAAAGGGCACTTTGATGGCTTTATTCATAGAGGATAAACAAAGAAAAAAAATTTCTCCCTAATACTACAAAGGCTGGGAAATAAAAAGCTTCAGATGTTCACAAGCATTTTAAAAAAATCTCTTTTGCGATCTAAAACTCTTAAATATATTCAGAAAACATCTGGGTGTCTAGAAAATATAATACATACCAAACTTGAGATAATACCTGTGAGATAAGTCTAGATGAACTGTATTTCCTCTAACATATAATTTATCTATCACAGACAAGAGAACTCAGAAACATCACTGATTTCTATGCAACAATATATTAACAAATGAATTAAAATTCCTAACATATATTTACTTGCCCACCCCTGCTTTTTATTCCCAATGAGCATCCTTAGTTCTTCAATCCCACTGTTTCTGCCTCAGACTGGGATATGGACTCCCCTCCCCCTTTCTTAAGGAAATGACATAGAGCCAATTTCAGAATTTGTTTTACCCTGAGAATTATTCAACTATCTTAACACTTTTTAAATTGAGGTACAATTTACATCGGGCTTCTCTGATAGCTCAGCTGGTAAACAATCCACCTGCAATGTGGGAGACCTGGGTTTGATCCTGGGTTGGGAAGATCCCCTGGAGAAGGGAATGGCTATCCACTTCAGTATACAGGCCTGGAGAAGTCCAGGGACTGTATAGTCCATGTGGTTGCAAGGAGTCAGACACAACTGACTTTCACTTTCACAATTTACATACAATAAAATGCATACATGTTATGTGTTCATTACAATAAGTGTTGCTAACTATAAAAGCCTATGTAAACAACGCTTAAAGCAAAATATAAAACATATCCTTCAATCTAGAAAATCCCATAATCCACTTCAGAGCCCTTCTATTGGAGGCAACCATTTTCTGATTTTAGCATTATTAGCTTAATTTTGTTACCAATAAAGTTTTTTACTAATTAATTTTGATTCTCTAAATCAAAATATTAAATAGGAATAGCTTGAGTCCTCAGAAGTCCTACTTTAAACCACCTCTTTCACTGGAGAATACTACCGACAAAAGATGGCTGATTTGAGTGACCTTTCCGTATTCCATACAGTGTAACAGAGAAAAAACAAGTTAAAAATTAGGCCTTATAACTCCTAGGAAAGTACTCTTTCCACCTGATCAAGCTCTTTTACTCTGACAATCTTCTCAAAACTGAGTTGAGAGAGTGTTTCAAAAGGATGTTGTGGGCAGGGCGAGAGAGAGAGTGGTGAAGCTTCCCTGGTGGCTCTGTTGGTAAAGAATCTGCCCACAACGCGCGAGACCCAGATTTGATCCCTGGGTTGAGGAGATCCCCTCACATAGGGAACGGCAACCCACTTCAGTACTCTTGCACGGAGAACTTCACTGACCAGAGCAATCTAGCAGACTACAGTCATGGGGTCACAAAGAGTCCGACGTGACTGGCTAACACTAAGCTACCGGGCTTCTGCTTACACCACTCACACCCTCACTTCAACCCACACAGCTTTGTATTCCCTTGCTTCAGATGCTAAACTTTTATGTAACATTTCATTTAAGGAAAAGGCCCTTTTGTACAAAAGATGTATAAGTAACTTGCTCTAATATAATGCTTTATTAGAGATACCATTTTAATAAAATCCTCTAAAATGCCGTATGTATATGCTGAATGAAGACATTTTTACAGAATAAATTTGATTTATAGGTTTAACCTTAAGTGGGCTCTTAATTACAGAAAATTCTGAAGCTATGTCTGGCGTGAGGAAGATAGTGAATAACAACCACGGTGCCACATGTGAGCAGGGAGCAAGGGCAGAACCTGGCAGAACACGCACCACCTGTTCGCCAGTCCCACCTCTGCAGTGAGTATAACGTGGTCTCCTACCCTTCTCTGTCCAGCATGAGAGACAAACACCAATATGTTTCTCAGTGAAAACTAAGAAATAGGTATACTGATTTATTCTCTATTTGTGTCTTGCTTTACTAATTCTTTTACACATCTTCATGGAACATCACAGAATCGCCAGCTGCGTTTGTTTCATACAAAGGACAAATCCTTTAAAGTGAGTTCTGAGAAAGTATCCTCTCATATTAATCTTTTTCTTTTAGTTTCTAACCCGACACCCTTTAAATTAATTTTCCATTAAAAAATAAATTCCTCTTAATTGGCTTTTTTCTTTCTCCTTGTTAGCTCTGTGATTCTACCTTGCTATCCACCTCCTCTCTTCCATGCACCTTTTTAAAGGGCGCGCTTCAGTGATTTTTAAGTATGTTCACAAAGTCATGCGAACAACCACCACCATCCAGAACAGAAGCTCTGTATGTGCCTATCAGCAGTCACTCCCCACTCCATCCCCGCCAGCCCCAGCAACCACTCACTCTTTTGTTTCTATAGATTGGCCTATTACAGATTTTTCATATAAATGAAATTACATAATTAAGGTGGTCTTTCTTAACTGACTTAGCATGACTTTAAGGTTCATCCATGTAATATGTATCAGAACATTTTATAGCCATTGTATAGAGATAATACATTTTGTTTACCCAAATTGTTTATCAATTTGTTTATCAATGGACATTCACATTCACCTTTAGATTGTTAGGAATAACGCTGTTAAAGAATAAGTGCACAAAATTTTGTGTGGACAAACGTCTTCAATTCTCTAGAGGGAATAACTACGAATGGAATTACTGGGTCATATGGTAAACTCTATGTTTAACTTTCTGAGGCACTGCCAATGATTTTCCAAGAAAACTATATACCATTTTAACACTCCCAACAGCAATGTGAAGCACCCGATATTTTGGCCTATGAAAAACATTTCAACCTTTAACATGTATTTTAAGCATTTCTTTAGGTTTCTATGAGATCTCTGTCAAAATTTTGAAAAAATTTCATCTATTTTTTATTTCAATTTCTAATATTCTAATGGCCTTAACTATAGTAACTCAATAACTTTCTTTTACTGAACCACTGAATTTCATCTTTAAAAGTTTTTTGTAACAATATTTATTATACATATCTAGACTATTTTTAAAAGGCTGGGTACAAACATAGACATTAAAATCATGTATGTTAGAAAACAATTAACATTAATCATTCATTATGTTGTATTTCTGGAGAAGGCAATGGCAGCCCACTCCAATGCTCTCTCCTGGAAAATCCCATGGATGGAGGAGCCTGGTAGGCTGCAGTCCATGGGGTCCATAAGAGCCAGACATGACTAAGCAACTTAGCAGCAGCAACAGCAGCATGCTGTATTTCTATCCTAGTAGGGAAGACCAAGAGCTAACTGTAAAGCAGAGGAACGTATTTTCACAATTGGTAATTATTAAGCAACTATAACCTATGAAATATTTAAAAATCATTAACTAAATTTTTATGTGATATTTTTGACTGGACTACATTAGGAGTATCAAATTTACTGGTATTTTTACCTCATTTACTTTCCCTACTTCAAGTAAATTTTTTTAAAGTATTTTTATTTCCTACTTAATTGTTCCTATCAGGTGACTGAAAGTAAAGGGCAAAGAGTACACATGCAACGACCAATGTGTTTCTCTAGACCAGGCCACAGAGTACCTGAGGTCAGCATTTCTGTTTTAAGATGATTTATAGGAGGGTTTGAATAGGATAATCTTAGAAATAGGTGGCTGGGTAAGAAAGTCACTGTCTGTAAATGTTTCCTTATAAGCTTCTAGTTAATTAGTTCTCTGATTTTACTAGACGATTATATTTCTCAGATTCAATTTCAAGGGAAAATTATTTACTGTTGTTTTTAATTATCTTTTAAAATTACAGTGTAACTCCCATATAATTTTGAAGACTTGGGTTTAAAATTCTTACTCTAAAAACTTTGATATATCATAAACATTTTGTCAATTATCTGTATTATTATTAAGAAATTACAGCTGTTTCACTCTCAACTATCTAAAGATTATGACTGAAACCCCCAAACAAAGGTCTGAAACCCTTGAAAATGCAAACTAGTATCACTACAGTGAAAGCACAGTCTCAGTGCCTGCCTGGGAGAGGACCCGGAACAATGAATGCATTACAGTAAAGATGACTGAAATCTTCATTTTCTTGATTTCACAGATTTATAAAGCAAAACTGACCAAAGCGTACATTTTAAATATGAGCATTTTATTATATTTTAATTATACCTCAAAAAAGTTATAAAGAAATCCCAAGCATTTCTCTGGGTTAGTTTAAAAGTTTCCCAAACTACATCCCACACAATTCTTGTTGAAACTTAAGAATCCCTTGGGCCAAAAAACATCTTAGGAAAATTTTAGGAAAGATGGATTTAACAGCTAAATAAATTGCACTATTATTCAGGATGCTAATTGCAATGCATTATAACTTCCAAGGGAGTATATATAGTTCATGGTTCTTCCCAAACTTGACCACAGAAACAGCTATCTCACTGAACAGCTGTGCAAGTCAGTATAGGAAAAACCTTTAATAAGATTACTATATAATGGGAAAACATTAAAAACAAATCAGAAAAATTAATACAGCAATTATAAACTCAAATGTCTTCAGAGGCCAAGATGTAACGAACAAAAGAGCTCAAAAAGGATCAAAAGTAAAATAATAGGTGTCCAGCTATTTGTACTGAAGTGAAACCTAGCTGCTTTCCTTTCAAAAAACTGAAGAGACTAGACAAATTCTTTCTAGAACTTCCAGTATGCTACCTTTGTATTAAAAGATTTAATTGTGTCAAGTTCCTTTTAATGCTAGTTTATATACCATTTGGAAAAAAAGGAATAAAAGGGCAGCCTATGAGAGGGAAAATTATGATTTGAGTTATAGCAGACTAGGCTTCCTAGGGGGCACTGGTAGGTGACTCCTGGAAAAACCACAGCTCTGACCATACAGACCTTGATGGTTTTAATCCACTGTCTAGGGGCTTCCCTCATAGCTCAGCTGGTAAAGAATCTGCCTGCAATGCAAGGGGCCCTGGTTTGATTTCTGGGTTGGGAAGATCTGCTAGAGTAGCGATAGGTTACCCAATCCAATATTCTTGGGCTTCCCTTGTGGTTCAGCTGGAAAAGAATTCACTTGCACTGAGGGTCTGAGACCTAGGTTCGATCCCTGGGGCTGGAAGATCCTCTGGAGAAGGGTACGACTACTCACTCCAGTATTCTGGACTGGAGAGTGTCACGGTACGTGCACAGTCCATGGGGTCACAAGGAGTCAGACACGACCGAGTAACTCTGACTTTCACTTAGGTTTCTCATAGCTTTCCTCCCAAGGAGCAAACATCTATGAACTTCAAGGCTACAGTCACTGTCCACCGATAATTTTGGAGCCCAAGAAAAGAAAGTCTGTAACTGTTTTCACTTTTTCACCAACTATTTCCCATGAAGTGATGGGATCAGATGTTGTGACCTTGGTTTCTTGAATGTTGAGTTAAGCTGGTTTTTTCACTCTCCTCTTTCACCCTTATCAAGAGGCTCTTTAGATTCTCTTCACTTTCTGTCGTGAGAATGGTATCATTTGAATATCTGAGATTCTTGATATTTCTCTTGGCAATCTTGATTCCAGCTTGTGATTCATCTAGCCTGGAATTTCACACGGCATACTCTGCATATAAGTTAAACAAGCAAGGTGACAATATACAGCACTCCTATACTACTTTTCCAATTTTGAACCCGTCAGCTGTACCATGTCTAGGTCTCTTACTTCATGACCTGCATATGTTTCTCATTTTTCAGGAGACAGGTGCAGTGGTCTGGTATTCCCATCTCCTGAACTTTCCAGTTTGTTGTGATCCATACAGAAGCAGAAGCAGATGTTTTTCTGGAATTCCTTTGCTTTTTCTACAATACAATGAATGCTGGTAATTAAATTTCTGGTTCCTCTGCCTTTTCTAAAAGGCATCTGGAAGTTGTACATCTGGCTTGTACATCTGGAAGTTCTCAATTCATATACTACTGAAGTCTAGCCTGAATTTTGAGTATTATCTTGCTAGTATGTTAAATGAGTGCAATCGTATGGTAGTTCGAACATTCTCTGGCATTGCCCTTCTTTGGGATTGGAATGAAAACTGACCTTTTCCAGTTCTGTGGCCACTCCTAAGTTTTCCAAATTTGCTGGCATATTCAGTGCAGTACTTTAACAACATCATCTTTTAGGATCTGAAATAGCTCATCTGGAATTCCATCATCTCCACTGGCTTTGTTCATAGTAATGCTTCATGAAGTCCACTTGAATTCCCACTCCAGGATGTCTGGCTCTGGGTGAGTGATTATAGCATCATGGTTATCTGGGTCATTAAGACCTTTCTTGTATAGCTTGTCTGTATATTTTTTATACCTATTCTGAATCTCTTCTACTTCTGTTAGGTCCTTACTTTTTCTTTCCTTTATCGTGACCATCCTTGAATAAAACATTCCCTTAATACCTCTAATTTTCTTAAAGAGATTTTTCACTTGTTTTCCTCTATCTGTTTGCATTGTTCATTTAAGAAGGCCTTTTTATCTATCATTCCTGTTTTCTGGAACTCTATATTAAAGTTGGATATATCTTTCCTTTTTCCCTTGCCTTTTGCTTCTCTTCTTTCTTCAGCTATTCACAAAGCCTCCTCAGACAATCACTTTGCTTTCTTGCATTTTTTTTTTTTGAGATGACTTTGGTCCATAGCTCTTCAGGCAATCTGTCTACCAGATCCAATCCCTTGACTCCTTTTGTCACTTCCACTGTATTAATCATAATGAATATGATTTAGGTCATACCTGAATGGTTTAATGGTTTTCCCTACTTTCTTTAATTTAAGTCTGTATTTTGCAGTAAGGAACTCATGACCTGAGCCACAGTCAGCCCCAGGTCTTGTTTTAGCTGACTGTATAGGTGCATCTCCATTTTCAGCTGCAAAGAATATAATCAATTTGACTTTGGTATTGACCATCTGGTCAAAACTTTTAGCCTTTTCCCTACTTCATTTTGTACTCCATGGCTAAATTTGCCTTGCTATTCCAGTTATTGCTTGACTTCCTACTTTTGCATTCCAATGCAAAAGTGTGATTCTTTCATGGATCACAGCCTTGTCATGGCAAAGGAGCTTGTATAACTTAATGAAGCTGTGAGCCATGCCATGCAGGGCCACCCAAGATGATTGGGCCATAGTGAAGAGTTCTACAAAATGAGGTCTAGTGGGGGAAAGGATGGCAAACCACTCCAGTATTCTTGCTGCAAGAACCCCATGAACAGTATCTCAAGTATGAGTTATATTTAATATTTATTGAGCACTTACTAAGTACAAAAAATAACTACACAAGATCAGCAGTATTTAATCCTTATAATAGCCTTACAAGATAAGTACTACTAATTTTCTCTTTAACATGGAGGAAATTGAGGTACAGAAAGGTAAAAATCTTACTCAAGAACATACAGATTACTTCCCAGTGAACTACATTTTTTTTTGCCTCTATATGTAAAAATGAATTTAGATACTAATAATCTTTACTCAAACTCTAAACTACCTTTAATTTCCTACTAAAACTTATCCTCCTCAGTACCACATTGAAAGTGAATGTGAATCCTAATAAATATAACTTCGTTTATTCTAAACTGTATCAATAATAATTTTGATTTAATAAATCTGAAAAAATCAGACTTCCATTGTCGTTAGTTTGAGAAATCTGAGGTAATCTACTTACGATACATTTACTTCAACCACATCTACTTTAAAATACTGTTTGTCATCTTGGTGCTTCACAATGTACAGACTAGCCTGTTTAAAGTTTTGAGAAGTCCTAAAATATGGAAACCACGTTAACTTTCTAAAACTTTGTGTAATACATCTATAATCAACAAAGCTATAATCACCAAAAACTGTCACAAGGTTTCACTGGACAATTTTAAATATTTTTTCTTAAAAGTGTAAGAAGAATAATTTATACTGAGCTTTCTGAAAACTATATATATCACTTAATATTCCTAAGAGGCTTTTTCTTACCTGCTTATTTTCTCCAAGTTCTTCTACATAGGTCCAGGCTGAAGAGACTGTGTTCCCTGTCTGTAAGCAGTGAAGACAGAAAAGAATTGAGTCTTTAGATTGATGTTATCCCTATCTTGGAAGTGATGAAATCCTTGATAATATCAGTTAAGTTATCTGATCAGTAAATATGAAAATAAATTTAGAGGAAAAGAAACAAGTGATAGTTATTTCTGAAGTTCTGCAAAGATGAAAAAAAGCAGTATTTTTCTTTTGGAATGAAAATTATGATTTAATACATTAACAGAATTAACATATCTTTGTACACAAATTAAGACCTTATTAGGTGGTTTTTCCAAGAAGTACTACTCTACCAATAAAATAATAAAAATATTTTAAAAACAAATCAGCTGCCTGATTTTTGATAAGTGGATAGCCAAAGGACCTAAGTGAATTTGAAAAATATCAATATCCTTTCCCTGTGTGTTAAAAAGAAATAAACAGCCAAAATAATACTAACCTTAAAAAATACTTGACTTATTAACAGCTAAACTTGATCTACTTGAAGCCTTACTTAACTATATACAGTATAACTCTGAATGTACATCCATTTTGCTGGATCTCTGCATTCAAGTATGAACAAGTAAAAAATGCTTGATCCACATAAAACTATAGACTTTTAAATACTGATCTTATAGATAACTCAGCAGAAAAAGTCACCATATTTTCTGATTTTTATGTAATAAATTAGGTATTTAGTCAACCCTTCCCAGTGAGAACTAAATACCCACACATTTATTAAAAGAAAAGCTACCTATCTGAAAGCACTGAGAATGGTCAAGACTGAAGAACTGTGGGACTGTGATCTTAGACAAGAAGCTCAAAGAGATGTGCACATCTGGAGATATGTTTTGCCTACAAAGGCTGGCAAGTTCTAAAGAGGGATCTGAAAGACAAAGGAAGATGGCAAGACAGACAAATTTCTGAGGATAAGAGGACAGAAAATGGAATTGAGGAGCATGTCTAAAACCCTGAATAAAACTGAACTAGAGGAGACCAATTTTAATTTTAGATGACTAAATTCAAATCTCCTCAATACCTGCCAAGATTAAGAAAATCTGGGGTTGTCAGTCCATTGGTCACCTTTTTACAGCAAGCATATTAACTTTCAGATCCCCACCACATTTTTCAAATATAATATCTGGCATTCAATTGAAAAAAACCAATCATATAAAAAGATAAAATAATGTGACCTAAAATCACAACAGAAGTCAACAGTAACAGAGCTGTAGGAAATCTAGACAAAGTTTTCAGAACTAGACATCAAAATAATTATGACTACTATCCTCAAGGAAATAAAAAATTAGACTGAAAAGTTTGGAAGTAAAAATATAAATCACAACAAAAAAATCAAATGAAATTTCAGAACTGAGAAATTCAAATAATTATTTTATCATATTAGACACAGATAAAAAGGAATTCAAGAGCCAAAAGACAAGCCTGAATAAAATATGTAGACTAAGTATACAAAAGAATGGAAAGGTATAGAAAGAACACAATAGATAAATGGGATACAGTAAAATGCTCCAACAATTCATAACTGGAGTACCATATAGAAAAACAGAAAATGGGACAAAAGCAATATAAGAAAACAGAGTAACTTAGAACTTAGAAATGAAGAAGCCCAGGGTTAGCAGAAGGAAAGAAATCACAAAAATTAGGGCAGAAGTAAATGAAAAAGAAAAAAAGGAGGCTATAGCAAAAATTAACAAAACTAAAAGCTGGTTCTTTGAGAAGACAAATAAAATAGATAAACCGTTAGCCAGACTTATCAAGAAAAAAAGGGAGACTCAAATCAACAAAATTACAAATGAAAATGGAGAAATCACAACAGACAACAGTCATACAAAGGATCCTAAGAGACTACTATTAGTAACTATATGCCAATAAAATGGACAACTTGGAAGAAATGGACGAATTCTAAGAAAATATAAACCCAAACCTGAACCAGAAAGAAGTTAAAAATCTTAACAGACCCATCACAAGCATGGACATAGAAACTGTAATCAAAAATTTTCCAACAAACAAAAGCCCAGGACCAGATGGCTTCACAGGTGAATTCTACCAAAAATTTAGAGAAGAGCTAACACCTATCTTACTCAAACTCTTCCAGAAAACTGCAGAGGAAGGTAAACTCCCAAATTCATTCTATAAGGCACACCAGTGCCAAAACCAGACAAAGATAGCACAAAAAAAGAAAACTACAGGGCAATATCACTGATGAACATAGATTCAACAATCCTCACCAAAATGCTAGCAAACAGAATCCAACAACATATTAAAAAGATCACACATCATGACCAAATGGGCTTTATCCCAGGGATGCAAGGATTCTTCAATATCTGCAAGTCAATCAATGTGATACACATTAACAAACTCAAAGATAAAAACCATGTGCTTATTTCAATAGATGCCTTTGACAAAATTCAACACCCATTCATGATAAAAAAAAAAAACCTCTCCAGAAAGCAGGCATAGAAAGAACATACCTCAACATAATAAAAGCCATATATGTTTATCACACAGCAAACATTATCCTCAATGGTAAAAAATTGAAAGCATTTCCCCTAAAGTCAGGAACAAGACAAGTAGTCTCCACTATTATTCAACATAGTTTTGGAAGTTTTAGCCACAGCAATCAGAGAAGAAAAAGAAATAAAAGTAATCCAGATTAGAAAAGAATTAAAACTCTCACTGTTTGTAGATGACATGATCCTCTACATAGAAAACCCTAAAGACACCACCAGAAAATTACTTGAGCTAATCAATGAATACGGTAAATTTGCAGGACATAAAATTAACACAGAGAAACCCCTTGCATTCCTGTACACTAACAACGAGAAAACTGAAAGAGAAATGAAAAGAAGAAAATACCTAGGAATACATCTACCTAAAGAAACAAAAAAATGTATACACAGAAAACTATAAAACACTGATGAAATAAATCAAAGATGACACAAATAGAGAAATAAACCATGTTCATGGATCAGAAGAATCAATATAGTGAAAATGAGTATACCACCCAAAGCAATCTATAGATTCAATGCAATTTCTATGACGCTACCAATGGCACTTTTCACAGAACTAGAACAAATAATTTCACAATTTGTATGGAAATACAAAAAACCTCGAATATCCAAAGCAATCTTAAGAGAGAAGAATGGAACTGGAGGAATCAACCTTCCTGACTTCAGACTATACTACAAAACTACGTCATCAAGACAGTATGGCACTGGCACAAAGACAGATATGTAGATCAATGGAACAAAATAGAAAGCCCAAAGATGAATTCATGCACCTGTGGACACCTTATTTTTGACGAAGGAGGCAAAAATATACAATGGAGAAAAGACAATCTCTTTAACAAGTGGTCCTGGGAAAACTGGTCAACTACACTGCAACACTTTCTAATACCATACACAAAAATAAACTCAAAATGGATTAAAGATCTAAATGTAAGACCAGAAACTATAACTCCTAGTGGAAAACATAGGAATAACACTCTCTGACATAAATCACAGCAAGATCCTCTATGACCCACCTCCTAGAGTAATGGAAATAAAAGCAAAAGTAAACAAATGGGACCTAAGTGAACTTAAAAGCTTTTGCACAATTAAGGAAACTGTAAGCAAGGTGAAAAGACAGCCTTCAGAGTGGGACAAAATAATAACAAATGAAGCAATTGACAAAGAATTAATCTCAAAAATATACAAGCAACTGCTGCAGCTCCATTCCAGAAAAATAAACAACCTAATCAAAAAATGGGCCAAAGAACTAAAAAGACATTTCTCCAAAGAAGACATTCAGATGGCTGGCTAACACATGAAAAAACGCTCAACTTCACTCATTATCAGAGAAATGCAAATCAAAACCACAATGAGGTACTATCTCACGACAGTCAGAATGGCTGCTATCAAAAAGTCTACAAACAATAAATGCTGGAGAGGGTGTGGAGAAAAGGGAACCCTCTTACACTGTCGATGGGAATGCAAACTAGTACAGCCACAATGGAAAACAGTGTGGAGATTCCTTAAAAAACTATAACTAGATCTGCCGTACAACCCAGCAATCCTACTGCTGGGCATAGAAACCGAGGAAACCAGAAGTAAAAGAGACACATGTACCCCAATGTTCACTGCAGAACTCTTTATAATAGCCAGGACATGGAAGCAACTTAGATGTCCATCAGCAGATAAATGGATAAGAAAGCTGTGGTATATATCCACAATGGAATATTCCTCAGCCATTAAAAAGAATACATTTGAATCAGTTCTAATGAGGTGGATGAAACTGGAGCCTATTTATTATACAGAGTGAAGTAAGTCAGAAAGAAAAACACCAATACAGTATATTAATGCATATATATATATATGGAATTTAGAAAAATGGTAATTATGACCCTATGTGACAGACAGCAAAAGAGATGCAGATATAGAGAACAGACTTTTGGACTCTGTGGGAGAAGGCGAGGGTGGGATGATTTGAGAGAATAGCATTGCAACATGTATACTACCACATGTGAAACAGATCACCAGTCCAAGTTCAATGCATGAGACAGGGCACTCTAAACTGGTGCACTGTGACAACCCAGAGGGATGGGATGGGATAGGGAGGGAGGTGGGAGGGGGGTTTGGGATGGGGGACATAGGTATACCCGTGGCTGATTCATGTCAGTGAATGGCAAAACCACCCCAATATTATAAAGTAATTTGCCTCCAATTAAAATAAATTAATTTAAAAAGGAGTAATAAGCAAATTTCAGCTGACTTCTCAACAGAAACAACAGAAGCCTGAAGACGGAATGGAATTAATAACCCCAACGAATTAATGGAAAGTAACAACTGGTATAGTAAAAATATCCTTTCAAAAGTCAGATGAATTAAAGACATAGTCAGGTAAACAAACTGAGGTGACCTGTCACTGGCATATTCATACCAAAGAAAACACAAATGAATATTCTTTGAACAGAATAAAAAATTACTCATAGTTGATGCTTGGTAATATCAGAGAATAAAGAGCAAAGGAAATGATACATAAACAGTACAAATCTATGTTAACTAAAAACTATTATAATTAGGTATGTGGGGGTTAAAACTTAAGTCTTAATACATACAGAAATATCAAGACACTATAAAAAACTGGAAGAGAACATTTAATAAGCTAAGGGTGTATTAAGGCCCTTGCATTCTCTGAAATGGAATAAAGGCACTAGTTAATATTAGATTTCAGTAAGTGAAGAATACATGTTGGGGGCTCCCCTGGTGGTTCAATGGTTAAGACTCTGGACTTCCACCACAGGGAGTGTGAGTTCAATCCCTGGTCAGGGAACGAAGATCCTACATGCCAGGCAGTGCAATCCCCCCAAAAGAATACATATTGGAGGCCACAAGGTTAAAACTAGAATAATAAAGACTCTATGACTAATATAGCTAAACGAGGAAGACAAAAAAGCAACTAAATAATCCCATTAAAAGGAGGCAAGAAAGGAGAAAAAGGGAAGACTACATAAGGACTCAGAACAAGGAATAGAAAGGAAAGGGCAAGACAAGAAACTTAATTTTTAACATTTGTGTAATTATATTAAATGCAAGCTGATCAAACACTTAAAACACAAGATTTTCAACAAAACCAAATGTCAGCAACAAAAACAACACTAACTCTATGTTGGGGTCATCTTAAAACTAAGATACAAGGAAAGTAAAGGTTTAAAAATAGAAGAAAATACATGTGTGAAACCCTAATCAAAAGAAAGCCCGGAAACCTATGTTAATATCAAAAGTATTCTTTAAGGCAGGAAAGAATAATAGGAGTCAAGATTGCCAAGAGAAATATCAATAACCTCAGATATGCAGATACCACTCTCATGACACAAAACGAAGAGGAACTAAAGAGACTCCTGATGAGGGTGAAAGAGGAGAGTGAAAAAGCCGGCTTAAAAGTCAACTTCAAAAAACTAAGATCATGGCGTCCAGTCCCATCATTCCATGGCAAATAGTTGGGGGAAAAGTGGAAACAACAGCAGATTTTATCTTCTTGGGCTTCAGAAATCACTGCAGATGGTGACTGCAGCCACAAAATTAAAAGATACTTGCCCCTTGGAAGAAAAGCTATGAAAAAGCTGAACAGTGTATTAAAAAGCAGAGATATCACTTTTGGTCCATATGGTTAAAGCTATGGTTTTTCCAGTAGTCATGTACAGATGTGAGAGTTAGACCATCAAGAAGGCTTCTTAAAATTGATGCTTCTTTACTGTGGTGCCAGAGAAGACTCCTGAGAGTCCTCTGGACAGCAAGGAGATCAAACCAGTCAACCCTAAAGGAAATCAACCCTGACTATTCACTGGAAGGATTGATGCTGAAGGTGAAGCTCCAATACCTGATGAGAGAAGCCGACTCACTGGAAAATACTCTGATGCTCGGTAAGATGAGGGCAGGAGAAAGGGGCAAAAGAGGATGAGATGGTTAGATGGCATCACCAACTCAATGGACCTCAGTTTGAGCAAACTCCAGGAGACAGTGAAAGACAGGGAAGTCTGGTGTGCTGCAGTTCATAGGGTTGCAGAGTCAGACACAACTTAGCCACTGAACAAAACAACAACAATGCATACCAGAGATAGAATGACACAGTGTAATAATAAAATGTACACTTCACCAGAAAAACATAGCAATTCTAGATTTCTATGCACCTAATAATGTACAACCTAAAATTATATAATGCAAAAACTGACAGAACCAAAAGGAGAAAAAGCCAAATCCGTAGTCACAATGGGTGATTTTCACAACCCTCTCACAGTAATAGAGTAAGCACCAAAAAACATGAAAGATAAAGGATTTCACATATGATTAGTAAACTTGGTCTAATTTATCAGTTGAATCGTGTGCCCAAAAATGGTATGCTGAAGTCCTAATCCCTAGCACCTCATAATGTGACCTCAGTTGTAAACAGTTTAATTACAAATGTAATTAGCTAAGATGAGGTCATACTGGAGAAGTATGTCCTTAGTTGGTCAACAGTGTTCGACTCTTTGTGACCCCGTGGACTGTAGTCTGCCAGGTTTCTCTGTCCATGGAATTTTTCAGGCAAGAATACTGGAAATGGCATCACCATTTTCCTCCTCCAGGGGATCTTCCTGACCCAGGGATCGAACCTGCATTTTCTGTGTCTCCTGCATTGAAGGCAGGGACTCATAATCTAGTATGCCGGATATCCTGATAGAAAGAGAGAAACGTGGAGATGAAAACGCCTCATGAAGACACAGAAAGATACAGGGAGAAGATAACCTTACTCAACAGAGGCAGAGGTTGGAGTAATGCATCTAGAAGCCAATGAATTAAAGGACTGCTGGCAAATACTTGAAGCTAAAAGGTACAAGGAAATTCTCCCCTACCAACTTTAGAGGAAACCAACACCTTGATTTTTTATTTTTAGACTCCAAAACTATGGAAAAATAAATTTCTGTTGCTCAAGTCAAACAGATTGTTGTACTTTGCCACAGCAACCCTAGCAAACTAAATACACTGCAATTAACACCTGGAAATACATTGTTTAATCAGGCATGAAATATTTAATTAATCATTAAAAAACAAAAGACAAAGTACTGAACTGATCCATAATATACTTTTCGATCATAGTAAAATAAAAAACAAAAATATAATTATAGAAATCTTCGTATGTTTAAAATTTATACTCATGTGAAATCAAAATGAAGTATTTTCAAATAAATAATGATAAAAATAAATGACATCAAGACATATGTGACATAGCTATAACCACACTTAATAGGGCAATTTGTAGCCTTGAAATGTACAAACATAATAAAACAATTATTACTGTGTAATAAAAGAAAAGTTGCAAACTCTAAGATGACTTCTTAAATGATACTCCACATATCCAAAAATATACAAATAATGCCAACCAAACTTTTCCATAGAACATGAAAAGAGAAAAAATTTAGTAAATGTTTTCATGCAGAAAAGTATGGGCCAATCTCATTAATGAACACAGATATAAAAATCCTAAAGAAAATATAAAAACGAAATTTAGCAATACATAAAAAGGATAATCCAACTGGGTTTATTTCAAAAATGCAAGACTGGTATCACATTCAAATATCAATCACTGCAGTTAGCATTAAAAGAATAGATAAAATGATAAAATTTCCATATAGATGCATAAAAACTTCATTGTCCATTTGTGATAAAACCTCTGAGCAAACTAGGAATAGAAGGGCCATGATAAAGGGCTTCTATAAGAACCACAGTAACATCATAACTTAATTGAGAAATACTGAAAGGATTTTAGAATGCCTTCTATCATTATTTGTATTCAAGGCTAGATGTTCTAGCCAGTGCAATAAGGCAAGAGAAAAAAGAAAAGTTAAAGGACAGAAAAGGAGAAAAAAATTCTACTTTTTGTGGTTGATATGACTGTGTAAGTAGGAAAATTTTAAATAATATAGAGCAAAACCATTATAATCAAATAGTAGTATTCAATACATAATAAGTAAATTGTATTTATATAAACAGGAACAATTAGAAATAAAAGGCAGCATTTACAATGGCAGTGAAAAACATTAAGACTCAGGAATAAATCTAATAAAAGATGTAGGAGATATTTACACAAATGTTTATAAACTATTGAGTGTTTACAGAAATTAAAGAAAGTCTAAATAAATGGACAGATCTATAAGTTTCAAGGATCAGAAAGCCCAATACTATAAAAATGCCATTTCATCACAAATGGAGCTACAGATTCAATTCCAATCAAATACCTAGTAGGATTTTTTTTGGTCAAAGTTTACAATTGATTCTAAAATTTATATGAAACTATAAAGGCTAAGATGAGTCAAGGTAATTGGGAAGAAAAGAAAAAAGTGTGGGAGGATAATTCTCTACTAAGTATCAAGATTTTCATAATTAAGATACTGTAATAAAATCAATCAGTGGAAGAGAATACAGAATCTAGAGTAAGACTTATACCTATATGTAAACGTATACATACAATACATAATTCACCTCAACTAAACTTGAAAGATAAAAGTGTCTTAAAGATAATACAGAATATTTTATCACCTTGAGGTAGGCAAAAATTTCTTAAGCAGGGCACAAATAGTGCTAACTTTTAAAGACTGATAAAGTAAACCACACTAAAATTAAGAACTAGTGTCTTTTACAAAGTATATCATGTAGAGGGTAGAAAGGTAAGACACTAGTGGAAGAAGGTATTGGTATATATCCAACAAAGGACTTGTACCTTAAAAAAGAAAAAAATAAACAACCCAACATAAGAAAGGGACAAAAGATATAAAACGAGACAGTTCATCAAAAGGATATCTTAATGCCCTTTAATCTTATTAAAAGATGCTCACTATCCACTACTCAACAGTGATACAGAAGTTACCTCAATAAGACAGCGATATATATCTAGCCAGAATATCCAATATCAAGAGACTAATAATAATATTCAAAGTGTTGGCAGGGATGTGGAACAACTGAAACTCATGTACTGCTAGTAAAGTATAAATTGATATAATCACTTTGGAAGAACTGGCCTTATCTGCTTAAGTTTTAAAGGCTTCCCAGGTGGCACTAGTGGTAAGGAACCTGCCTGCTAAGGCAGGAGACCTACGAGACTCAGGTTCAATCCCTGGATCCAGAAGATCCCCTGGAGGAAGGCATGGCAACCCACTCCAGCATTCTTGCCTGGAGAGTTCCATGGACAGAGCACCCCAGCAGGCTACAGTCTACAGCGTCACACACAATAGGCTATGACTGAAGTGACTTAGCACATGTGCACTCAAGTTTTAAAACTATTATCTACCACTTTTATGCCTGTGTATTCAACAGAAATGCATTCAAATGTACACCAGAAAAACCCACCATGTACAAGAATATTCATAGCATCGTTATTCTAACAGCTCAAATATGAAGCACTCAAATATCTAACAGAAATAGCAAACTGTATGATTTTGATAGAATCCTTACACAGATGACAGTACATATAACAACACAGACCAATTTCATAAACATAATGTCAAAATAAGCCAGATAGAAAGATACAAAATTCTGTACAAATTTCAAAAACAAAAGTAGTCAGATGATTATTTTCCTTTGGAACAGAGTTATCTGAGTAGGAGTACAGAGGATTGTTCTAGGATACTGACATTTTGTCTTTCCCTAGTGGTTACATAGAATAGACTGGTTCCAAATAGGAATGTATACTGTCACCCTGCTTATTTAACTTATATTAACACTACATCATGAGAAACGCTGGGCTGGAGGAAGCACAAGCTGGAATCAAGATTGCTGGGAGAAATATCAATAACCTCAGATATGCAGATGATACCACCCTTATGGCGGTGAAGAGGAATTAAAAAGCCTCTTAATGAAAATGAAAGAGGAGAGTGAAAAAGTTGGCTTAAAGCTCAACATTCAGAAAACTAAGATCATGGCATCTGGTCCCATCATTTCATGGCAAATAGATGGGGATTTTTTTAGGGCTCCAAAATCACTGCAGATGGTGATTGCAGCCATGAAATCAAAAGATGCCTATTCCTTGGAAGGAAAGTTATGACCAACCTAGATAGCATATTAAAAAGCAGAGACATTACTTTGCAAAGGTTCATCTAGTCAAGGCTATGGTTTTTCCAGTAGTCATGTATGGATGTGAAAGTTGGACTGTGAAGAAAGCTGAGCGCCAAAGAACTGATGCTTTTGAACTGTGGTGTTGGAGACGCTTCGAGAGTCCCTTGGACTGCAAGGAGATCCACCCAGTCCATCCTAAAGGAGATCAGTCCTGGGTGTTCACTGGGGGGACTGATGCTGCAGCTGAAACTCCAATACTCTGGCCACCTCATGCGAAGAGCTGACTCACTGGAAAAGACCCTGATGCTGGGAAAGACTGAGGGCAGGAGAAGAAGGGGGCGACAGAGGATGAGATGGTCGAATGGCATCTGACTCAATGGACATGAGTCTGAGCAAGCCCCAGGAGAAAGTGAAGGACAGGGGAGCCTGGCAAGCTGCATCCATGGGGGTCACAAAGAGTCAGACACAACTGAGCGATGGAACAACAAAAAAAGCATTTACGAGCACAGCTTCATAGACAACTGGGGGATCCTGAACAAATTACTCAGTCAACTAAAGCCTTAGTTTCTTCATTTATTAAGAAAAGGTGACATAAAATAATTATTTATTATACAAATATTATCTACATAAAATAAAATAAAAATATCTATATAAAAAGACATAAAAATAATATCTACAGTACCTCAAAGCATTTACAAAATAATGGCAGTATCATGTAAAGGCATTTAGCACAGTACCTAATATACAGTAAACACTCCGAAGAATCTTAACTAGTATTATTACTAATAAAATTCATTCTTATAAATGACTGAAAAATCTGTTGTCTTGGATTTGTTTTCTGAATAAAGATTTTTAATACTTATACAGCATATTTTCATATAAAAGGCACTGCTGCGGGCCCATTACAATTTTAACTCATTTAGTACATATAATTACCCTATGAGATAAATACTATTAACAATCAGATGAGGAAAATCAGGTACAAAGAGCATAAAGTAACTTTTCCAAGTAAGTAATGAAGCTGGGATGGGAATTGAGGAAATTCAGCTCTGAGTGCCATGCTCTTATATTCAATGTTGCCTGTATGTTATCCTAAATTTAAAGAACTGAACTTCCTTTTGCTGTAATTTTCTCTAAAATGCAATGTACTATTTCCTGACCCTCTCATCTCAGGTCATCCAATTATATTTTCTCATAACACCCCATACTTCTTTAGAATGTTTATCAGAACTGTAACTGAATAATTGTCTCCCTCAATAAAATGTGAATTCTATGAAGGCAGCAGCTGTGTGTGATTCACTACAGTGATCCTCAGGTCTTCATAGAGAGCACAGTGTTCAATAAACATTTGTTGCATGAACATTCATATTAACAAGGTGGTGCATTGGTAAAGAATCCACTGCCAATGCAGGAAGCACAAGAGATGCTGGTTTAATCCCTGGGTTGGGAAGATCCCCTGAAATAAGAAATGGTAAACCCACTCCAGTAATCTTGCCTGGAAAATTCTATACATAAAAAAAATGTTATTGCTATATAACATTAAGCAAAGTTCCCTGTGCTTTACAGTAGGACCTTGTTCAGCCAACACGATTTTAAAAATAAAAACATGCACTCATCACACAGGTTAAGAAATAGAAAATCATCAATACCTTAGAAGTCTCTTGCATCACATTCAATCTCTCCTCTTAATCCTTAAAGTAATCATGATCTCAATTTTTAAGTGTTAACCAATCTCTTGCTTTTCTTTATAGTTCTGCCATATATTCCTTCATTCCTAAACAATATATTGTTTAGTTTTGCTTGGCCTTATTTTCCTATTCATAATTTCCCATTGACTTACTTCCTTCAATTTTTAAGATTTGAATCCTTTCATATAATAAACCAGCTCATGTCTTTCAGGGAGAGACAAGGACTATGGTGGATAGCCCATCACCAGTAGAAAATAAACAGAAAAGATAAAGGTAAGATTAATACTCTACTTAGGTCAGGCTGCTCCATCAGTATGAGACAACGCTCTCTCTCCCAAACAGCAACTGAGCTGAGGGGAAGTTAAACATCCTTCCATCCTTTTCCTAAGTTAGATTTTTATAATAGGGTTCTAGAATTTAGATAAATCCCCTGAATTAATGAACTATATATTTAAAGAACCCTCAGGTAAATATAATTAAACAATGCAACAACACTTCAGTTTACTTGGTTTCAATTTACTGATAACTCAAAACTAAACATAAATATTTGCTAGTTGGCTATAGAAATTCTTGTCATATAAAAATTTTCAAAGTAAAACACATCAGACTAAAATAACTGAAAATAAAAATCATTATTGCCTAAAAATTCAGACTAAATCTCAAGGCAATAAAATTTGCCTTATTTACCAATTTAAATCAGACTGGCTGACATCAATACACTTGCCAAGGCCTAAGAGGAATGATGAAAAAGGCCATTAATCCTCCTCAAGTCATGTTCCAGAGAAGGCAATGGCAGCCCACTCCAGTGTTCATGCCTGGAGAATCCCAGCGACGGCAGCGCCTGTTGGGCTGCCGTCTATGGGGTCGCACAGAGTCGGACACGACTGAAGTGACTTAGCAGCAGCAGCAAGTCACGTTCACTAATCTGCCATGCCCTGTTTGCAGCATAAACCACAATAAGCAAAAATAAATAAGATACAAAGATTTCTAAAAATCAGGAAATGTAAGGTTTAAAAATACACTGGTGCCTAAATAAGTAAAAAGAGCAGATATCCTAGAGTCACAGTTTTCCTAGATACATTTCAATACAAGCACTTAAAAATCTTAAAATCAGTAAATCATAGAAAAAACTTAAAAGAAATAAAGAAGGAAGACAAAATCACAAATATCTCATCACATTTGTAAATACCCCTCAGAAGGTAAGAGTGCTTTCACAGAATAAGTAATCCTGCTGTTGCTCAGTATCTCTTTCTCTCTAGTTAAGAGAAAAAAAGGTAATTTTTCAATGCTCTGATATCTTCGTCATTTCTACAGTGAGTGTATCTAAATCTCACACCTGTGAATCATTCAAGGAAGCTTGACTTGTGATCTCTCAGAGAGACAGAGGTAGACACCTAAACACACAAGTCAGAAATTTAAATTAATAAACGTTACTCTGAATTATTTTGCTTTTGGTAAACATTATAACTTAATAGTGCAGAATACAATTTAAACCTGTTGTCCAAAGAATCATAGTGGCTCACTCGGAATGTTTTACATTCTATGCCCCAACTTATCCAATACAGGTATCCCCCACTTTCTGAAAGTTCACTTTACATCACACATTAGTATCTGTTTTTGCTAACCAAAAGAAATTCAAAGATGATTTTCCTTTCTATGAGAAAAGGCAGAAAGCAAAAAGTGTTTAGCATTCATTCTGTAGCAATTCCACTATAAAGACAGCATGAAGCCTAAACATCCAGACCAGCAAAGGCAAGCTCCTTCCCCCAGAATGACAATATCTCAGCAACAAGCTGTCAAGAGCTCTGAATTGTGTCAGGGAGCATTTGTGCTTTACCTTGATTTACTTTGTGCATCTGTTAGCAAGATAGTGTCCTAAGCCTCTTTGATTGATTTATTCTACTTGACTTACAAAAGGTTTCATAGAAAGGCTCTACTTTGGATAGTGGGTGAAACCGTACTTTAATAAACCTGTAACTACATATCTGGTCTCCTCTGGATCAAAAATTAAAATAGCTGCAGAAGGAATGAGCCATACACACTATGGCACATCGGCTGCAAATCTGTTTACTCCCTAATCTGGCCAGTAAACAAGCAGACTGGAATATGTACGCTGCAATGAAGATAAGAGAAAAATTAATTTCATGGGCTTGCAGTCTTACAACAGTTCACCTGCAAAAGAGGATTACCAAAAAAAAAAAAGTAAAGCATCTCTAGAAATAGCATTCTTAGAAAATATAATGAAAGAAAATCAAAAACATGAGAGATAAAGTGAAGATTAATAGGTAACTATTGTATAAAGAAAACGAGCTGTATATTCAAGTATAAAATTTTTATTTATTCTTGATTACTGTGTATAAAAATCAAGCTATACTGTCCAAACATGTAAGAAATGAGGAAGTTTAGAGTACACTTATCAAATTATCGGGCAATACAATTAAACAGACCGATGTTTTCTAATGATTGCGCTCTGATACACTTTTTAACTGGAAGTTTTAAATACATTTATAGTAGAAATCATTATCAGTGGTATGTAAGACTGTGTTTACTAAAGGCAATGCAGAAAGACATAGTTAGCCAAATAAATGATTCTCTTAAAATATGAGTTACTGTAAATATCTTTATAACTCATATGTCACTTGTAGTAAGGAAAGGCCCACATATAACTAACGACCTTTAACCAAATATTCAAAACTTAAGGACAAGAAAATCCAAGTTGTTATTAACATTTTGGCTATTCAGAGATTCTAACCACCTGGGGAAACTAGAGTTTTTTCAATTTTTTTTGAATCTCCAGAGCCAAGTGCACTCTTCTTAGAGATAATGCACTATCAAGTCCTGGATACAATATGTATCACTCTATGACAGAGGATGAACTGCTCTAGTATAGATAATAGATCTGAAATTAACTAATAAGATCAGGTACTACATTTAATTCTCACCAAAAGTCCTGGAAGCAACTGACATTAATTTTAAAGTGGTTAAAAGCACAAATGATCACTTTAATAAATTCATCACAGTAAAACCATTTTTCCAAAACAGCTTCCATTCCCATTCACTAGTCCATTCATTTTACAGTGTCAGCAACTACTGTCTACTAAATATTAAGTAGGAAGCAGAAATAAAGGCACAATAGTGCAGCTTCTACACAGATTTTCACTATTCTAAACTCTCCAAAATAAGTAAGCTTTAGAGGAGAGAAAAAAAATCAATACAACACTGAAATTCCTTTTAAAGCCACATTGAAAAATATATTTAGGGGATATCATGTGGCAAAATTTTGAGCTGCTGCTGACATCTAAGAATGCACATATAAAATTTACTGTGGCCTTTAACACTAGAGGAAAATTTACAAACCATGGGTTTTTTAAATATTAAATATCATACATTAAGTTTATAAATTAAAAAGCAGTAGCTACTATTAAAACTAGTATATTAGAAAAAGAATTTGAGAAATGTATTAACCAAAGATACTCAGAAACTGTAGGACAGAAGATCAAGCATGACTAAATACAGGTATAAAGTAAATGAAATCACACGATCACATTTGTCAGCTAATAATATAACAATGGGATAAATACTGGTCATACATGTTTTAATATACACCATTAATTTCCTAGATTCTCTGGTACAAAACTAATTTCCAAACTGCGAAGTAATTAGGTTGTTTTATAAAACCTTGGTTTTGATTATAATTAATTGACAAATGCATGGCAAGAATAATAATTACTTGTCATCATGAAAATGAAATAAGCAATTCATTTTCTTAAATCTAGTTGTCTTGCTGTGAAGCAGACAAACATGAAGTTTTGAATTACATGAAAAAAGGAGCATTAAGCTGAGAAAAAGGTTAATTCTGACAAAAGCAGCTCTTGATTTTAAACTATTTGAATTTTATCTAGGTATGCATAAGATAAACTCAAATATTGTTTTTTTTTGGTTCTTTACAGAGTTTTTATCATACTTTAAACAAAACCATAAATTTGGGGGAGGTGACCTCCTTAGAAGTCACCAAGTAAAACCCTGATATTTTAGAGATAAAGGCACCAAGGTCCACAAAGGTGGACCATTTCATGGTCACATTTTGTTGGCAGCTGAGAGTATAGCTTCTTTTACTTGATTACTCATTATTAAGCTTCTCTCACAGCAGCAACTTCATAAAAATTATGGTCTGTTAAAACAAGTGTTAGTAAGATAAAAATTATGATGATCTTCTGGGGAAAAAAAAACCTGTAAGTTTCAAGAGGAATAAAAACACATTTTCACAAACACGGGGCCCTCTCAGAGGTCCAAAGACACATAGTTGAGTTAATGGAATTTTCATCTCACCACTTGGTCATATGAAATCAAATTAATGTATAAAATGTTGGTGCTTATCCCATTTAACAAAATGAATTTTAAAGCAAATTCAGAAAATTACTTTTATTCTTTAAAATATAAGTTTGAAATAGTACAAAAGTTAGATCCATAATTAAAACAAGAAAATATTAACTTTTTGAAAGTGTTAATTTTTCTAACTATTTACAATTTAAAACTTCACTATAACCATTATAAACACTTATTTAGCTTATGTGTCTCCTAAAATTTCTTATATTTATAAAACTAGAGAAGTTTCTCCTTGTTTCAAAGCAATTTACTGGCAAATTTTTAAAGTTAAGATTTTATTCTTGCATTTCTGCCCATCAAATCTTTTAATAATGATAGCTCAGCACCAATTATTCTTCAGAGGAAAACTTCTCAGAACAGTATTTCTTCATCTTACTGTGTCTATTTCATAACTTTCAACCAAGTTACAAGTGACAAAAGAAATAAAAACCTAATCCCCTAATCTTTTAATATTAAAGATAGCAAACATAAAGGCCACATGCTTAGAATATATATATTTAATATTTTAGCACTCAATGACCAGAAAAAAATAAAGATTCTGATTATGTATGTCATTACAAAGTCAAATATGAGAAGCAACATACAGGTCAGCCGCAAAACGAATGCTGAAAAAAAGTACAGAATATGTAAAAAAAAAAAAAAAAAGAATATTCACACATAAAATGGTCCACACAAATCAAAATGGATTCATGTGAGAAAAACATTACTTGCACAGAGAAAAAGCAAGCACAGTCAACATAGCTGTACTAAAAAAAAAGAAAACATCCACACACTTTCAAAAAACTGAACTGATGAAATTTTGATAAAGTCCACATATTTTCTATTTCTAATTCTAAAAATCTGACTGAAATCACCAAAGCACATCTCTGTGTTCCTAAAGTAACTTTGCGTAGAGTTCACACCACTGCCTTCTTCAGCAGATATGACTCCTTAAGAGCCAAAACAATATTTTATTTACCTTTAGGTCCAGACTGCTTAGTAAGTACAATTAACACAAAAGAGGTATTCAGAAAAGCTTTGCTCTTTAATTAAATTTTATCAGTCATAGCAACAGTGCAAAATTTCAGACGAAATTAAATCAATGTCACAAACAAGCTGGTTTGTCACAGGTTCTTCACTCCTGTTTTTTAAGAGTTTTAGGTAGTCATGCAAGTTAAAAACTACCATTTGCATCAGGAATGAACAAACACAAAAATGAGAAATGTCTGGCCTACAGTTATTTGTTAATAAATTATTTAACAGAATCAATTGTCATCACACACTGAGGCTACTTCCCTCCTTCCAGTAAGTATTCTCCAGGACTTTTCTTATTACAAAACTAGGACTTTCCTTTATCTCCTTGATTTCTGTCTCCTAAATAGTGAAGACTCCTCCAGGGGAAAACCATGGCAATAGTGGAAGGCCTAGCTTCGAGACAGAGGCAAAGTTTTAGGAAAAGCAGGATTATTCACACTGATAGTCTGATCAATTATTAAACAGATAAAAATTATGAGATAGAAATGCCTTATGTAAAAAGATGTGATATGGAATGACCCGAGCTGTTTCCATACATCAAATATTTAGTATAGAACCTGTCTCCTAGCCCCCAAGTCTGTACTCTACCCATTAAACCCACTGATGGTGGTGTGGTGGTCTAGTTGCTAAGTGGTGTACAATTCTTTGCAACCCCATGGGCTGTATGTAGCCTGCCAGGCTCTTCTGTCCCTGAGATTCTCCAGGCAAGAATACTGGAGTGGGTTGCCATTTCCTTCTCCAGGGGATCTTCCCAACCCAGGGACTGAAGCCGCATCTCCTGCACTGCAGGCAGACTCCTTACTGCTGAGTCACCAGGGAAGCCCTTAAACCCACTGAGTATACCATTTATTACAGCTTCCTAATGTTGAATAACCAAGTGATGGGTAATTTCTTATCTTGTTGGCTGGGTACTGGGTTCCCAGGGAGGTTACTCTCTGACATTTTGAAGATGAAGACAGTCTCTATCTTTGAAGTAAAAAATAATAATAATAAGGATTCAATTTTCACAAGAACCCCAGCTTCCAGCTTTTCTTAATTTATTTTGCTTAAAATAAAGCTTACTATAAATGAAAACAAAAAAAAACCAAAATATTTTAAAAATTCTTTTACGTTACTATGCAACAAATGTTTTAGACTCTAGTAAAAGCACTAAATGGTTGCCAGAAGTACTCTGATTTTGGTACTTATATAGATGCCTGCTCTCCCTTGAAAAAACTTTTTGTTCCTCAACACCAATAATCATCATTTAACTAAATTAAATCTATCTTTTATCTCTTATTTTTCAGACTTGAAAAATGGGCATAGTGAAGCTAAAACAAATGTGGGTAGTGAAAGCACATTCTTAAAGAGCTCTGAGACAATAAGGCAAATGACTGTTTATATAGCACAGAATAGTCAAAGATCATTAAGGTAAGATTTAATAGCATTAAAGCTGAAATAGAAGAGTGTCAAAGCAAATAAAATGCTACACCTAAAGAAAACATCTTAAAATATTAATAGCAATTAAATTAACTATCTAGGAAATTATTCAAATTCTTCAAGAAAATATAGCTGAAATATGATTTCATACTTAATGAACTATATTTAAGGGGGATTCCCTGATCGTTCAGTTGGTAAAGAATTCACCTGCATTTCCATACAAATTGTGAAATTATTTGTTCTAATTCTCTGAAAAAGACCTCTGGTAGCTTGTTAGGAATTGCATTCAATCTATAGATTGCTTTGGGTAGTAGACTCATTTTCACTATATTGATTCTTCCAATCCACGAACACGGTATATTTCTCCATCTATTTGTGTCCTCTTTGATTTCTTTCATCAGTGTTTCATAGTTTTCTGTATACAAGTCTTTTGTTTCTTTAGGTAGAAATACTCCTAAGTATTTTATTCTTTTTGTTTCGATGGAGAATGGAATTGTTTCCTTAATTTCTCTTTCTGTTTTCTCATTGTTAGTGTATAGGAATGCCAGGGATATCTGTGTGTTGATTTTGCATCCTGAAACTTTACTATATTCACTGATTAGCTCTAGTAATTTTCTGGTAGAGTCTTTAGGGTTTTCAATGTAGAGGATCATATGGTACTGGCATAAAGACAGAAATATAGATCAATGGAACAAAATAGAAAGCCCAGAGATAAATCCACACACCTATGGACACCGTATCTTTGACAAAGGAGGCATGAATATACAATGGAGAAAAGACAACCTCTTTAACAAGTGGTGCTGGGAAAACTGGACAGCCACTTGTAAAAGAATGAAACTAGAACACTTTCTAACACCATACACAAAGATAAACTCAAAATGGATAAAAGATCTAAGCATAAGACCAGAAACTATAAAACTCCTAGAGGATAACATAGGCAAAACACGCTCCGACATAAACCAAAGCGGGATCCTCTATGACCCACCTCCCAGATTATGGGAAGTAAAAGCACGAATAAACAAATGGGACCTAACTAAAATTAAAAGCTTCTGCACAACAAAGGAAACTATAAGCAAGGTGAAAAGACTTCAGAATGGGAGAAAATAATAGTCAATGAAGCAACGGACAAACAATTAATCTCAAAAATATACAAGCAACTCCTGCAGCTCCATTCGAGAAAAATAAATGACCCAATCAAAAAGTGGGCCAAAGAACTTAACAGACATTTCTCCAAAGAAGACATAAAAATGGCTAACAAACACATGAAAAGATGCTCAACATCACTCATTATCAGAGAAATGCAAATCAAAACCACAATGAGGTACCACTTTACACCAGTCAGAATGGCTGCCATCCAAAAATCTACAAGCAATAAATGCTGGAGAGGTTGTGGAGAAAAGGGAACCCTCTTACACTGTTGGTGGGAATGCAAACTAGTACAGCCACTATGGAAAACAGTGTGGAGATTCCTTAAAAAACTGAAAATAGACCTGCCACATGACCCAGCAATCCCACTGCTGGGCATACACACCGAGGAAACCAGAATTGAAAGAGACACGTGTACCCCAATGTTCATCGCCACATTGTTTACAATAGCCAGGGCATAGAAGCAACCTAGATGCCCATCAACTGAAGAATGGAGAAGAAAGCTGTGGTACATATACACAATGGAATATTACTCAGCAATAAAAAAAAAATTCATTTGAATCAGTTCTACTCAGGTGGACGGAACTGGAGCCTATTATCCAGAGTGAGGTAAGCCAGAAGGAAAAGCAACAATACAGTATACTAATGCATATATATGGAATTTAGAAAGATGGTAACAAGAACCCTGCATGTGAGACAGTAAAAGGAACACAGCTGTATAGAACAGACACGTGGATTCTGTGGAAGAGGGCAAGGGTGGGATGATATGGGAGAATAACATTGAAACATGTTAATTACCATATGTGAAATCAATCACCAGCCCAGGTTTGATGCTCGGGGCTGGTGCACTGGGATGTCCCAGGGGGAGGGAATCGGGAGGGGGGAGGGAGGGGGGTTCTGGAGGGGGAGCATGTGTAGACCCATGGCAGTTTCATGTCACTGTATGGCAAAACCAACACAATAAAGAAAAAAAAGAAGAATTCACCTGCAATGCAGGAGACCCTGGTTCAATTCCTGGGTTGGGAAGATCCCCTGGAGAAGGGATAGGCTACCCACTCCAGTATTCTTGGGATTCCCTTGTGGCTCAGCTGGCAAAGAATCCACTTGCAATGCAGGAGACCAGGATTCAATCCCTGGGTTGGGAAGATCCCATGGAAAAGGGAAAGGCTACCCACTCCAGTATTCTGGCCTAGAGAATTCATCCATGGAGTCACGGAGTCGGACATGATTGAGCGACTTTCATTTTCACTCACATTTGAGGAATTCCAGGAACCAGTAGCAACCTCTCAAGATCTTGGAACAATTCAATGCTTGAAACATGGAGGACAAAATTACACAGCACCTCTTCCCCTCTAAAAACACACCACTATCACCAACTGATCTCAACCCTGAGCCACCCAGTGAACTCTGAAACCTTTATTTAAAGGAAACTGCACATGAAAAGGCACAGCTCATTAAAGCCCAAAGGATCCAAAGCTTTAACAAAAGGGAACAAGCATGCCAGAGCGGTGCCAACAGTATTCAATTTATCCCTAACCTGGCCTGCAGCAATATGGAACTTCCCGGCTGCCTACAGCTCCAGATCCTACTTTAGAGGCCTCTGAAGATCTGATGTTTGTTTTCTTATTAAAAATTTCTAGACTTCTGATTTCTGATTCTTCCACTTCCTTGAATTCTCTTTTCCTGCTTAGCTGCCTCTTAACTCAGCCTTCAGCCCTATTTCTAGTCAATTACAGTTTTTGTGCTACTACCTATAGACAAGGCCTCTGGCCTTGTGTATGAAATTCACATTTTGGCTTGTATTTGGATCTTGGCTTTTGTCTCTGATGATAAACTGAAACTGAAAAAATAAATAAAACAGAAACTGTTCAATTTTTTATCACAAGCAGTTTTGATATACGTTGATAAAATCTGTAATAGAAGACTAAAGCAAACTGTCTGTGCCCTCTGAGAACTTCATTCCTTGAAACTAACTGTATCCCCAATGAACATAATCAAGTTGGAAATACTACGACTGAACAGGGGTTGTCTTTGGGAACTACAGGTGAATAGGAGTTCACGATGGCCCTAGGACTCCAGTGAAAAATATTTTAACAATGGAATTTAAAAGTAGATGGGTAAACTATGTCAAATAGAAAATCTGACAAACAAAAAAAATGTTTTAAGAATCTTGCAAATTTTAATTTGTAAAGAAAATGAACAGATACGAAAATAAAATATGTTCCAAGCACAAGTATCTTGCTCAGCAACTGAATGCCAAACATTCCACTTTGAAAGAATAATTTGATCCATTTTCTCTAACAACACTGTTAATCATTTACTATCCACCTAATTTTATCTATAACACAAACTGTCTTTATTAAAGAAAAACTGAAGGATTCTATTGAGTTGGCCAAAAAGTTTGTTTCAGTTTTTCTCTATCATCATACAGGCTTCCCAGGAGGCACTAGTGGTAAAAGAACCCGCCTGCCAATGCAGGAGATATAAGAGACGCAGGTTCAGTCCCTGGGTTGAGAAGATCCCCTGGAGAAGGACATGGCAACCCACTCTAGTATTCTCGCCTGGAGAATCCCATGGACAGAGGAGCCTGATGCACTACAGTCCATGGGGTTGCAAAAAGTCGGACACGACTGAAGTGACTTTAGCACACATATATGTATCATTGTACAGAAAAACTCAAACTTTCTGGCCAATCCAATATTTTGGACATTAACAAAAATCACATGTAAGACTTTATTAGATGATTGTAAAATTTCCAAATTCCAAACTAATAATTGAGAACACTGCTGAAAAGTTTCTTGTAGGGAACCTCCCTTCAGCCCTAAAATCCTCAGTCCACCTCCAAATAAGAATCTCCTAAAAATATTCATAATACCATGTGAGTGGCTATGATACATAAGCAAGTCTATAATGAGGTACCAAAATTACTCTCCCTTTGACAATGATTTTCCTTTTTGATTTCCTTTCCATAACAAATTTGAGAATATCAATTTTAATCTTCAGTAATATGATTCTGCAACTATATAACAAATTTCAAGCTATGACTTATAATATGATTATAATTATGACAATTATAATCAAGAACAATTATAATTCTTAGTAGGAGACCTTTCCATTCTATTGTAACTCTCAATAAGCAGGTATTCTTCTAATAAATATTATTTTAAACACAAAGTAATAACCAACTGACATCTACAGGTGCATTAAAAAATGAAACAAGCTAGTGCAAGGGGAGGAGAGTGAGCAGAGACTAGCACAGAACAGTAAAAAACAGCAGGAGGAAAATACCAGAGTGGTATTACACCTCTTTCTCCACAATGCCAAATACTAGTTAGCATATGGCCCAAAGTGTGTCCTAATTATCCCTCAAATGCTTTAGAGAAACTTTTTAAAAGCATGAAATTAAAGAGAATGGTCATAAACATCTCTTAATGATGCTTCTTGTTTTTCATGAGTAATAATGACAGATTTCCAGATTGGTAAGCATACGGTGTGTCTACACATGACCCATCTGAAATGCTTCTGATTTAAACCTAAGCCTGCCCTCAAAAAAAGATTACCATGCAGACTTCACCAAGGATGTAGAAACACTCTTATCAACTGGTTTAAGTAATAAATACTGCAACTTATATAAAAATTATTTCAAATGAGGATTAGTCACTACAAAGACAGTAAATTGGTAACACAAGATAATGAACTCTCAGTAAATTAAAACCATGCCCTCCCCCAAGTAAGTAATAAATAAAAAGCTAAATACAGGAAAATCAAACAGAAGTCTCAATAAAATTTAGCATGAGTTCACAAAACTGAGGTAAAATTTATGTTAAATACTCACCACTAATGTTGAGTTCAAACAAAATAAATTTATAAATAATCTATAATAATACTAATTTCATATTCTACTATGTTGTTTAAGGTACTTATAAACTTACCCAAATGAAGTAATGTAAACTGGGCTGCCAGTTCCTTTGCATCTTCTAAAGTAGTACAGAGTTTGTCTGGCATGAAGTAACTCTGGGATCCATTTGCAATAGCAGGAATAATGATTTTATATACCAAGAGTACTTTCCCATCTTGACTTGTTGTTGAATATAAATAATATTCTGGTGGTGCCCAATTATTTTTGTTGCAGTAATAATCCAAATGCATTACTGCAGAATTGAAATGATTGGATTTTAAAGAATACATACTAATTGGAGTAAGCTTTGTTCCAGGAAAAAACGGGTAAGTGCATCTTTCAATTTCCGGGGGGCCTGGGCTATGCTGGCCATTGAGACGAGCTGGAAGAGTTGGCGGCTTGCCTAGGATTTTGGGGTGACTCTCTTCTTTGCTAGCAAACACAATCAGGTTTTCGGAATTGGGGCTAATCTGACCATTAAGATGCTGTCTCCAAGTGTTTTCCTTATTTACAGGTTTTGCCAGTGTTACCTCAATACTTGCTCCATCAATGCATTTTCCATTCATTACAGACATGGCAGCCACTGCATCTTCTCGGTTGAAAAAGTGAACAAAAGCATAATCTCTAAGTTTCTTCACTCGCTCAACTGTACCAGGTTTGAATTTATTGAATTCTGCTTTAATTGTTTCCTCAGTAGTTGAGATCATTAAATTTCGTACATAGAGAACTTTAACTCTCTGCATGGTTTCCTCGTCAACCTCTTTCTCTGGGTCAGCCCAATCTACCTGAATGGTATGGCCCCACAGTTGGAAGGTTCCTATAAAAAAAATAAATTAATTTGAAGACAGTTAAAATAAATCACAGTCAAAAATAAGTAAAACTTTCTCCGAAGAGGCAGAAATTCAAATACATATATTTGGTAAAGTATTAGTTTCTTATTCGCACAAGTTTTTACCAAGGTGAATTCAGACAGGACTTACAGTGAAATTAATTTTGAGAGTCAAAAGAACAAATACACTTCAAATACAGACCTTTATTAGTAGGATTAAGTATTGTCCTTTTTATTTGTATCAAACAATAACTAACAGCTAAACAAAACTGTATACGTTCATTAAATCAATAAACTGCTACAAATGATTCATTTTATAGGAACATATTCTTTTAGAATCATTTACTTTCTTAATTTCTATTCCTCTTCAAGGGCACTGCAAATTTTCATAAATTGATCTACAAGGTACTGCTATTTTTTCAAATGTATAGTAAAGTTAACAGAAAAATAACCTTTGTTAAAGGATAAACTTACCTGGAATTAGTTTTCTCCTAGCCATAGCAGCAGCTCTGTGAGATTCATATTCCACAAATGCAAAACCACGATTTTTGGTCTTATCAGTTGCACTTGGGTAAACAATGACATCTACAACTCCTTCTGTAACTTTCTTCATTTCATCCAAGATTTCTTCTTTCTTCTTTTCTTTCGGAATAGCTCCAATAAATAACCTGCAATTATCCAAGCTTACACACACACCAATAAATTTCCCTGGCCGAATTTCATAATTATTAAGAATTCTAATGGCTAACTGGGCTTCTTCTTTTGTAGTATACATCACAAAAGCATAACCTCGATTTTCACCACTAAATTCCATCATAAGTCGAAATTCATAGATTTTCCCAGCTCTTTCAAATACAGGAACTAACTCATCTTCATACATATCACGAGGTATTTTTCCTACAAAAACTTCACAGCCTCGAGGCGGAGGTGGACCTTCCCAACCTGAAAGACAAAAATAATTAGACAAATTCTAATCAGGTATTTATGTTTACTATTCAATAATTCATTCCACAGATTTACTGTGAGCCTTCTATATGCCATGCACTATTATATATATTGGAGATACAACAATGAACAAACTAGAAGCCTCCTTCCCTCATGAAGCTTATATTCAATAGAAAAAGAAGACAATGAATAGTGAGTGCTATGAAGAAAAATAAAGTCACAGAAGGGTTATTTTTGGTAATCAGGTACATCTTTTCTAAGCACATGAGGTTTAAGCAGAGTCCTGAATGAAATGAAGGAATGAGCCTTGAGAATATATCAGAAAAAAAGAAACAACAAGTGCTTTTTATATTAGTTATATGAGAACAACATACAGCAAGCAGCTATGTGTGGGAAATGCATACTTGAGGGAGGGGTAAAATGATAGGCAAAGCAGCCTTCACTGCAGTTAGAGGCCATGATTTTCTTCCAAGTCTCACAGAAAGTTAACTGGAGGGTTGTGAGCAAGGAAACTGTACTGGCTATTGGAGAAAGGCAAACCATTACGTCTAATAATCTGCTTGCATCTAGTATAAACACCACTCCTCTACTTGTTAACTCTTCCTGATTCCTCCCCTAATGCCCTCCCCTTTCATAACTGGAGTTCACTTTCCCCACTGACCTAATCCTGACTTATTTCTTAACTGCTACTTAAACCAACAGTAGAATGCTCAGGGAAAGACACACATTACAAATATAATCTACCTCTTTTCCTTCACAACAGTAAAAATGACTGCTGCGGTCTTCAAGCCGTTTCAAGGAAAGAGCTATTTGTTTGGGCTACTTGTGGAGACATATATCTAATGTAAATGACTGCACTAAACATCCAATTGTTTGAACATAAAAAGGTCCACACCTGGAGGCGGACCACCAAATTTCCTTTGCCCGTTCTCTTGAACCATGTTGTATCCAGTCTTTTCCATCAAAGCAAGTAACGCTGCTTCGTTCTGAGTGCCAGTCCGTACTTTACTGCATCCATTTGTCCCATCTATGGTTTCTTCATTCATGGCTGCAGCTCCTAAAGCAAAATTTAAGAGACGTGTTTATGACATAGAGCTCCAGGAGGAACCTATGAAGCATTTCTCTGATGTGCAAAAAACCAAGAAGAGTTGTGGTTGCTATGTTCTGAGATCCCTGAAGCCTTGGCCCCAAACTTCTTCCCTACAGGGGAAGCTGGAAACCTTCTAATGTCTCTAATCAGTTAAGCAGTACCTTTGTAAGGCATAAGCTACAAAGAAAGGGATGCAAAAGTGAAAAAGACAAAGGAACAACAAAAACAAAAGTGGGAAAACAGGAGTAAGTGAAAGGGAGTTAGAGGAGAAAACAGTCAGCAGAAGTAGTAACAAAGTATTCAGAAATTCTAAAATGATATAGCTAAAATTAGGTGACCTGAGAATGTCCTTCTTAGTTCTAAAATATCTGAGTTTTCTTCTGAGTGCTGAGCAATAGCTATGAATATCCATTATCATATACAACACACCCAGTCTTTTTACAGTTCCTCCCAAGCTATCCAGTTGCATCAATGATGCATTTCTGAAGACAACATAGCAGGAAAGTAGCTCATTCACCCACACAGCTAAATGGGACAGTCCAGGGCTCTTTATGAAGCTACCAGTCATTATCAAACTGCCTACTGAGCTTGCCTAGCGAGCAATAAGAATGAGACTTTTAACTGGCAACTTGAACTCAACAGATTAAAAACTGAATGTCGTTTTACCTTATCTCCATCAATTCACCTGGCCAACCGACAATGGCATCACAAGGATTATCTATTACTTCTCCAAACTGTCACAACCAGAAACTCGGGGACTTAAGCCAGCGGCCTTCCTTTGACTCACAGCTAATCAGCCATAAAAATCTGCATATTTTCCCTTCTAAATATTTCTTGAAATCAATCTTTTCCTGTATATCCCCACAGCCTGCTCTCAATTATATCTTACTTGAATCAGCATAGTCATTTTTCATCACTCAGGATCCATAGGGAACGGCTCTAGAACTCCGAAGGACACCAAAACCCACGTATGTTCAAACCTCACACAAAATAGCACAGTCGTTTGCCTATAAGCTATGCATATCTTCCCACACACTTAAACCATCTCTATAAATTGCTTATAATACAATATAAACACAAAGTGAAGAGTTGTAAATAGAATGCAAATGCTATATACGCCAGGATGTGTGGCAAATTCAAGTCTAAGCAACTTTCTGGAACTATTTCTCAAACATTTTTGATCAAAGGTTGGTTGAATTTGCAGTTGTGGAACCATGGATCCAGAGGGCTGACTATGCTAGGTTCCTAACCATTGTTCCAGAGATTTCGTCCCTTCCAGACAAAATCTCAGTGCTGTCAAGATGATATAAAAATATGTACCTGACTACTTTAAGCTTCTACAAATCAAAACTAAGGGGGAAATGAGTTAATTTACTTTATCTTAGAATCAAGAAGGCTCTTCTAAGAAATAAAAAAGCCTCAAAGAAAAATAGTTAGTACAGGTAGTACTATTACTACCCTGGTGGTTCCAACTGTAAAGAATCCGCCTGCAATGTGGAAGACCTGGGTTTGAACCCTGGGTTGGGAAGATCTCCCGGAGAAGGGAAATGCTACCCATTCCAGTATTCTGGCCTGGAGAGTCCATGGGGTCGCAGAGTCAGACACAACTAAGCGACTTTCACTTCATTTTTACTACATAAGTATTAACTATTTTGAAGGCAGAAAATTACAAATGGGGGAAAATGATCTGCAACACAACATAATAAAAATCTAATTTTCTTAAAACAGAAAGAGCAGCATGGCATCACAAGTAAGAGCAAACTCAGGCACCTAAATGATTGCTTAAATGTGAACTCTGGCTCCTCTCCTTATTAGCTCTGGGCAAGTCTGGCCTCAGTTTGTCTCTAAAAGTAGAAAATAACAGTTTCTATTTCATCAGGTTGCTGTCAGGATTAAACATAAAGGGCTTAAAATAGTATTTTGCATATAAGCACTATAAACTGACTATCTAATTAATAATATATATACTTAATGTTAACTTTTAGGAAAATAATACTATCATATAATAAATTAATAAAACAATAAAAAACAAACTGCTGACCAGTAACTGCAAACATCAATTTACTCATTCATTCATTCAGTGAATGTTTGTTAAGGACAAACTGTGTGCCGGACAGCATTCATTAAGTCTGGGTACATCAGTAACGTAAACACCAAAACTGCTCCCTTGCACAGCTTATACTCCAAGAAGAGAAACAAACGATAATCCAAGTAACATGTAAATAACGTATGTTAAAAGATAACAGGAGGAGGAAAATGAACAGGGTACATGGATGGGGAAGAGGTTTGCAGAAGACAGTGTACAATTTTAATCAGATAACTAGTATTCAGAGTTTCCTGAGAAGATCATATTTGAGCAAAGAACTGAGGAAATTATTTGGGAAGAACACCACAAAAGTAAAAATGAAGACAGAAGCCCAAGAATAGACGTGTGCACGCACATATGAAGTCAGCAAGGGGAGCAGTATGGTAAAGCCAAGAAGAGAATAGTAGGAGAAGTCAGTAAGGGAACAAGCGGCCACATCCCACAGATCTTGTAATTCAGGTGCTAAAGGTCCTCAGCGTTGATTCTGAGTAAATGTGGAGCCACTGGAGATTCTGAGCACAAGAGTAATATGATCCATCATTTTAAAAAGATTATCTGCCTGTTGTATTGTGAAGACTGGAGAAGAGCAAAGGTAAGTAAGGAGACCAACAAAAACCAAGACTAAAATTCAGGTGAGAGATGATGGTGCTGTGGCCCAGAAAGGGTGAGGTGGAGGGGAGTCTCCCATGTGAGATATAATCTTAAAAGTACATCCAGTAGTTTTCTGACAGATCAGATATGAGATAAACAGATGTCAAGGATAACACCAAAGTTTTGGCCCGAGCAACAAGAAGCAAGGAAGGCTGAGATAGAACTTAGAACTTACACTTAGGGGTAAGAGAAGAGTTCAGTCCTGGACCTGCTAAGTTTGAATATCCACTAAATGACCAACTTAAATGCCTATAAGGCCATGGCAAGGAAGGTTACATAAGTGAAAACAAAAGGCAAAAATCACAGGATTCTGACAAGTGTCACAGACTGTGTTTAATAAGACAGACACTGGAAAAAGGCAGTGGATACTCAATTCTAGCAAACTGTTACTGTGAGGAAATCCCCAGTTTTCCCAGTTATGCTAAAGTTTCCAAGGTTTCAGAAGAAGCCAGCAATCTGCAGATTCATATGTAAAATCTCTCAATTCTTAAAATGTGAGTCAAGGAGCTGCATTAATATATTAAAACTATAAAACTACACAAATGTCATCCATTTACATGTGCAAATACAGCATAAAAATGGCATGATTAAAATGTAATCTGGTAGATTATTATGTTCAAACTTAATCTAGGGTATATGTTACCCAAATTCCAACTCAAAAATTAATGAGTCAAAGTCTCCCAACTCAGTTCCAAGTTTCTACACATTTACTGAATGCTTTCTATGACCAAGTCATCTTTCTGGCTGTGGAGTCATGTGGATGACCCTGAGGGGCAGTACCACCACTCAGGGGGACAGTGCCAGAGGACAGCGTGACTCGGTGTGACTGTCTGCTAAGCAGAGAGAAGTGCACGAAGCTGGAAAGGGCTGACCGGAAGCTGTCCTCCTGCCTGCCTGAAGCATTCAAATGCAGGCTGGGGGAGAGACTCGAGCAAGGGGGGCCCTGCTTTACCATGTGGCTTTTAATATACTCCTTCCAAAATGTAATACGCAGAGAGTTCAAGCACAGACTCTGCCTTTTTAAAGGGACCTTACAGTCCAGGAAAGAGTAACATCATCATGAAGTCAGCTACCTTCTATGTTTTAAGCCTGCATTTTTAAAGATCATTATCTCTACAAGACGTTCATGGTTCCTTGAACAAAATGTTTCAGGGTTAAAAAAAAAAAAAAGAAAACCCTGGAAATTAATTCAGTTATAAAAATAATAACAAAAACTGTAGAAACCAAACAAAATATCTGCAGACATTCTGTGGCTTAAACTCTTGAGATGCATTAAAGCAGAGATTCCTATCTGCCTTGAACACTTTCCCTATTGTCCAACACAGTGCTGGATACACAGTAGGTACTTAGTAACTGTTTGCTGGATGAAGATGTTAACAGAAAATTTTTAAAAAATCCTTAACATGATTTCATACACTCTGGGCATTAAATCAGAATGATTTTAAGGAAAGTTTGGAAAACTTATTAAATTCTAAAATATATATATACTCAGTAATTACTAAGAAATTAAGGTACAGATATAGTTGTACAAGTATATAAGGATATATACACAAGCATGTTCACTGGAACACTGTGTTAAAATAAAAAGTCTAAAAAATATCTAGTTGTCTACCAATAGAGGACTGATTTTTAAAGTTATGGTGTAACTACAAAATCGAATGCTTTGTATTAAAGAATGTCATAGATTTGTGTGTGCTGATATGGAAAAATATTCAAGAAATATCACATGAGAATAAGCTGGAAAACAATACATTGACTATGTATCAACAGTGTGGTTTCTTTAAAATATATATGTATACACTCACACATGCTTGTGAATACAAAAAGTAGGACAAAATTTGGAAAAATTTACAAGGAACTTTAACAGCAGTTATTGTTGGTAAGTAGGAACGAAGAGTTAAGGGACCTTAACTTGTCATTTTTCTGAGAATATCAAGTGCATATGCTACTTTTACTAAAAGCAAAAGGTCATTTCAGGGATTTCCCACTGTTCTTTAAAGATAAAATCCAAACTCTTTTAAAAGAGTCATAAAGGTCCTTTCCTAACCTGCCCCAGCCTATCTCTCTCAAACTTTTCTTGTATGTCAAGAACAAAACTGATCCAGTTGCAATTTTCCAACTGTACCACGTTCTCATACACCAGCCTTTACACAGGCTGCTCCACAATCCTCCGTTGCTTTCTTCCCACATTTATTAGTTTCCAAACAAAACAAACCAAAAAAAAAAAAAAAAAAAACACCAAACCATCCTCTACCCTCCCTTCTCAATGCTAAATTAGATACTGTATCCTTTTGCATTGCTACCATCTCAGAGTGCTGGACTGTCAGTCCCTGCTGCCCCCTCATCCCCCAACCCCCGACAGATCTTAAGCAGGGTCTGGTCTTTTATTCCCAAATCCCTACCATAGTGTACATTCCCCGGCACATTCACAGCCTGCAGCTCAAAGAGGCAGGAAGGAAGATACAACGTGGTCTAACTAAACATAAGGGGTGTGGGGTCTAGTTCTCAGTCAACAGATCTTTGAAAAATCACTTTACACTTTTACCATTCCTAATTTCTGAAATTCCATTGTACACTTTATTCTGCATTCATTTATTTAGCACATTTATACTCTGCGTGAGGACAGGCACATTACACACATTACTTCATTTAGTACTTACCCTCTAAGGTATTATTTTCCATTTTAAAAATAAATAAGCTGAGAATAAGAGAGGTAAAAGTTATAGTGCCTATAAATTGATAGTGCTTGGTGGAGCAGATATGCAAATTAGAGACCTGTTTGACTAAATATGGGATTTCTAAACCCCTACTTTGTATTACCCTCATTTTACTTATTTAAAAATCTGAGATATCCAGAAAGTAACATAATTTACCTGAGATCATATAACCTGAATCCAGATTTTTTTCACAGTAACAGTTTTTTAAAAATGTTTAAAATAACAAATCAATTAAAACTACAGCATGATTTTTAAAAAATACTGTATAAACTTAGAGGGGGGAAAATCCATCAATGGAAACTTTTTGGAAAACTAATAAAATAACTTCAAACTTTAATTAGAGATCTTAAAATCATTTAATTCAACCAATTTTGCTGCAAAGCAGTCACTCATCTTATTTTTGAATTCTTACAACATAACTTAAGCTAATTCTTTAATAAAGGTCTTTTTAATGAATCATTATCTTTTTCCTTGTAACTTTCACCTGCAGGTTCTGACTTATCCTTCTGGCCAGACTGAACATTCCCCTTTCATATAAATGCATTTGAAAAATGACTCTCTCCTTCTCCAGGCTAAACATTATTGTGCATGTGTGCTAAACCGCTTCAGTCACGTCCTACTCTTTGCGACCCCATGGACTGTAGCCCACCAGGCTCCTCTGTCCATGGGCTTCTCCAGACAAGAATGCTGAAGTGGACTGCCATGCCCTTCTCCAGGGGATCTTCCCGACCCAGGGATCGAACCTGAGTCTTCTACATCACAGTCAGATTCAGTTTCTTTAATCCAACATTTTCTAAAATGACATTCCTAAAATAATTATTCCAGGAGCTACTAGCAGGCCTCAAGAATGTGTTTTCTGCCTAAACACACCTGGGAATCACTATACCTCTCTCTTAGGAGCATCACAATGAACAGCAACATATTTAAGGCCACAAATATTTGAATAAAACAAATCTTTCGCTTTAACTCTTTGTTTCCCAAACATTTCAATAAGATATCCTAACTTTCCTTGGTAATTAGCTTTCTACAGAGCCATCTGGAAAATAAGTGTATTAACTGCTTCCTCTATGATAGTTTCATGCTTCCTCACTAATCTCTTTCCTTTGAAACTGAAAAGGCCACCAGTGCAGAGATAGATACTAGTGTTTGACCCAGCTGCATGACACTGACAGTTCAGATTAAGCAAACTGGCAAACAACAAAAAACGCATATCTTCCTTTTAGACTTATACTGAATTTCATCTTCTTAGGTTCAACTCACCAGCTCCTCCAACCCTCCTCTCTAATCTTTTATCAACTTGACCCCCATCCATGAAATGACCTAACTTATTGTTCTCTTCCAGGATACAACTTTCACATATTCTCAAGTTTAATTAAGAGCTATCTTTCCAAATATAATCAAATAACAACTTAAATCTGCCCAAGTCTGACTAGTGTTAGTTAACAGAATTCAATACTGGTTTAAATAGTCATCCTTATTCATCTTTGATTCCGAATAAAACATTCTGTTTACAATAAAAGAGTATCTACTCATTAATATTATTTGGGTACTGATAATTCATTTTAAAAATGCATTTACACTTGAAGAACAGGTATAACTGATATCCTAAAGAACTCTTGTTTTAAATAATACAGTTACTATGTAAAAGCCCATTTCCAGAAACGGTAAAAAGCTATTCAGCTTTTCTTCAATTCTGCCTTCCATGTTCACTTCACCATGGCAGGTAATGTCTCATTTCTCTTTATATGATTTTCAGATTCTTCTAATTTATTGGCCTCTTATATTAACTGGCAGAAGTAGAATAAAAAGCCTTATCCCAAGGAAAAGCCTTAAATCTGTACATCCAGCTGTGTATCTTATACTATACTTTAGGAATATTTTATTAATGTAATATAAAATCCAATAAACTATCATTAATAGATTATTATAAAAGAGATGCTACTCATTGACAGTCAGAATCATTAAAGATTAGCTAACCAGCCTTTTGTCTTTGAATAAACACAGTTTTTTCTATTATCATTCCTTTAAAACCAAGAGCATTTTAAATGATATAACTACATTTCTCCATTTAAGACTGTTTTATTCCAGGTTCTGCAGCCCACCTGACCCTTCCAATTACTTTATAGATAGATATATATCTTGGGTTAGCCCATGTCACTGAAGCTGTATTTTTAAAGGTATTATCTAGAGTCCCATGTTTAAACAATAGGACAGATGCCACATTAAAGACTTTTTTTCTAAAGAGTCAGTAAAAATGTATGCTATATTTAGTACATTTCAAGAAATCTCAATCAAAATATAAAAACTTGAAATTGCAGGAGTATAAGATACACTGGAGAGTCACCAATTCCACTCTCTCTTTAAAAAAAGAGAGGGCAAGGGTGGAATGATATGGGAGAACGGCATTGAAACATGTTAATTATCATATGTGAAATCAATCGCCAGCCCAGGGTTGATGCTCGGGGCTGGTGCACCGAGATGACCCAGGGGGAGGAAATCCGGAGGGAGGAGGGAGGGGGGTTCTGGAGGGGGAGTATATGTATACCCATGGCAGTTTCATGTCAATGTATGGCAAAACCAACACAATAAAGTAAAGAAAATTAAAAAAACAAATAAATAAATATGAAGAAAAGTAAAAAAAACAAGTAATTGAGGACCTTCACTGTATAGCAACTTAAAGATGCATAGCTCAGATGGTAAAGACTCCGCCTGCAATGGAAGAAACCCGGGTTCAGTCCCTGGGTCTGGAAGATCCCCTGGAGGAGGGGCATGGCAACCTACTTCAGTATTCTTGCCTAGAGAATCCCATGGATAGAGATGCCTGGAGGGCTACAGTCCACTGGGTGGCAAAGAGTCAGACATGACTAAGTGATTAATTAACACTTTCTTTCACTGTATAGCACAGGGAAATCTGCTTAATGTTATGTGGCAGCCTGGATGGGAGGGGAGTTTGGGGAGGATGGATACATCTATGGTTGAATCCATTTGCTGTCCACCTGAAACTATCACAACATTGTTAATTGGCTATACTTCATATAAAATAAAACATATTTTTAAAAAAATTTTTAAAAAAAGAGTATGTTCTTATCTTAAAGTCTCCCAAACAAAAGTAACATATACATATATCTAATTCTCATTTAAGAAAGCTGAAAAATACCTAACATTAAGACCATACTTTATTTAGCCAAAATATGTTTACAGAAGAGCTAGAATTCAAGAACCTCAACCAGAGAATCATAAATCAAATCCAAAGCAGGCATACAGTATTTTTACACTCATTTCAAAATGTTCCAGAATCTGAGAACCAAAATTCCAGAATCTGGTTCCAAAATTTGGAACCAAAATTCCAAAGCAGAGCAGTCCTATACATTATGACAAAGCTGGTATTATAGATTGAAGCTTCCAAGACTCTATTAATCCTCTGCCACTTTCAGCTGTGGATTCACAGTGCTACCGGTTTTACAAGGTTTTTTTCCCTTCCCCTGTTGACCCAAATAATCTGAGTAAAGGAAGGAGGATCCTGAACATGAGAATGGCATACAACGTTTATAAAAAATAAAAAGTGGGAAGGGTAGATTAAAAGTTGTTGTACCCTGTATGGACTCTAGCCTTCATACGTAAGTCTTTTTTTCCCAGACTTTGGACTTTCAAAGATTTCTCTCCATCTCCATTTTAAAGTAAAAGAAGAAAAAAAAAAAACCCACTAAACTACGAAGTGGAAGTACCAAAGTAGTTAGCCAGTCAGAGGATAGATATTCAAGCAGCTATCTGAATCAAGTCTTTAGCCTGAAATGGTTAACTATATCTTTATTAGTGTTAAGCATTTTAATAACAAAAATTTCAAGTTTCAAACTCCTGACTTTCGAAATAGAAAATATATTAATGAAAAAGAGGCACAATTTTAACAAAATATAAGTGAAAATCATTCATCTAAAAGAATGTCAGTTGTGTTCAAGCCATACCTAAATTGAAACTTCAACTTATCAATTACTATAAAAATTTATGAAGTTGTGAAAATGAACATTTAATAAATTTTATTTTGATTTTTTAAAACTAAATTTAACAGTGAAAAAATATTTTAAAAATATTTTTTAAATAATATTTAAAATAAATATTTCTAAAATATAAATAAAATATATTATATTATAAATAAAATACATTTTTAAAATATAAACATTTTTAAAATAATTTTTAAATAATATTTTTAAAATATTTTTTAAATGATACTTAAATATTTTAAAAATATAAAAATACACTTATAAAAAGCACATTAGATCTTTAAATTACATGGCATTATATTTCTGACTTCTTAGTTCAGTTGTTACTGACTGTGGTACATGGCAAGCAGGTCAACAGATTTTTTAGCAACAACTCATTTTAGTGACAGACTGCACTATAGCAACATGGTTGGTAAAATAAGGACAATCGAAAATTAAGTCTAAGGTTATTTCAAAATAAAAGGGTATAAATGGATCCATCACCTTCCATTTTAAATTACTTTTATTAAAGATGAGAGCACATTTTTATTCATGCATTTTTAACCCTACATTACTCCTAAGTTAAATATATCTATGTATAAAAAGTTTTAGTACTAGGTGTTTCACAACTTCTAGTAATACTGTGGATGGCAGATTTAAATTCAGAAAACACTAAAAAATTGAACTACTTTAAAAATAACTGGAACTAATAATAAATGTCTAAAATAGTGCTTTGAATATGGAACTGTTGTATGCTTTTTGAACTCAGGATAAAGCAATCTACAATAGAACCAAAATTCTTTTGTAATGCTACAAAATTATGCATTACTATTGCTTATATAAGGTCTTCTATAATCAATGTCATGTGAAACCTGTTATAATCTGAACAGATTTTGGTCGTATTTTCTTTCCTCACCAACCACGAGGTACTAAAACAAAATAAAAAACACAGCATTAATATGCATATCCGGTCAGATTTTACACCAAATCCTCCTTAAATCAGCATGTCCAGGTTTCCTAAAAACAAACATGACACCACTAAAAATATAAACCTTAATTTAGGTCCACAAATTGGCATATTCTTGTATGCCTGATAATTTTTACCTAGTCATATATTCAGTAAGGCTACACCTTACATTTCACTAAAACTCATACTGCACATTTCACATTCATATTTCAAGTATTATAATCTTTACATTATAATGTTCAAGTTGAATACTCAATCTTAAGTCAAAATTAGCAATCAAGACAGTGCTAATTACAACAATGTTAATATTTAGCAATTCCAGCACCAGTAGTAATCTTTATACCTAAGAAAATGAAAACCGCTCAGTTGTGTCCGATGCTTCCTGACCT
>ML663008.1:29870670-29881582 GCA_007570785.1 Antilocapra americana | reverse complement strand
GCCCGGGGCTCACCCCCGGCGCGGCGAGGCGCGGGGCGGCGGGAGTGCCGCGCCTCACCCGGCGGTCGGCCGCCCGTCCCGGAGGCTGCGCGGCGGGCGCGCGGGCCCGACAACGGCCGCACGGACGCGGCCGGCGGCCCGCACCCGCGGCCTCGACGGAGCGAGGGCGTTAGGAGAACACGGAGGGCGGCCGGCGGGGCGGCCGGCGGCGGCAGAGGGCGGAAGCGCGGCCCGACGGCGACCGCGGCCGCTCGCAGGCGCCCGGGGGGCCAGGCCCGGCGCCCGTCCTCCCGCGGCTCCCCGAGCCCTCCGGCGGCCGGGCGGACGGGGCTCCCTGCGGCCGGAGGCACGGCCCCGGCCGTTACAGGCGGTTTGGCGGTGACCCCGCGGCCCCCAGGCCCTCCTCACCCCTTCGGGTCTTCAAATACTGGCCCTAAGTCCGGAGGACCAACGACCGCAAACCGCCGCCGCCGCGTCGGGGACCAGTGGGCCGGAGCGGGCGGAGGGGGCGGCCGCACGGGGGAGAAGGTCGACGAGGGGCCGCCGCGCGGTCCTCGAGCCGCGGCTGGGCTCCCGGCGGGCTGCGCGGCGGCCCAGGCGGCGCACGTGCAGCGAAGTCCCCGCCAATCAGCGGCCAGCCCCGGGAAGGCGGGCGGAGGCCGGGGCGGGGCGTGCTCGGCCGAGGGGCGGGGGTGGGGGCCGCTTGGAGTGACAGACCCTTTAGCCAATTGGAGGGAGAAGAGCCCCCATCCGGGCCGGTGGGCATAGATTGATGCCAAAGGAGGAAAAAAAAAAAAAAAGGTCGCGCGTGTTTTGTTGAGTTGTTTATAAAGCAAGGGCTGTTAACTGAACTTCCTTACAACTTCTACTTAGGAAGAATGTGGCTGCATTGTAAAAGTTTTCTGGAGTTCCCAAGTCTTTAGCTGCTAGTCTGACCCAACGCGGTCATATATATATATAGTATGTGTGTGCGTGTGTTGTGTGTGGGCACGCACTAACTCACTTCAGTCCTGTCAGACTCTGTGACTCACGAGGCACCTCTGTCCATAAAAGGACTTCCCTGGTGGCTGAACTGGTAAAGAATCCCCCTCTTTAAATAAGGACTTGGGAGGGGTTGGGGAAATAGAAGGCACATTTGCAGCAGACTCACAAAGTTGGAATGGTTTAACTGCACGAGAAAATGGGCTCAATCGGAGACCTAGTAACCTACCGCTGATCAGTTTGGAGAGTGATTTGGCGGTGGCCGCGCTGATGCACCAGGTTGTATGCTTGTGTAAAACCAGCTTTTCACGGATACAGCCGTGTGGTTTTCTGCACTCATAATGCTGAATTTTGCCTCCTTTACAGATAGACCTTGGGTTTATATGGCAGACAAAGAAAAAGCTTTAGGAACCATCTCCTAAATAGACTCAAAGAATATTAGAACCAGAAAGATCCTAGATCATGTAGCTTCTTCTTTAACAAAAGAGAAACTTGATGCCCAGAGTAATCTACTGAGTTACACGGTAACACAGCCCCCTAATTCCCAACCACATGATGCTTTCTTCTACACTAAATAGTGATTTCAGTTTATCATCTCCATATGTTGGAGGCCTAATGAATGTCTTAAATTTTCCTAGTTAACAAGTGTGTGCATATATACATATAAACAGATATGCACATTCAAAATATATATTAACATTCCAACAGTAAAGAATGAGCAAGAACTTTAGAATCATACAGATTTGGGCTCAACTCCCTGTGTCACCATTTTATGATTATGATACTTTGGATGAATAACTTATCTGAGCTCCAGTTTAAAATGGGATAGGGTGTTTAAATGATTATGTTAACAAATAATGAGCACTTACTGTGTGCCAGAAACAACTTTAAGGGATTTTCACATACTAGTTCATTTATTTCTCCAAGCAACTTTGGCAAACATGCTAGCCCCCTGCAGCCCCATGTTTCAGATGAAGAAAATGAGACATACAGAGCTTAAGCAGTTTACTGAAGGTCGTTTAGCAAGTTAGTGGCCCCAGCTTGAAACCTGCAGACAAAACCAGTATGTTTTACGGTCTCAAAATGTGTGCAGAAACAAGTGCCATAATACCTAGTGCATACTAGATGCTCAACAAATTCTCTTCCCTAAACTCTCTACCCTTCAGGCAGTGAACACCAGTCTCATTTATGAAGGCTGCATGCGTTCAAAGTACAGAAACCAGAAAACCTAGACTGCTGGACCATTCCTATTGATACTTAAGTTTTTTTTTTTTCTAATGCATTTCTCTACTTTGGGAACCACAAGGATGATAATTATTCTCTTATATTGATTACTATTTCTGGCTGCTCATTTATTTCTCTGAAAGAAAAAGATTACTCACATTCTTAATTTTCATGTTGGTGCCTCCTCAATTCCAAGTTATTCATTGTAATACACATTCTAAATACATATTTTCAAAGTGAAGCTAAAATTGTGTTAGATATATTACTCTGACAAGTTTAATCATTTTTTAAGGAGTTGCTGAAGGATCCTTCATTGCCACTAAAGTGGAGATATTATCTTGTGAGCTGCTCAAGACATTCTTGGGAATAGACTGAAGAATTGTTTTACATTTCCAGTTTTCTTTTTTCCTTTTTCTTTTCCTACAAATATAAAGGAGACCAAATAAAGAAAAGTTCCTTAATAGGCATTAGAGTCAGGCCAAAGAACCTTGCTTTAGATAAGACAGTGCTATTTTAAGACCCCTCTGATGCTTACATTATATGTCCTTTTGGTCAGATTCCTTCTAAATCTTTTATTGCTCAATGTACTCAGTCACTTCAGGTCATGTCCGACTCTTTGCAACCCCATGGAGCCAGACCCCTCTGTCCATGGGATTTTCTCAGCAAGAATACCAGAGTGGATTGTCATGCCCTCTTCCAGGGGATCTTCCCAACCCAGGCATTGAACCCAAGTCTCCTGCAACTCCTGCCTTGCAGGCAGATTCTTCACCTGCTGAGTCATCAGTGGTGGTGGTGGTTTAGTCTCTAAGTGGTGTCAGACTCGTGACCCCATGGACTGTAGCCTGGGAGGCTCCTCTGTCTGTGGGATTTCCCAGTCAAGAATATTGGAGTGGGTTGCCATTTCCTTCTCCACGGGATCTGCTTAACCATTGGGGAAGCCCAAATCTTTTATTACTCATTGCCTATATATTTATCAAAAGCTATTAAAACTGTATTCTCTACATGTAAAATTGAAGGAATGACCTCTAGCTTTGTTTCTCAAAGCTCCTGGAAAAGAGAATCTAAAGCACTTAAGCCAACTTGAATTATTTTTCAGGAATAGATCCCAAGTTAGGCTTTGTTAGAAGTTTATTTGCAAATTTATGGGAAATGTTATCCAAATAAATAAGAAGATAAACTGTGTGGAGGTGTTTTGGATTGAAAAGAAGCCTAAGTTGAAAGATACTTATTGGTGAGGGAGAAAGTAGAAAGGGAGCTCTGTAAATGCCAAAAAGATAAATAATATTGTGGGAAAAGCAAAAGGAAAGTTAGAATAAAAAATTGGAAGGGGTGTACAAAATATAGTTAGATAAAGTGATCTGGATTACTATGTAGGTGTGTTTTTCCCCATATTAAATGCAAGTTTTTTGGATTAAATTATCTTCATATACCTTCTATAAAATACAAAACCCCAAAAGGAAAAGGAAAAGCCATGAGAAGTCCTTTTAAATGTTTAAAATCCAACTTGGTCCTAACAAAGAAGGAAAGAAGTGAACAGTTTTATATAAAAGAGCATCATGCAATGATCTGCTTTGTTTTCCATGTGTTGGAGCCACAGCTGGCAGTGATGGCACAGATCCACCAAAAAAAAAAAAAAAAAGACAACTACTTGCATATATATAGAATTAATGAACACAGCATGGGAGCTAGAGAGCCTCCTTTAATTTGGTGACCCTCCAATCTAAAAGATCTCTCAAAACCCTTTCAGAGGTATAGAAACTTTTTCAATACTTAGAGTAAATGTGTTTCATTCAATTCTCTGACCCTTACTTTCTCACCTGGATTTGCTGCTTTGTGCCTGACAGTTTAATTTGAATTTTTCATGACTCTGGGAAGTGAATGTCAGTACCAAGATGATTATAAAGTAGAGTAGTGTATTCTTTAGTTTGGGTGATAGGTTATACCACACCATCTTTACATCCAGTCAGTGTACCTCCCGTGATTAACAACCTGTCTTTCCAAGGCAGCAAATCTTTTGGATCTTCCTACATAGATTAATGCTCTACATGGAGAATAAACCCAAAGCTAAGGCCTGGAGACACACACATCAGTGGGTGAATGGATATAGAAAACGCAGCATATAAATATATATATATATACACACATATACATACATACATACACACACATGCATTCATACGATGGAATATTACTCAACCATAATAAAATAATGAAATCTTGCCATTTGTGACAACATGGTTGGAATCTTAGTGCATTAGACTGAGTAAGGCATGCATGAAAGACAAATACCTGATGATCTCACTTATATATTGAAAGAAAGAAGAAAAAGAGGGAGAGAGGAATGTAGAAATGGGAAATGGGAGAAAGAAAAGAAGCTCAGAGATACAGAGAACAGATTAGTGATTCCCAGAAGCAGGAAGTGAAGTAAGGGCAAAAGGGTAAAGGAAGTCAAAAGGTACAAACTTCCAGTTATAAGATAATGAATTCAAGGGAGTGTAATATGTAATGTTCAGCATGACACCTAGTCAATAATACTGTATTGCATATTTAAAAGTTGCTAAACACAGATAGTAAAAGTGCACATCACAAGGAAAAGTAGCTATAGATAGTGGTAGATATTAATTAGACATACTGTGGTGATCATGTTGTGTTACATACAAATATTGAGTCGTATTGTACACTTGAAACTAGCATAGTGTTATATCAATTGTACCTCAATTTTAAAAATTAAAATAATTTTAAAAAAGAATGGATGAAGTATTGTGCTAGAGTCACCAAATTAATTTGATGTAGCCTTCCTAGTATAGAAAAACTACAATAAACATCAGAATATGCAATGCTAATAACTCATCTTTCTGTAACATCATCTGTCAATAATGATAGTGCTATACTGATCATCTGACCCTTGGTTTCCCATTTTCAATTTAAAAAAGTCTAGTCATCCAATTAATTTTTTAGTCAACTACAATAATAGAAATAGTATTAGGCAATACAGAAAAACACATTTTCCCTTCTGACTTAACTCATAACATGACAAAACTGACATATGGAAAAATACTTTTCCGATGGAGAAGTTAAAAACGTAAACACTTGGTTGGGGAGAGAGCATGATAAACCCTCTCCTGTGTTAACTCACTGGGGTAGTTGAATAACAAGGTCCAGTGGTGCTGGAGCTTACAGACACCGAAAGAGGCATCAGGCTAGTAGGGAGTGGCTGGAGTCCTGGCCCCGCATCCCAGAGCCAGTCAGCGGCAGCTCTGGCTCCCCAGCTGCTCACCTCTGACTTCCAGTCTTATGTACTGGCTCTCACAGAAACTTTTAAATTGGACTTTGAAATTTTACAGATTGTTTTGAAGTACCATCATAAATACATTCAATGAAGAAAATTAGTTTGGCTGAAGTCAGCTTTGGTTCAGAGACATTAGTCCCCCTGGCCATGAAGGCTGCCTGAGGCAAAACAGTACCTCAGGTACGACCTCTCTTTTATTGCTCCATCTAGGGTGGTGCTCTCTCTTGATGACTCCCGCTCTGACTGTCCAACTCTCATTTGTCACGCCAGAGGAAGCAGAAGGATACTTGTTCTTTGGGACAAGAACAGTTTGCATTTTCTCATATGTAGGGACCACAGAGCCCATGGAACTCTAACGGGAAAATGTTTTAAATGCCTTTATAATCTACAATGCAGTCTGCATGTTTTGGGTTTTTTGGGGGGGAGTTCTTTATTATTTTTTTTAATTGAAGTATAGTTAATTTACAATGTTGTATTAGCTTCAGGTATACAACAACGTGATTCAGTTATAGACAAACATAGATATGTGTGCCTGTATATTCTTTTTCAGATTCTTTCCCATTATAGATTATTACAAGATATTGAAAATACTCCTATGTTCTATTCAATAAGGCCTTGTTGGTTATCCATTTTATTTATAGTAGTGTGTGTATGTTAACCTCAAACTCCTAATTTATTCCTTCCTCTTTTTCCCCTTTAGTAACCATAAATTTGTTTTCTATGTCTGTGAGTCTACTTCTGTTTTATATGTTGATTGTATCATTCTTTACATTCCACATATAAGTGCTATCATATATTTATCTTTGACTTGTGTGCGTGTGTGTTGAGTCACTTCAGTCGTGTTAAACTCTTTGCGACCCTATGGACTATAGCCCATCCGGCTCCTCTGTCCATGGGATTCTCCAAGCAAGAATATCGGTGTCAGTTGCCAGGCACTCCACCAGGGGATCCTCCTAACCCAGGGATCGAACCCACGTCTCTTAACATTTCTTGCATTAGCAGATGGGTTCTTTACCACTAGCGCCACCTGAGAAGCCCTAGTCTGACTTACTTTGCTTAACATGAAAACCTCTAGGTCCATCTATGTTGCTGCATATGACACTATTTTGTTATTTCTTATGGATGAGTAATATTCATACACACACACACACACACACACACACACACACACACACACACTAGGGTGCATATATTTGGTTGGCCAAAAAGTTCGTTCATGTTTTCTGTACCATCTTAATATCTTTTTGAGTTAGAATTTTCTCTGGATATATGCCCAGGAATGGGATTGCTAGATCATATGGTAGATCTATTTTTATTTTTTTAAGAAATCTTCATGCTGTTCTCCATAGGGGCTGTACCAGTTTACATTCCCACCAACAGTGCCATAGGGTTCTCTTTTCACCACAGCCTCTCCAGCGTTTCTTTAGACTTTGTAATGATGGCCCTATTGACTGACATTCAGTGATGCCTCATAGTTTTGATTTCCAGTGCTCTAATAATTACTGATCTTGAGCATATTTTCATGTGCCTTATTGGTCATCTGCCTGTCTTTTTTGGAGAGATGTCTGCTTATTTCTCTTGCCCACTTTTTGATTGGGTTTTTTGTTTTTCAGGTATTGAGCTGCATGAGCTGCTTATATATTTTGGAGATTAATTCTTTGTCATTTGTTTCATTTGCTGTTATTTTCTCCCATTCTGTGGACTGTCTTTTCACCTTGCTTATAGTTTCCTTCATTGTGCAAAAGATTTTAAGTTTAATTAGGTCCCATTTATTTATTTTTATTTCCATTACTCTGGGAGGTGGGTCATAGAGGATCTTGCTATGATGTATGTCGGAGAGTGTTCTGCTTAAGTTTTCCTCCAGGAGTTTTATAGTTTCTGGTCTTACATTTAGATATTTAATCCATTTTGAGTTTACTTTTGTGTATGTGTTGGGAAGTGTTCTATTTTCTTTCTTTTACACATAGTTGACCACTTTTCACAGCACTATTTGTTGAAAAGACTGTTATTTTCTCCATTGTATATTTTTGCCTCCTTTGTTAAAGATAAGGTGTCTCTAGGTTCATGGATTTATCGCCAGACTTTCTATTTTGTTTCATTGTTCTATATTTCTGTCTTTGTGCCAGTGCTAAGCAGTCTTGATGACTGTAGATTTGTAGTATAGTCTGAAGTCAGAAAGGTTGACTCCTCCAATTCTACTCTTTCTCAAAATTGCTTTGGCTATTTAGGGTCTTTTATGGTTCCATATAAATTGTGAAATTTGTTATAGTTCTGTGAACAACACCATTGGGAGTTTGACAGGGATTGCATTGAATCTATAGATTGCTTTGGATAGTATATTTATTTTCACTGTATTGATTCTTCCAAACCAAGAATATGGTATATTTCTGCATCTATTTGTATCACTTGATTTCTTTCTTCAGTGTTTTTTTTCCCACCTTTTGGTAGTAAATGTTTTTTAAATTAATTTATTTATTTTAATTAGAGTATAATTATTTTATAATATTGTGGTGGCTTTTGTCATATATCAACTTGAATCAGCCACAGGTGCACATGTGTCCCCCCCATGCTGAACCCACCTCCCACCTCTCTACCCACCTCATCCCTCTGGGTTGTCCCAGAGCACTGGTTTTGAGTGCCCTGCTTCATGCATTGACTTGCAGTGGTGATTGGTTTTACATATGGTAATATACATGTTTCAGTGCTATTCTTTCAAATCATCTCACCCTCACCTTCTCCCACATAGTCCAAAAGTCTGTTCTTTACATTTGTCTCTTTTGCTGCCTTGCATATAGGATTGTCATTCCTGTCTTTCTAAAGTCCATATATATGCATTAATGTAGTGTATTGATGTTTCTCTTTCTGATGTAGTTCATTCTGTATAATAGGCTCCAGTTTCATCCACCTCACTAGAACTGACTCAAATGTGTTCTTCTTTATAGCAGAGTAATATTCCATTGTGTATATGTACTACAGCATTCTTATCCATTCATCTGCTGATGGACATCTTTCCATGTCCTGGCTATTGTAAACAGTACTATGATGAACATTGGGGTACACGTGTCTTTCAATTCTGGTGTCCTTGGTGCGTATGCCCAGCAGTGGGCTTGCTGGTTCATATGGAAGTTATATTTCCAGTTTTTTAAGGAATCTTCACACTATTTTCCATAGTAGATGTATCAGTTTACATTCCCACCAGCAGTGTAAGAGGGTTCCCTTTTCTCCACACCCTCTCCAGCATTTACTGTTTGTAGACTTTTTGATGGTGACCATTATGTCTGGTGTGAGATGGTACCTCATTGTGGTTTTGATTTGCATTTCTCTAATAATGAGTAATGTTGAGCATCTTTTCATGTATTTATTAGCCATTTGTATGTCTTCTTTGGAGAAATGTATCTTTAGTTCTTTGGCCCACTGTTTTGATTGGGTTGTTTGTTTTTCTGGTATTGAGCAGCATGAGCTGCTTATCTATTGTGGAGGTTAATTCTTTGTCAGTTATTTTGTTTGCTATTATTTTCTCCCATTCTGAAGGCTGCCTTTTCACCTTGCTTATATTTTCCTTTGTTGTGCAAAAGCTTTTAAGTTTAATTAGGTGCCATTTGTTTATTTTTGTTTTTATTTCTATTACTCTGAGAGGTGGATCATAGAGGATCTTGCTATGATTTATGTCAGGGAGTATTCTGCCTATGTTTTCCTCCAAGAGTTTTATAGTTTCTGGTCTTACATTTAGATCTCTAATCCATTTTGAGTTCATTTTTGTGTATTGTGTTAGAAAGTATTCTAGTTTCATTCTTTTACACATAGTTGAACAGTTTTCCCAGCACACTTGTTAAAGAGATTGTCTTTTCTCCATTGTATATATTTGCCTCCTTTGTCAAAAATAAGATGTCTGTAGATGCATAGATTTCTCTCTGGGATTTCTATTTTGTTCCATTCATCTATATTTTTGTCTTTGTGTCAGTACATACTGTCTTGATGACTGTAGCTTTGTAGTATAGTCTGAAATCAGAAAGGTTGATTCCTTCAGTTCCATTCATTTTTCTCATCATTGCTTCGGCTATTAGAGGGTTTTTTTTGTTTCCATACAAATTGTGAAATTATTTGTTCCATTTGAATGAAAAATACCAATGGTAGCTTGATAGGGATTGCATTAAAACTATAGGTTGCTTGGGGTAGTATATTCTTTTCACTGTATTGATTCTTCCAATTCATGAACATGGTATATTTATCCATATATTTATTTCATCTTTGATTTATTTCATCAGTGTTTTATAGTTTTCTATATATATGTCATTTTTTTCTTTAGGTAAATTTATTCCTAAGTAGTTTATTCTTCACATTGCAATGATTAATGGGATTGTTTCTATAAATTTTCTTTCTGTTTTTTTCATTGTTAGTGTATAGAAATGCAAGGGATTCCTGTATATTAATTTTATATCCTGCAACTTTATTATATTCATTGATTAGCTCTAGCAATTCTCTGGTAGTAGCTTTACAGTTTTGTATCTAGTGGAACGTGTCATCTGCACACAGTGAGTATTTGACTTCTTTTCCAATCTGGATTCCTTTTATTTCTTTTTCTTTTTTAAAATAAATGTAGTTAGTACTTCCAAAACTATGTTGAGTAGTATTGGTAGAATGGGAACCCTTGTCTTGTTTCTGATTTTAGAGGAAATGCTTTCAATTTTTCACCATTAACGATAATGTTTGCTGTGAGTTTGTCATATATGGCTTTTCTTATATTGAGGTATGTTACTTCTATGCCTGCTTTCTGGAGAGTTTTTGTCATAAATGGGTGTTGAATTTTGCCAAAGGCTTTCTCTGCATCTATTGAAGTAATAATATGTTTTTTATCTTTCCATTTGTTAACATGGTGTATTGCATTTATTGATTTGCAAGTATTGAAGAATCCTTGCATCCCTGGGATAAAGCCCACTTGGTCATCATGTGTGATCTTTTTAATATGTTGTTGGATTCTGTTTGCTAGCATTTCATTGAGGATTTTTGCATCTATGTTCATCAGTGATATTGTCTTGTAGTTTTCTTTTTTTGTGGCATCTTTGTCTGGTTTTGGTAATGGGGTAATGGTGGCCTCATAGAATGAGTTTGACAGTTTATCTTCCTCTGCAATTTTCTGGAAGAGTTTGAGAAGGATAGGTGTTAACTTGTGTCTAAAGTTTTGGTAGCATTCACTGGTGAAACCATCTGGTTCTGGGCTTTTGTTTGTTGGAAGATTTTATTATTATAACTTCCATTTCTGTGCTTGTGATGGGTCTGTTAAGATTTTCTATTCTTTCTGGCTCAGTTTTGAAAGGTTATACTTGCCTAAGAATTTGTCCATTTCTTCCAAGTTGTCTATTTTATTGTCATATAATTGCTCATAGTAGGCTCATGATCTTTTGTATTTCTTTTTTTTTT